>CM035120.1:109795818-110355480 GCA_020205555.1 Panax stipuleanatus
ACCAAAAATTCTCTAAAGGCGTATATGCAATGCAAGTGCATCAAAAGTATGCTATATGCTCTGTAATCCCAAAAATATACGCATTCATGCCTGAGTTCAAAAATGTAGGCAATGAACTCCTAATTCCCACAGTATGCAAAAATTTAAACTAAATATTAACTAATAAGAATTAAACGAGGGGGAGGGAAATGTGATAGAAAGCATGTAAATAGAGAATTAAACAAAGAGATAGAGAGAGGGATGATGGGAAGTAGGTAATGGAGAATTAAACAAAGAGAGAGAGAAATGATGGGGTGCCTCCCATCTAGCGCTTGATTTATAGTCCTCTAGCTCGACTGTGTCTGCCCACTGCTACCCAACTCCCCGACGATACTGGAGAACCCCTCCATCCATCAGAATAGCTGTGTGACTTTGGCGGCTTCCCAGTAGGAGCGGATGCAGATTTAAACTACCTAGCATTGGATAAGTAAAAGAATTCCCCGTCCTGAAGGTTGGGGAGCTAGGCAAAGGTTCCGTTGTGTAGGTGAAATGATCTGGGCATGGAGGTATAGACCACACAACGGACTCTTCTTCTATTCTCTTCTCTTCAGACCACCATGGTTTGAAGCTCATAGACTCTCTCATGTCATTGAGATCCATATCTGTAATGTGGCTTCTAAGGGGGCAAGGGTGTGCAAACTTGACTGGAGTCTCAAACTTCAGCGGAGGAGGCTCTGGGGGTATTGTCACGGTTGGTTCATAGATTTCCACGTCCCCAAGCGTCTCCTCTATATCCATTTCCATATGCTCGTCCAGTTGCAAGTGCACTTCTGAATCTCCATCAGTTTTTGCATCCATTTCATAGCACCAAGTATCTTGGGGATCATTACTCCTGGCTTTAGTCATCATAGGCATTGGACTTTGACTATCTTGAGCTTCATTTACTTGCTCAATCACCTCCTCATTCCTTAAAGCTGAGCTAATTTGCTCTACCCAAGTCTGAAGATCCTCAATTGACTACTCTTGTTCGACCAAGATCTCCTTTGTTGATGCTAATGAGCTACCCCACATAGTGTCCAATCCATTCTTTTCTGTTTCAGCCACGGGCTCCCTGTATTGAGGCTCACTGGTAGAAGTATAGTTGATTGGGGCCATCTGATATTGAAAATTTTGGTTTGATGGTTCCTGGCTCCCAAACAACTCCTCTTGGTTTTCTAAGCTTGCATACATGAAGTCTATTGTTGGCTGTTCTCCTTGTAAACATGGGGATTGATAAGTTGGTTCGGGTGCACAATTTGGACTTGGCTTGCATTGTTCTTGATAGCTCACAGTATGGGTCTGCCCTTGCTCATCCTCTATCATCAAGGCCCTACTAATTTGCTCTGCCCAGTTCTGGATATTCTTAACTGACTTCTGTTGCTCAATCAAGATGTCCTTCAGTGATATGTCACCTCCTTCCTCCAAGCTTGCATTTTCTGTGTCACCCTCAAAATTATGTTGAGGCTCATAAACTGGAGGCTGGAATATGCATTCTGAGGCGTAAACCGGATTTGGATCCTAATATTGGTCTTGATAATAATCTGATGAAGGCTCTGGATGATACCCCCAATCCTGCTGATAATTAGGATAAGGCACATTGCAGGAGTACTCACCCCCATACTACTCCTGCCCATTACTAATAGGCTCCTGATGGCTCGTGTAGCTTACAGCATCATAGTCATAGGTCACTGTCGTCTCTCGATTCTGCTGAGCTGAGACAGTATCCAGATTCCTCAAGAGAACCTCTAGCTGTACTGAAAGTGTTGCAATTGGGTTGACGCCATCACTGTATGCTTCCCTTGGTTGCTCTTGCCTTGTACCATTCCATGGATAGAAATTTAAGTCCATTATACCTGAGAAGAGAACAAATGAAGAGAATTAAAACAAAAATAAAAAGTTTAAATTAAGACTAATTTGATTTAAACTAATGTTGGCAAACAGTTATCCAAATAATTCCCCGGCAACGGCGCCAAAAACTTGTTGGTCCGATTAGATGACACAATTTACGCGCAAGTATACGCGGTCAACAAGTAATAAAGAGTAAGTAAAGATCGTTCCCACGGAGAATTAACAGATAAAAGGTCTCCAAACCACTAGCACATAATCGCCTCAGTCTTATTTAAACGAGCGATAAAGAGTTGGAATTAAAAATAAGTTAACTAGGCAAGGAATTAAAACATGCAATAAATAATCCTAAGGTAGAATCAGATAATGAAGATAAGAGATCCCAATTTTCCCTAATGATTCGTCTAACTCGACATACTTCTAATTAGGTCAAATTGATCATTACAGGTTGTAAGTCGAGAACATGAAAGTGAGAGAAGGCCATCTTTCGATGCACCTAATCCATATCAGGTGCAATCCACAGATGATAGAACCCACGTGAACACCCACATTACCTAAACCATTATATGTCTATGTGATTTACAAATAATTAGGGTTTAAGGTCAAGTTCTCTATTGACTACGAGCAGCGCTTTGGTATATGTCTATCCTAAACACAAATCACACGTCCAACGTCATGTGAACGTACAATCGCCCGCTACTACGATTGGATCTAAACCTACACTTCGTCTTTCAAGTCCGCATAGGTTATCACACTAATTGGTCATGACTCAATTAAGCAATGAAAGCATATATCGCAGTAGACAATCACATAACAATCAATAAGAACCAATATGGAAGAGAAATCAACATTAACTACTCATTAGGTTCCATTGGAACCTCAAAATACAATTTAAGTCATAGACAACTCAAATATATCATCCACAAGGTTCATAAACATTATCCGAATACACATTGAATACAAAGAGAGTTAAGAGATAGAGAATGCAAATCTTTAGTCTTTCTCCAAGCTTGGATCTTTGATGCTAATACCTTGCTTCAATCTTCAAACTAATCTAACCCTAGAAACTAACTAACTAAACTAAACCCTACTCTAGACTTAATCTACTCCTAATCTATACAAGAAATGTAAAGGAAATGGAAGAACAAGCTAGGGCTAGGGCTTAAGGCCAATATATGATGCTCTTTCTTGCCCCAAACGAGCCCCCTTATATCCCAATCAAAAGCCAAGTCCCGTTCAATTGAAAAGTCAAGTCTGGCACAGCTGAAGATTGGCACGGCCGCGCCCAAAAATGCCCTAAAATCCGCGCGCCCGCGCCAAGCATTTTCTATTGCAGAGTCCTCTGGTAAAACGGCCATAACTTTTGATCTGGGAGGAGTTATGAGGCTTGTCACCTGTTAAATCGAAGCTATCGAAGAGCTCTACAACTTTTATTCTTTGAGCATTGAGAAATAATGGATGGATGAAGGCTGAAATTGAGCTCCAAGTGACAGCTATGCATGAAAACTCAAAACCGTGAAGTTTAACGTCCGTTGGTATACGGGACATAACTCTCGCCTCCGAACTCCGATTGGGATGATTCAAGATATTCCGAAAAGCTTATAAGATGCTCTACAATATGAACTAAGCTCCAATCCAAGAAAATAAAATGAACATAAACCCCCCAAACGATGTCCGGATTGCATTTCCTTCCCATTGTCATGCCATCATTCCATTCTTGCTCCTTTTGACCTCATTTTGTCCTTTTAAGGTCAATAAGCACCAAGGGAGTTCCAAAACATGCAAACTACAAAACAAAGCAAAAACACGTGAAAAGCACACAGATACTTGAGTTTCGACAGCGGAACAAGCTGGTTACTATCCGAATAAGTGGTCATAAAGACCACTTATCAGGTATCATAGGGGCAGATGTTTAAGGAAGATCCTCCATCAATTAGTACACCCCCTATCACATATCCTGAGGATATTATGGCTATGTTTAGTGATTTTTGATGCCCAGTTCCTTCCGTCGGTATATCATCATCTGTGAAATATATCACATTGCTGTTGAAGATGTGATCAGCTAAGTTACATAATTTTTCCGTGTTGACCATTTTTGGTAGATATGCTTCTTCCAGTACTTGCACCAGAATTTTAAGATGATCCTCTGAGGATAATATTAAATCCATAAAGGAGATCTGCCTGGGTGCCTCTTTTAAACATTGCACCACTCTTGCTTCATTATGTCTCATTTTGCTGAGGAATTCTGGAATCTTCTTCTTGGGCACTTTCTACGAGGTTTTGATGACTGGCTTTACCACACGTTGAGGTAAAAACAGCAGATTACCCTTAGGTAAGACAATAGTACAATCTGATGTTGATCCCGCGCTTTCCCCATAATTCCATGGGACTCTTTTCAAACTGATTATGGGGTATTGGGGTAGATATGGCAACATCAATGGTTCTAGTGTAGCTATCTTCATAGGATTATTTCCCCTTTTATCACCCATTCCTTGAATTACCAAGGGTACTACAGACGTGTCTCCTTTATAGGAAATAACCGCTACAATTTCTTTCAACTTTCGTGTCTCGGGAGGAAATATATCATCTTCTTCAGGAAAGGTATTACCACTGTTTACCATTTGTAGCTCACCATCATCGATTAAATTCTGGATTAGGTGACGAAGTGGCCAACATCCTTTTTGTGTCATGGCCTAAAGTATTGGAGTGGTATTGGCATATCTTAGTAGCATCGAACCTCCTTGATCGGGGGTCCATTGAAGATAATAGTTCTATGATCTTTCCTTCATTGATCAACATCTATAGAATTTTCTCCCTAGATTGATTCAAAGGAGTGAACTTTCTTTTAGTAGCAAACGCTCTACGAGCATGGAATCTTTCTTCCCTTGAAACTTTATCCGCCCAGGTTTCATTCTCTTGGAATCTATAATGATCTTTCTTTGCCATTGGGAGGATATTTGTTTACCTCTGGCCAACCTGGCTTATCAACTGTCGAGTTACTTGGTGTTGATGCACCATTAACTCTGCTAATTGATCAATTTGTTCTGTGGACACTTGGAATTGTTCTTCAGTCCTGTTGTAGACAATCAAGATTTTGTGTTCCTGTTACTAACCCTGCAGGAGGGCAAAACAGTTAAAATAACCCCGATCTCAATACCGGAACGTCAAATCAACCCCGGTCTCAACCCGGGAGGTATAGGTCAGCCCTGGTCTCAATCCGGAAGGTACAGGTCAGCCCCAGTCTCAACCCAGAAAATACAGGTCAGCCCCGGTCTTAACCCGGGAGGTACAGGTCAGCCTCGGTGTCAACCCAGGAAGTACAGTTTAGCCCCGGTCTCAACCCGGGAGGTACAGGTCAACTCCGGTCTCAACCTGGGAAGTAAAGGTTAGCCCCGATCTTAACCTAAGAGGTACAGGTCAGCCCCGGTCTCAACCTAAGAGGTACAGGTCAGCCCCAGTCTCAACCCAGGAGATACAGGTCAACCCCGATCTCAACTCGAGAAGTACAAGTCAGCTCCGGTCTCAACTCGGGAGGTACAGGTCAACCTCGGTCTCAACCCGGGAGGTACAGGTCAGCCCCGGTCTCAACTCGAGATGTACAGGTCAACCCCGGTCTGAACTCGGGAGGTACAGGTCAGCCCCGATCTCAACCCGGGAGGTATAGGTCAACCCCGGTCTTAACCCGGAAGGTACAGGTCAGCCCCAATCTCAACCCAGGAGGTACAGGTCAACCCCGGTCTCATCCCGGGAGGTACAGGTCAACCCCGGTCTTAACCCGAGAGGTACAGGTCAGCTCCGATCATAACCCGGGAGGCCAACTCAACTTCGAAGACAACCCCGAAGTCTCACATCATCTCTTAAGACAAACCTGGAAGAACCAAGTCAGCCTCGGAGATAACCCTGAGTACAAACAGAATTGACTAGGATCAAAATCTCGGAGATGACCCCGGGAAGTCAGTCGAAGGCCATGCCAGCACTGAAGGCAACCCCAAGAGGGGCAAAATGGTAATTTTACCAACTTAAAGCCGATTCAGTCATACTCGAGCTGAATTGATGCCACCAAGGTCAGAAAGAACCATAACAATAATCCCGAGTGGAAACAGCGCAGGACAGCTCAACGAACAAACTGCGAGAAATCAAAGACCCATTTATGAACCCGTCTTTTTGGACTCGAAATTTTTTTACTCCCATGTCATTGTGACACTCTCGGCGAGGGCTTTCCGGAAAGGTATAGCACGCCTCCAACGGACGCTCCGATTAAAAGTTAGAATGTTTCGAATCTGACCTCGCATTGCTCGGAGTGCATGTACTTTGATGCAACGGGACCCACCACATGGGCCCTGCCACGTGGAGCCGCACCTCTACTTGTGGCTTCCGTAGGTAGAGCCGCTTCCATCGGGTCTATAAATAAACGTGCACCCCCAGCTCATTTTATATCGAAGACGCTCTGAACCTCTGCCCGTTTGGTTTCTCAGCCCCACTCTTGTACTTCAAACCTAAATTTTATTACTCTAACACGTAGATATACTCATATACTACCACATATCAAAAATTAACAGGTAGAAACGGACGTTTAAAGCCTACGATTTTGCAAAAAGCTCGTGTAGCAGTCCATTGTGAGTATTTTTACGATCAGCAAGTTTATATTTCTTTATTGCACTTTTATACACTTGCACGTTAAGTTTCACTTTCTGATTATGCCCGAAACTCAGTTTCGTGTCCGTTTTGCTTACGTTTTCGTACATTTTAGTACATAAACTCATTTTCTGGCATTTCTACAACTCGGATCATTGATCCGTCGCTTCTAACGGCTTATATATATATATATATATATATATATATATATATATATATATATATATATATATATATATCTTCATCTCTAGCAACTTCGCCGGACTGGGTTATCTTCCCAGTCCGAGTTTGGCTTTTTAATGTGTATATTTAACTGTATATATACTAACTTTTTAATTCTGTCAAGCCCGGATGTCAAATCCGAGGTAGTTTACTGCTTTTATATATATATATATATATATATATATATATATATAAATTTTTTGACTTATTTGGGCCTAGATTTATATTTCATGGCCTTTTATTGCTTTAATATATATATATATATATATATATATATATATATATTAACTATATATATTATTATTTACATTCCAGTTTGGCCTGGATCATTATGTGGCCTTTTTACTGCTTTTATAAATATATATATACTTACATTTCTGTCCGGGCAAAGGTTAAATTGTCCGTCGCCCTTTACAGTTTTTCTATATATATATATTTACATTCTGTCCAGCCTGGATTACTCCGTGGCTTTTTACAGCTGTTATAAATATATATATATATATATATATATATATATATATATATTTACATTCCAGTCCGGGCATCGAACTGAAAACCCAGCTCCCTTTATCGCTTTATATATATATATATATATATATATATATATATATATATATATATATATATATATATATATTTCAATTCTGTCCAGCCTGGATTACTCCGTGGCTTTTTACCGCTTTTATAAATATATATATATATATATATATATATATATTATTTATATTCCAGTCCGGACATCGGAGTGAAAACCCATCGCCCTTTACAGCTTTGGTATATATATAATTATATATATTTCTTTACTCATTTTGATTAAATTGTTGCTTTAAATATTCATTTGATACGAATTAGCACTGACATTTCTGCGGATGAACTAGATTTCTTTAAATCTCACCAATTCTAGCTTTCAAATGGTTCAAAATAGGTCCAGACAGAACCGGGAAGCTAGAATGGCTAAGATTTACTTAAATCTAGCATTTTTCTAGTTTCAGTTATAAAAGCTACCTCGCGACCCTTAAATCGCTATCTAGTGGGAACGAGACGCTTCGGCTATATGCGAGCCAGGATTTACTGATGAATCCTTGGTTCAGGAGACATCTGGATGTAAATATATATTTTCTATACATATTTGAATTATGCAGGTTTATTGGCTTCCCTCTGTGAGCCTAGGAATTGTGGGATTCACGATCAAACTGATCTGAATCTGATTCCCACGATGGACAAACTCCACTTTACAAATATACCCTGCCAGTTTTTCTATAAATGTACATCCAAAAGACCTTAAAACGGTTATTCGGGTTTAAGGTCTCAACATAATGAGAATAATAGTTTGTCATGTCAGATTCACTCTGATGGTTGTCATGCCCATGAGAAGACCGACACTTGTCTATATTTCTGTGGCCGAGGATGCTTCGCAACCCGATAATCACCATTCAAATTGAGCCCAAAGGCTAAAAATATAAAACTGAAGTGTTGACATGCTTCAATTCCTATGTTAGCGTAAGGGTTTGAAAATCAGCCTTTTAAAACATCATTTTAATAATCTTGTCTAAAAAAGAGACTTTTGCAAATCAAATCAAACTCTTTGTATATAGGTTCAACGAAGCCTATCCATGCTTTCAATCAATCAAACATAGGCCCAATTTCTTCCAGCATACACACACACACACTTCAGATTTAAAAGGGAAATATTGAAAAGATGTGGTACCGTGTTTACATGGGAGTTGTGGGGTTCCTAACACCTTCTCCACACTTAACCAAGCCCCCGAAATCAAAACTTCGGTTTCAAAGATCAAGTTTCGACAGTGTCCAGCAATTGGGCCTCTTTTTAAACAAAACTCGGTTGAGTTGGTACAACCATTTCAAGTCTACCAACTGGCGACTCTATAAAACGTTCAAATAGTCGACATGATATATGTTGGCCTTTTCTTAAAAAACCCTTCAAAACCTTTTTCACAAATAAAAAGAATAAGGGTAGACAAAACTTAGGAAGAGAGAAAGATTCGGGTCCAACTCGACTCGCAATTTTGTCCCGACGTCGACAGGTGGCGACTCTGTTGGGGACAGTAGAGGGCTTAGGCCGCGTTCAAATCTTTTCAAAATTTCCCTTTCATATCTGCGTATGTGTAAAATGCTGCATCTTTACATTGAATGAATGCGTGAATGTTGCGTCTTTGCATTGAATGAATGTGAATGAATGCTTTCCTGCTTTATTAGTGCTTCGCACAAATATTAGTGCTTCGCACCAATGTCAGCATATACATACGGTGAGACGCGATGTATGTGAATGTATGTTGTGTGATTCCTCCACCAGGAGGCAAACCCGTTGGTGCAGAGTAATGTCTTCGAGGACGGCTAAGTTTTCGGGGCTCATGAAAAAGCACCACTAAGATTCGCTCTAGTTGAAAGAGCGGATTAATTTCCCTTCTAGTAGATTGCGATGATCTGGGAACCTTCATGCCAAAAAAGCCGCGAGAGTAGCCTAAAATAGGTCAGCATCTGATTAACCAAACCCGAAGAGAAACTTCTTCATGCCTTCCTCTCTCAAATTTAATGTCTAGTTTTTCAATTCCAATGTAAATAGCATAATGTAAATATACATTCTGTATTTTATCCTGTTATCAAAACAACTGACCTTTGTTTTGCAGGATAAGATTAAAAAACCATAAAAACAAATCATGGCATGCATCCTATCCCTACCTACCTCAGGAAATTGACACGCCTACGTTTTATTGTAGGTGAAAAATTGATCCTGTCACTAGATCTAAGTCTAAGAAAGCACTAAGTCCATCTTCGGACATGGCTTCCAGTGCTCAGCCAGAATCCACACCTGTCTCTAGGGAAAAGTTTGAAGGACTGAAGGACCAGATAGCCGAATTGGCCAGTTTCTTGAGAAAGCAAACTAAAGCTCTTAAAGGGAAATAAGCATAGGGTCACACAGAACCAGGAACACCCGGTGGCAGTCAAGAGACCAGAAAAATAGACACTCAGATTCCTGAATCACAGAGTCAGGATACAACCAACAAAACCCCTGAAATCACCATCCTTAACAAAGAACAAGGAGCCGATGATATTCTGAAGAAAGTCCAACAGATGGAAGAAACTATCCGGTCTATCAAAGGGACTGGGGCATTTGGCAGTGTTAATTATTCAGACTTATGTAGTTTCCCTGGGGCTCGTTATCCCAAAAAATTTCAAGTCCCTGATTTTGAGAAATACGACGGATTGGGAGACCCCTATACTCACTTAAAGGTGTTCATTGGAGAACTCGGATCCTATACAGAGGACAAGAAACTTTGAATGCAGTTGTTCCAGAAAAGTCTGACTGGAGAGGTTCGAGCCTGGAATAACCGTCAGGTCAACTCTAAAATTCACAGCTAGGAAGAGCTGGCATATGCCTTCCTCAATCATACAGTTTCCAGTCTCAACTGGCTCCGGACAGATATCAAATAACCAAAATTAAGAAACAAAGTACTGAGTCATTCAGAGAATATGCTCAACGATGGAGACGAATGGCGGCACAAGCCACTCCACCTATGACTGAGTCTGAGATAGTCATGACCTTCATCGACATTCAAGAAGCCACGTATTATGAAAGAGTCCTAGCAAGCATAGGAAAGCCATTCTCGAAAATGATCAAACACGTCGAAATGGAAGAAATGGGGCTCAAATCTGGGAAGATAAAAGATCTGATCGCCTTGGAGGCCGTTGCCAAACATATCCAGTCAGTGAATTAAAGGAGTAATCCCCGGAGAGTACACAAGAAGAAAGACAAAGAAGTTTCCTTAATATTGCAAGGACAGGATCAGAGGGGTGATTCAAGCAGCATGCCTATTCAAAGGAGGACCTATTTCCCATTTCAAGCTTCAGCACAACCTTCAAACCCGCCATTCTAGAAAAATGTGGAGGCCATGCGTCAAAGAACTTTCACCCCCCTAGGGGATTCACTCGAGAATGTGCTAAAACTGTTGAAGGCACAGAAAAAGATTATACAACTCCTTCCACCCACCAATACCGGTGGACAAAATTTTGACCCAAGTAAAAAATGTTCTTAGCATTTCGGATCCCCAGGCCATGATGCACAAGACTGTTGGTCTCTCAAACACAAGATTCAGGACTTAATAGACAATGGAGAGATTGTGGTGACCAAACCGGAGCAACCGCAGGTACAAGATAATCCCCTCCCTCAGCACAAAGAGGAAGGTGTCAACATGATTAGCACACAAACTGGAGAAGAATCCAAATACCTCTGATACATCGAAGAATAATCTCAATCCAGCCCAGATAGTTGGGAGTTATCAGAAAGGCGGTTCCTGATAGAACAAGAGATTAAATCTATCAAGAAACAGATTGGATAGTTAGCAGAGTTGGTTATATACCAACATCAGATTACAAAACAGCTGATAAACCAGACCAACCAGTCTGAGGTAAATCCTCCCACACCGAAGATCAGTCCCATGAGGGATCACTACCAGTCTCATTAACATGAACCCTGGGCCGACAAGGTGGCCAAGGAGGAGAAGTTCCGGGCTAGTCGGGAATTTGCCTTTCAAAGGAATTTCACCAACTTGAATCAACCTATGAAAGAGATCCTCTATATATTAATCAATTAGGGAATGGTGGAAGACTTATTACCCCCAATGAATCCTCAATCCAGGAAATTCAAGCCTGACAAGATCTGTCAGTATCACTCCAATGCTCCCAGTCATGATACTGAAGATTGCTGGGGACTTCGTAACCTGATTTAGAATATGATTAAAAGCGGTGAACTGATAAGAGGGAATCAGGATTATGGCCTCCCAGATGAAGAAACTCTTTTTATTCCCACGGCATGGAGTCAGGATACCATGGATGTTATTTCTTGTGAGAAGGAGTTAGCCCTCACACCCCTAATGCTACCAGGGAAAGGGGTCCAAGAAATACAAAATCCTGTGAATTTGGTGGCTCCCGAACCTTTGATATTACCATTCAAACCCCAGTATCCAGTGATCAGTCTAAAGAAAGTCTCGTGGAACTACGAGAATGAAGAAGGTTCCACCTCAAACAACAATTCCATTGTACAAAAGGAGAATCCATTATACCTGCCTCAGCGGGTGATCAAATCAGTCATCAAGGCCAAAAAAAAAGGTGGCCGAAGAGTAAATCAAAGAGTTCCTCAGCAAAATGGGACACAATGAAATCACAGTGGTGCAAAACCTAAAAGATGCATCCAAGCAGATGTCCATCTTAGATCTGGTCTTATCATCAGTAGATCAACGCAACATTCTCGGTGAAAGTACTGGAAGAAGCCCATTTACCAAAGGCAGTGGATATCGAGAAATTCTGTCACGTGATAGAACACATCTTCAACAGCAATGTGATATCTTTCACTGACGATGATATACCTGCAGAAGGGACATGCCATCGTAAGTCACTGCACATAGTGGTGATGTCATCAGGGTATGTGATTGAAGGTGTGCTGATAGATGGAGGATCATCCCTGAACATCTGTCCCTACGACACCTTGGAGAGAATGAAGATCAACACGAACCGGATCAGAACCAGTCATGTGGTCATCCAGGCTTTCGATGGATCTCGCCGAGAGGCTATAGGAGAAATTGAGCTTCCTCTAGAGATTGGTCCGCACACTTTCTATGTATCTTTCCAGGTGCTCAACATCACCACCGGATACAGCTTATTGCTGGGCAGGCCATGGATCCACATGGCAGGAGCAGTACCATCCACCCTCCATCAGCAACTCAAATACATTATCAATGGAAACCTAATTACGGTGAATGTCGAACCAGAATACCTTGTCTGCATATAGGGAGACATGTCGGTGATCAGCCTGGATGTAGGGATTGAACCTGCTAGTTTTTAAGCCTTAGAGGTAAGCGATACTCAGTACCTACCAGTTGGGGCAACAGCCTTGAAGCCAAAAGTGTGACAACCCGGATTTTCAAAAATTATTATAATAAGAATTTAATAAATAAAATTCTTATTACGAGATGTTTTGAGTTTGGATATGTGTATATACGTGTTACATGTTGTGAAGTATATGATGTGGTATGAATATAGAAGATATATATATATATATATATATTCAAGAATGAGGTTTAATAGTTAATTTAATTTAACTGTTGAAGAAATTAAATAAAATTATTACGAAAAGAAAATTAACTGAATATTATTAGTTAATTTAATAAAGTTAAATATTATATTATGAAGTAATATAATTTGGTTATTATTCCTTGTGGGCAGTGGATTTATTATGAATTAAATCTCATAAATAATGTGAGTAATTCACTTAATTAAAATAGTGAATTAATATAAATATAATTATTTTAATAAATTATGAAGGTAATATATTACATGTAAGAGTAATACGTTTATGTAATGACTTAATATATTATATTTAGCCAAGTGTATGTAAATGAGTATGAGAATGAGAAGAACCAATATAATTATAAATAAATATTGGTGTTAGATGAATTAAATAAATATTTTAGTTGGAATACTTATGGAATAAGATAAATATTCGATGAAAATTATTATGAAATAATTTATTCAAGTATGATAATATAGAATAAAATTATGGAGAATGATTTTATAATCAGTGCGTATTTTATTACGCTAATGGAATAGAAATATTCTAATTTAATTAAATAATTGAATTAGAGCGTTAATGATTTATTAAATAAAATTATAATTATATTAGCTAATTAAATATTGTGTTGGCTAAATAGAGATTATAGTTTAATTTAATAATGGTTGTGACAAATAAACTATATGATAAAGAAGGAATTAAAATAAATTAAAAGGAGGTTTGAAGGGGCTAGCCAAACATGGCCTTGTGACTTTTGGATTTCTATAACCCCTAATTTAATTGTATATTAAGTAATATAATAAGTATTAGTAATATACGTATTATATTATCAGTTATATAAGTTTACGAATTTTGTTTCTATGCCTAAACTAAAAGAAGAAAAGAGAAAGGGAGAAACAGAGAAGAGAATGAGAGAAAAGACAAGAAATTCTCTGTAAGTTAGAGAAAGAAGTCTGAGGAATCACAGAAGAAGAAGAAGATTGATTAAGCAATTTCCATCATTGGTTAAGACTAAAGAAGATTCAAGGTAAGAATCAATTCTAAAACCTCAACCTCTATTCTTGAATTTTCTATAGAAGTTATTTGGTTGTATGATTTAATAAGTTGTTGAATAACTATGTTGATGGGTTGGTATAACCTATTCTATATCATCTAAAAGTTGTTTTATAGTGATCAAGTTCGTAAGAATGTGTTGAAAGATGAAGTTTAGAGTTTTGGTTGAAATATATATGTTTTTGTCTACTTAGAGACTAAAATTGATGATAAATTCTTGATAAAAATCTAAAATTGATGATGTATTATGATAGTACTCGGAAAAAAAAACCCAAGTTGAACGAGTCAAAACGGATGTAAAACGAATTCGTAGTGATTAAATTCGTTAAATATGTGTAAAACATGAAAAATTAGCATGAACACTAAATTGTAGCCCTTAAAATGAATTGTTAATATTTTGAAGTGTTTTAATTATTATGTAGATGAGTTGTTCAGTATTTCACGAATCCATAGAGTCGAAAACGGACTCAATTGGATGTGTATAACTCAATTTATGAAGATGGGAAGAAGGAAAGGGTTAAAAAATTCGTCAGAACAATAAACTGGAGAAGAAAATTGCATAACAAGCTGCCAGGGGGGCAGCGGTTTGGGGCGCAGCTGCGCCGGGAGGAAAGTCAGTCCGGGACTGTTTTGACCTCCTGTGGTAAAACAGCCATAACGTTTTCATACGAACTCCGATTGAGGCTATTCAAGATGATTCGGAAATAGTACGAGTAGACCTACAACTTTTTTTCTTTCAGTTTTTTAATTTGAGGTCAGTATCAGGGGTCAAAATGGTCATTTTTAGGACTGATGTATTTTTGGAGGCAATCGGGGGCCGTCGGGCATGCACGTATGCACATGTAATGCTCCCGACCATGTAAAATGATGTTCTAACTCCATAACATGACTATTATGTATTATAATGATACTTAACATTAACCTTGAGTATAAGACAATTCGTATGGGCGTGTTAAGCGTGCGCAAATGCTTGTCGTTTGGGCATTCGGATAGGCAAGTTTGACGTACGGACGTGCAAGCATCACAGCGCCGTAACGAGTGTGTATGACCTTGTTTAATATTATATTTTCAATAAGAATGAAATATTATGGAGTAATGTAACCCAATATAGGAGCATGCAAAACACATGCAAAAAAGACGAGTTAGGCGTGTGACGTATAAACGTCGAAACGCCGTGTAATGTGTTAATACACGTAAATAGTGTTTCGATTCTAATGAAATGAACATTATAAGATATGAAATGGGGTTGGTATAAAACCAATAAGTAGTCTTAGCAAGACTTAAACACTGGAATGAATTTTGAATATTACGAAAAAATAATATAGTGAAATATAAGTCGAAAGTTAACACAATCAAATTGAACGTTGTGTATTGATAATAGGAAGGGTTATGAGATGTAGAGTAAAGTTTACATTACAACTAATATGCATTGCTATGTGACTAATAGTTGATGTGCATGATTATATAATTGTGTAGGGCACGTGAAGTGCAGATACCTGTAAGCTGTTAAACTGTTATTGGCAAACAACGATCAAGGCAAGTCTTTCAGTTCCTATTTTCTACGTGCACTTGATGATGAACTGTTTTAAATTGTTTTGCAAAGAGCATGATATGTTGTATATATGTTGTAAGCATGAAATGTTAAAGTCAATTTATGACTACATTGATTGATTAAAGAATGTTGATTGAGTAAGGAACTCAATCTTTATATTTGTTATGTTAAGTAAAGCATGTATGCCATGTTACTTTAATTATCATGAGATGTATGTTGAGCATGTATTTATGTGTTATGTGATGCATGAAAGCTGTTAGATCTTGTTGAGCTGTCGAGCTCATTCTTGCAAATAATCACTTTTGCAGGTTAAGGATTCAAGGTAACACTATGTGCTACTTGAAAGAAATGAATCAGATGTAATGCATGAAGATTTATATTCTTTGGCTAAATTGTTATTATTTTGGACCCTGTTTAGGTTTCAAATAATGTATTTGATAATGTACGATGGTTAACAGATGTTAAGTTGTAAAGTTTAAATTTTACCCGATGTATAAGGATTGTTGAACGTGGTTGTAAGTTTTAGTTTATAATAACTCTGACGAAGCGATTCATGAAATAAGGTTGAATCAAAGTTATGTAATGATAAAGGTTGAGATTCAGGGATAATAAAGAAGGAATAATATAAAATGTTTAAATATTCCGTATTTTTAGTGATTGTATCATTGATTAATGTTGTAAAGTCTGAATAAGGATGTATTGTTAACGACTGATGTCGAGAGTTGTATTGTATGAATTTTGGGATCGTTACAAAAGGTCTCCCCTGAAGTGATGACAGTCGGCTAGGAGATGGTATCTTTGGGTTTCCACCCTGGAAAAGGGTTAGGGAAAACTCAGCAAGGAATCAAAAGTCCAGTACAGATCCCGAGCCAGTCGGGGAGAGCCGGATTGCGCTATTCATCCGGGTCAAACCACCAGAACCCACATAAGCATCCTAAGGCTTATGCTTCCACCATATTGAAAGTAGTATGCATACAAGCCAATCATGTATGATGATAAAGCATCTACTTTGGAGACGATCTTATTTATTTATTAATTAAAGTATTAACTTATTAAAGGCAAATAATTATCTACATGGTGCTGTTTTTATAATATGTAAATAACCCATAGTTTTAAGCAATGCTTTTAGAATCATGATGTTGATCATGCTAATGAGATCTAAATTCTTAGAAAGCTTAAAAACTAAAATAGTTCCAAATCATGGGATTACTAAAAAAGGGATTAGTAAATCCGGATAGATTAGTACATATGTTGCTTGCTCATTGGATGAGAATGATTGATCTCATGATTATTTGTGTGGAGACACTAAAGCAAGTATGTAGGTGCTTATTGGAGAATAAGTTCACTGAACGTGACTCGCTATGGAATACCTAATGGAGTTTTACTCGCCTGTCAATAGGAATTCCTAATGTGATAGTAGGACAAATGATCCTTGGACTTGAGATCATCATCTTGTATGTAATGAATTGTACTTTGACTTATTCCTTAAAGCCCTTTAGGGTATATAAAAGGGTATGCTTGAGTATAATGAGTTACATATGGATATAATGAATGATCAATAAAGAATCTACCACCTCTAGTAAAAGAGGAGATATGTCCTATGTGATTCGTTAAATGACAAACCCAAGAATCCTTGGCCAAGGTGGAATGAAATTAGAAAGGAGTTTCTAATTTGCATTATTTGGAGTTGTGCATTTTCTAATCGAAATTCATATAATTAAATAAAATAAGACTTGACAGTAAATTCATGTCTTATATTTAATTGGGACATTGTATGGTGGAAGGATTGAATTGTATGGTAACTATTTACTCACAGGTTCTTTTATGATTAATGTTGAAATCTATATTATCTGGAAAGTCGTTGATCGCTAGGGAGGCTTATCCCTATTGTAGAATAAATATTATTTATTTAAATAGATTATTAGTTTAATTTATTTATTTAAATAAGATTAGAATTGTTCTAATTGATTTATTCACAACCGGTTTAATATAGAGAACCTAAAGGGTCACACCATAAAAAGAAGAATAATTATTTAAGAAGGTAATGGCATAATCGTAATAATGCATTAAGTGTAATTAATTTAATCTATAGTGATAGAATAAATTAAATAGCTTAATGTTTATTATTTAATATTTTGGAAATATTAAATATAAATTAATAAGAGGAGTCTTATTAATATTATTACAATTATTATTATTTTAATTTCTAAAGGAGTTTAGTAATTAATTTAATATTAGTACTCTCATTTATTCCTAATAAGATTAGGAGACAAATTAATTAAATGAATTTAATTAATTATTCCCCATGTAGTGGGAAACCTAAATTAATTAAAGGAGTTTAATTAATTAAAAAAAATCTCATGTCTAATAGGATTAGAAGGGTTGACCAATATCTATATAAGATGAGTTTTATAATAGATATCAGTTGAGGCAATTCCAATTGTTGGAGAGTACTCCTTTTCTATAGAGGATAGAAAACTAAGCCAACCACCCTCCTTCTTGATAATTCATCTTCTTTGGTGGATCACCTCTAGAGGCCAAACACTTGGGTGGCTAACGTTGATCAAAGGAAGGAATCTAACCCGGAAATTCAAGGAGATCACGAAGAACAAGGAGTTGAACTCGTACCTGTGCAAGTTTCGTTTTACAAGGGTATGATTCCATAACTTCTTATTTATCGTTTTAAATTAATAATTTGCATAAAGGATGATCCGGATAATGGTTTTGTAGAAATTTTTTTAAACTTTGATATACCATGCTTCCGCTAATTTTTGCAATTTGATTGCATCACAATTTCATACAAACCCAACAGTGGCATCAGAGCCAAACCTTTATGCAATTATTAATTGTTTTGATTTCATATACATATGGGTATGTATTTAGAATAATTTATTAGACATAATTAGTTATATAAAATTATTTTTTTATGGGAGAAAGAAAAAAAAAATTAACGAAAACAATTATTTTTACTTCTTGGTTTGCTGTGTCCGCGAATTAATCACAAAATGACGACTGCCGATTTTTTTTAAAGGGAACCTGCCGAATTTGTTTTTAAAAGCTGACTCACATTGCCTTAGAAAAGGATATTAATTGTTTTAAATGAAAAGTTATTCAATTCAAAACAAAAAGGTTTCTGCAAGCTTTTTGAAACGTGCAAGAAGTTTTAAAAGAAAGGTAACCCATGATTACCTTAATATATTATATAATATATATATATATATATATATATATATATATAATATTCTTAATAATTTTATAATTAAAATAAAGAGTTTATTTTAATCTTGAAATTGGATTTCATGCAAATTAAAATTGTCCATTAAATGATACTCATATATATATGGAATATTTTAATTCATGAGATGAATATTTATTTATTGATACATATGGTGACATGTATGAAAATAAATGGGGTTGATTATGGACTATTGACCAATATGGTTGGATTTTATTTTAGTTGAATGCTTGAATGAATGGATTTTATTAAATGGGGTCTGCGTACCTTGTCTTCTCTGATTTTTTTTCTCGATGTAAATTCTATCTCTCTCCTATGTACTTCCCCGTGACTGCTGATCAAGGTTTCTATTTAAATTAAATAGTTTAATATAATAGAAATAGTTAGAATTATCTTGAAGAAATTGGAGACCAAGAAGTAAGGAGCGCGTGAAGGCCTATTTGTATGGAGCCTGGGATTTAAATGTAATAGTTATATTTAAATTTAATTCTTACACTCCTAGGTTTGACCTTTTGGTTCACTTGGTGGCTCTAGTGAACCAAACTAGAATAAAAGTCCATAATCAATCCGGGTAGAATATAGTATTCTATATTACATGCTAAATATTATATATATTATATTTTATGCAAGCATGCTTCGCATGTTTAATAAAATGACGCGTATTTTATATATATATATATATATATATATATATATGTGTGCATGCGCGCTAAACAAGATGAGACAAATAATAACAAACCTCTCAAAGAAATAATATTAAGTCCGAAGCGTTCAAAGATATTTAGAATATCGAACGTCGCCTTCTAGCATGATAAATTAATAGAGTATTAAATATTTAATATGAGCTTGTTGTGCTATCCACAAGGCGAGCATTGAGTATTTAAGATGTTAATTAATCACATTTGATGCTTATCAAGAAAATTAAACGATCTAGTTGTAATAGACGAGAATGAATTTTTTTTTATGTGTGATTCTAGGGACAGAATCCTTTTAAAGAGAGAAGATTATAACGATTGAGATTTTATATTTAATTTTAAATATTTATTAAATTAAATAAATATTTTATGTGATTTATTTATTGAATTAAATAAATAAATTATGTAATTTTATGGAGTGATTTAATTAAATGATATATACTAATTAAATGAATGTGTAATATTTATTTAATTAATGTATATTAATTTTATATTATAGATCTAATTTAATTGAGATAATTGAATTAGATGAATTATGTGATGAAGTGTTACATGAATTATAATTAGCGAGTAATTATAATTATGTGGTAAATTTTATGTGATTTATTGATGTTAGATTTTAATTGATTAAATTAGTTGTTTAATATTTAATTAATTAAAAGGTGACATTAAAATATGTGTTAAATGATTTGTTAAAATAAAAGAAAAATGATTTTAAATGATTTTAACCAAACAAGGCCCCTGTAATTGTTTTAAACCTATTTCTACCAAACGGGGCCCTAACTATCAAAAAGCTGTTTTAAATAAACTGTTTACCAAACAATACCTTAGCATTAATAATTTGTTTTTGAAAATAACCTTGTTTTGCCAAACAAGGCATTGTGGCTTTTGAAATTTGTAACTGACATTATACTTAATATATTTTGTCAGTTATATTATATAATTAAGCCTATATCTATTACTACGTATTATATTATACGTTAGTTTTTCCTAAGTCTAAACTAAAAGCTAAGAAGAAAGTGAGAGGAAGAGAGAAGAAGAGAGAACAGAGATTATCAGAGAAGAAAGGAGGAACAAAGGGTTGATAGGACAAGTATTTCATCATCTTTTCTTCATAACTCAAAGCTAAAAGGTTAGAATTTCATCTATATGTGTTCCTTGTATATTTTTTTATTCTCTGTCAAAAGTTAAATTTCATGAAGGTTGTATAGTCATGAATTGGTATATATATAGATTGTATTCATATGTTGTTTGTAGTGGGTTATATGCTTTAAAGAATTTTCAGAAAATCAAATTGGTGATTAAATATTGGAAATTTTGTTCTTATGAGTTATATGATTTTGGTCAATTTTAGGGTGAATTGATGAAATTCGTATGTATTAATATGCATGATTATAATTGTTTATGATGCTATCTTCGATCATGAGAATCATTCATGCAGCATAAGTTGAATTGATGGAGAAAATTTCTTACAGTAGATTATTTTGAAAAATATATGAGTTTTATAAAAATGTCAAAATTGAGTTTTTAAAACCTTTAATACTTGATGAACAAATGAATGTTGGTGATTTGAGTCATGCTATGCATGTGTAGTGTTGCAATATATGTTTTTGCATTGTTGTATTGCTTGGTATTGCCGGTTGTTGGATTGTTGGGTTAAGCAGTGAAGCAGAGTGTCGTTTCTGTCTGCGTCTGTCCGTATTGCTACGCAGCTGCGCCTGCAGCAAGGCTAGAAGCAGCGCAGCTGCGCCGCTTGCTTTTTCCTGATCCGACCCCTGCGCAGCTGCGCCGGTTCCAAGGCTGCTGGCTGCGCAGCTGCGCCGTGCTCAGTGCAGGGGCAGTGAAGTTTAAGTGTTGTGCAGTTTATTTTTAGTCATAGTTTAATTATTTCTAGAATAATAACCATGTATCAAGTGGCATTACCATATCAGTAACATGAAATTGACAATTTTATAATTTGAGAAAAAGGAAGTTTGAAAACCTAATATAGTACTTAAATGATAAATTATAATTGTTTAATTGTACTGTGAGTTACTTAATTATAAATTGATTATTTATAATTAAAAGTAAGTGTTTAATTTAAAGTATGATATTAGTTGATTTATTTTAAACAATTAGATGTTAATTTAAATTATAATTTATGTAATTATAATTTATGTAATAATAATTTAATAAATGCATGTTTAATTATAGATTTTAAATTGATAAATACATGATTAATTATAAATTATGTAATTATAATGCATGATGTAGTTTAATCATAATTTAGTTAAATACATAATTAATTTAATTATGTAAATATGTAAGTGATGTTATTAACTATGTGATGGTTGATTATTATTATTTATTTAATTAGAGTGAGTTAACCATGAGGGTTAACCACTTATGTGAATTAGTTATGTGTTAACTAATTTAGGTTATTATGATTGAATGTATATAGGAAGTGTTTAAGTACGTGATTGAGTTAAGTAGCTTGCGATTAAGGCAAGTCTTCTAAACCAAAACTCGCTATTTCTACGCAAGTTCTTTGAGCTCATATATTCATTGTTGAGAATATCCTTTTCATTTCTGTACTGGACAATTATTTACTTAACCAAAGAGATCTTGACTTATTGTTCAAGTAAGATCCAGTTTATTATTTTAAATGCTTTAAGTTTACTTCTAAAGCCTATGTTAATTCATAATTTTTTTATTTATGAATTATTGAAAGTCGATTCAACTAATCCTTAGTTGATAAACGTGAATTCTAAATTACCCTTGTAAGCTTATCCAAACCAAACTTTCTTTGGTGCGGACTTGAATTCAAATTACTGAGTTGAACAACCCTAATTATTAGGGGAGGTTACTACGCATAGCGTTAAGATGTTTATGCATAATGTATGGTACAAAGGGCTGATCCCTCTAAGTACGAGTTAAGGTCCATAGTCTTATTGACTGTTAAAGGTTTAAATAGAAATATTTATAACCTAGGACAAGAGTTCAAAGGTCTTATGACCCTCAAATAAATTTTATATTCAAATTTTAATGTTGATAGAGTATTATTATTCAATTCTTTATTGTTGAAGTAAGCTAAGTTATTCAGATCTTTTTAAAGATATCCTTTCATGTATTTATTATTGTTAAACTCCAGTGAGCTGTTGTTTGCTCACTCTTGCATTAAATAACAATTGCAGTTAAGGTTGATAACGTTGATGCCCCGTCTACGAGTAAAGGCAATGGAAAGATGAACAAGTGAAGACTTGTTTAATTATTTTGAAATGATTGTAATAAGACTTTTATATCATGTTTTTATTCCGCACTTTGTTATTTATGTCAAGGTTAGAGTAACCCTGGGATTGTTTTTTTTTTTTTTAAGGTTGTAGCCCTTGTTTTAAGGGAGATTTTATATAAAGATTGTAATTTATTTTGAGATATATTGGGTAGATGTTTGTTATAGTTAGAAAGTGAATACCAAATCATGTGAAAACGAAGTACCCGGATTTGGGGGTGTCACAGGTTGGTATCAGAGCTGTAGGTTTATGAAACCTTAGGTGGGGAAAAACCTTAGGTAGTAGCCTTATGGTAAGATTGAAAAGATTGTGATGCTAGGTAAAGATAATAAACTACCTTATGTGCCTATGTGTTTACGTTTTAGTATTCGAAGAGTGTCGATTCGATGTCACATAATAATGAACTTTAAAATTCTTTTGTCAGGATGTCGAACGTTGGAGAACCTAGTCAGGCTAAAGAGGATGTACCTCAGGTGCCTAGAGAGGAGGAGTCCCGTGATATACATATTGTTTGGGAGCAGCTGGTTAGGAGAGAGCCATCTCCAGTGATCACCGTAGCTGGTCGGGAGCATGAGCTGACACCTATTCCAGAAGAAGAAGGACGAGGACGAGTCTGAAGAGGATGAGGAGGAGGAAGAGGATCCCGAAGAGGAATTCCCACCTCACTCTACTAGTGCTGAGATGTACGAGGCAGTCTACAACAGCAACGTGGAGCTTCATGGATGAGTCGGAGAGCTCGAGGAAACCATCCAGCAGTGAGATGAGACTATCGAGGATATGGCTAGTGACCTAGGAGAAGTACAGCGGAACCTGATACAAGTGGAGAATGATAGAGACGAGGCTCGAGCTGAGCTAGCGAAGCTGAAGCAAGACATCCAGGAGGAGTCGAGGAAGCGAGCCAAAGCTGAAGAGATAAGTTTGAGGGCTATTCAACGAGCCGATCGAGCTGGAGAGGAAGCTGAAGCCAAGAGGGCCAAGCTGAGGGAAACAGAGTATGCTTTCCACACAACTATAGAAAGAGCTCAGGACCGTGTTTTCTACTACCCAGCTCAGTTCCAAGGTTTACCGTGGTATGTGGTGGACCGAAGAACGACGTTTTGGGTAATGGAAGAGGAACGCAGAGAGGCTGTGCGACGTATTAATATACCTAGGCAGTAGTAGTAGAGCTTTTGTTTATGTGTTGCTTTTTGTAGTAAATAAAGTAAATCCCATAATTTGAGATAAGAATGGGATAAGTTAATAATGTAATCCTGCAACTTTTTCAGTTCACGAAGGATGATGTAAATGGCAGAAATGCTATCCGATTGATGTTTTTAAACTATGACTAATGAATAAAAGAAGTTTATTGACGTGCTATGTGTTCTATGTGAACTGAATTGTTTAAAACGTTTAAGTATAAACTTGAATATTTAAAAATTGAATAAAGAATCTCATAATAATATTTTCTTAACAGAAAATGCCTCCTAGAAGAAGACCAACACGTCAAACCCCCGAGGGTTTGATGAACAACAATAATAACGATGGGACGAATCCCAACTCGGTTCAGTAGTTGGTGAACCTGTTGACAGGAGCTCTTGCGAATCAGCCGCAAGTGCAGGGTACTACGTTCAAGGAATTTAAGGCAGTAGGACCTCCTAAATTCAAGGGATCGACCAACCCTATTGAGGCTTAGACGTGGGTTATGGAAATGGAGAAGGTATTTGACGTAGCCCGAGTAGGTGAACACCAGAAGACAGCATTCGCGACTTTCATATTGAAGTCGAATGCTAGCTTCTGGTGGCAGGCTAATAAAAGCCAGGAGGGAGAAAGAGTCATAACGTGGGAACGTTTCAAGGAAATGTTCTACGAAATGTACTTCCCAGTGAGTTCGCAGGACCAGATGGAGGTCCAGTTCCTAGAGCTTAAGCAGGGAGGGATGACGGTGTCCGAGTATGCCGCTAAGTTCAACGAACTGGCCAGGTTCGCTACTTACCAGGTCAGCACTGACGCTAGGAAGGCGAGAAGGTTTGAGCAGGGGCTGAAGCCCTGGCTCTACAGCAAGGTTTCTATGTTCCAGCTGAACACATTTGCAGCTGTGCTAGAGAAGGCCATACTTGCTGAGGGAGGAAGTGAAGCGGTGATAAAGTTAAACCAAGATAAGAAGAAGAAGAATGAGATAGAAACTAAGGCTGGGGGTAGCAGCGCTGTGAACCAGAAGAGGAAATGGAATGACAACACCTCTGCTGGGAGTCAGCAAGGAAGCCAGCAAAAGAAGAAGTTTGAAGTATGTACTACATGCGGTAAGAATCACACTGGCGTGTGCATGAAGGGGAAGCGGGTGTGCTTCAACTGTGGTCAGGAAGGCCACATTGCGCCTAATTGCCCAAACCCGAAGAAGGGAGCTTGCTTTACATGTGGATCTAAGGATCACATGGCTCGCAACAGCCCTAAGAAGCTGACGGCAAGGTCAACAGGGAGCGGAGGGAATGGAAGCGGCAGTACCATTACTATCGCTGCACCATTGCAAGCTGTTCGACCCACTGCACGGACATTCAATATGACGGTGCAGGATGATGTGCAATCAAAAGACATGGTGTTAGGTATTATTCCGGTCAATAGTATAAATGCATATGTATTATTTGATTCGGGTGCTATTTGTTCATTCATATATGATGATTTTGCTAAAACCCTAGACTTACCTGTAGAAGAGTTAGTTTACCCCTTGAACATAGAGATTGCGAATAGGAAAATTATTCCTGTTAGGTGTGTTTATAAGAACTGTAGACTAGACATTAAGGGTCAGGAGCTGAGAGTAGATTTGATTCTGATAAAACTTAGGGAATTCGATGTCATACTGGGTATGGATTGGTTGTTCAACCATGGGGCGATAATCTACTGCCAGAAGAAGTCGGTAAACCTTACGACTCCGTCGAAGTTAGTGTTCTATGGTAGCAAATCACCTAGACAAGCGAGTTGTCTGACGGTTATGCAAGACAAGAAACTTTTAACGCAAGGCTGTGTAGGATATCTAGCCTACATAGTAGATACGCGTAAGGAAAGCCCGAAGGTGGAGGAGATATCGGTAGTTAAGGAGTTTGTAGACGTATTTCCAAGCAACTTGCCAGGACTTCCGCCAGATAGGGAGACAGAGTTCGTGATCGACTTAGGGCCGGGAACTGCTCTGATTTTGAAGGCTCCGTACGGAATGGCTCCAGTTGAGATGAAGGAACTGATGGTTCAACTACAAGAATTACTGGACAAGAAGTATATTCAACCAAGCGTTTCGCCGTGGGGAGCACCAGTTTTATTTGTGAAGAAGAAGGATGGATCGATGCGTCTTTGCATTGATTATAGAGAATTGAACAAAGTTAAGATCAAGAATAGGTATCCTTTACCTAGGATCGATGACTTGTTTGATCAACTGAAGGGTGCGAAGTACTTCTCAAAAATCGATTTGAGAAGTGGGTATCATCAGTTGAAGGTGAGAAGAGAAGATATACCGTAAACGGCTTTTAGGACTCAATATGGTCATTATGAGTTCTTAGTGATGTCATTTGGTCTCACGAATGCCCCAGCTGCATTTATGGACTTAATGAACAGGGTGTTCAAGCCATTTTTGGACAAGTTCGTGGTAGTGTTCATAGATGACTTTCTGGTTTATTCCAAGACCGAGGAGGAACATGCTGAACACTTACGACTAACCTTAGAATCGCTGAGACGTGAAAAGCTTTACGCTAAATTCTCGAAGTGCGAATTCTGGTTGGAACGTGTGCAATTTCTTGGCCACGTAATCGACAAAGATGGTATTTCGGTAGATTCGTCGAAGGTTGAAGCGGTAATGAATTGGGATCAGCCGAAGACGCCGTCTGAAGTGAGGAGTTTCTTGGGATTGGCAGGTTATTATCAAAGATTTATCCAAGACTTTTCTAGAATCACAACTCCGTTGACAAATTTGACTCATAAAATGGTTCAATTTGTTTGGACAAAAAAGTGTGAGGAAAGTTTTCAGGAGCTGAAGAAGAGGTTGAGTACTGCGCCTGTATTGTCTTTACCGGATAGTACGGAGAATTTCATAGTATATAGCGATGCCTCACATAAAGAATTAGGCTGTGTGTTAATGCAGAGCGACAAAGTCATTGCATATGCTCCACGTCAGCTGAAGGATTATGAGAAGGGGTATCCGACCTATGATTTAGAATTGGCGGCAGTAGTGTTTGCTCTAAAGATATGGAGACACTACTTATATGGAGAAAAGTATGAAATATACACAGATCATAAGAGTCTAAAATATATTTTCACCCAGAAGGATTTGAACATGCGCCAAAGAAGATGGTTGTAACTGATTAAAGACTACAACTGCGAGATACTTTACCATCTGGGTAAAGCTAACGTTGTCGCCGACGCTTTGAGCAGAAAAGGTCGGGAGAAGTTGAATATGATAACTGACCAGTATCAGTTGATAGAACAAATGGCTAGATTGGAACTGGAAGTGAAGTTTCCGAAGGAATCGGATGAGAAATTGTTTCAAGTAACTACTAGTTCTACTCTAGTAGACAAAGTGAAAGAAGCACAACTTCACGATGAAGAATGTGAGAAGATTCGGAAGAGGATAACCGATGGCAAAGAGTTCAAGTTCAAGATCGATACTGAAGGTCTGTTACGGTTTGAAGGTAGAATCTGGGTACCGCCAGTACCAGAGGTTAAAGAGCAGATTCTGAGCGAAGCTCACAGTTCTAGATATTCTATTCACTCTGGGAGTACAAATATGTACCAGGATCTCAGGCATTATTTCTGGTGGCCGAATATGAAGAGAGACGTTGCTGAATGCATTGCAAAATGCTTTACGTGCTAGAAAGTTAAAGCAGAACACCAGAGACCTAGTGGTTTGCTACAACTGTTAGAAATTTCAAAGTGGAAGTGGGAGCACATCACGATGGATTTTGTGGTAGGTCTTCCAGCGACTCAGAAGGGATTTGATGCGATATGGGTTATAGTGGATCGACTGACGAAGTCAACCCACTTTCTACCAATCAGGGTTAAGTACAACTTGGATCAGCTAGCGAAACTATTTATGAAGGAAATCATTTCTCGACACGGTGTTCCGGTATCAATTGTGTCTGACAGAGATCCTCGTTTTACGTCGAATTTCTGGAAGCGTTTGCAAGAGTGTCTGGGAACGCAATTGCGATTGAGTACAGCATACCATCCTCAGACTAATGGCCAGAGCGAAAAAAATGATTCAGATGCTTGAGGATATGATGAGATCTTGTGTGATGGACTTCAAGGGAAGCTGGGATGATCATCTACCGTTGGTAGAGTTCGCCTACAACAATAGTCATCATGCGAGTATTGGCATGCCGCCTTACGAAGTGTTATACGGCAGAAAATGCAGAACTCCTTTGTGATGGGATGAAGTCGGTGAATGTTAGCTGTTGGGACTAGAATTGGTACAATAAACCACCGAAATCGTGAAGCTAATCAGAACAAGATTAGTTGCTGCTCAAGACAGACAGAAGAAGTATGTCGATCTTTATCGACAAAATCGAGAATTCTTACCAGAAAGTTTCGTGTTCCTAAAAGGATCTCCCTGGAAGGGGAAGATTCAATTTGGTAAGAAGGGAAAGCTGAGTGCCCGATTTATTGGACCTTTTAAGGTGTTGTAAAAAGTTGGCGAGGTAGCTTACGAGATTGCATTACCTCCGGAGCTCGAGAATATACATAATGTCTTTCATATTTCTGTGTTAAGACCTTACAAGCATGATTATAAACATATAATAGAATATGAACTTTTATAATTTGATAGAGACTTAACATATGAAGAAGTGCATGTTCAAATAGTTGATAGAAAGGAACAAGTACTTAGGAATAAAGTGATACCTTCTGTTAAGGTAATCTGGAGGAACCACAACGCTGAAGAAGCTACGTGGAAACTCGAAGATGTTATGATGAAGTCTTATCCGTATTTGTTTGCTTAACTTTCTATGTGTAACCCCTTATGTACCGATTCTGGGGACAGAATCCTTTTAAGGGGGGAAGAATGTGTGACATGAGTACTATAAGATAAGAGAATTATAAAAATAAATAAAAAGGGTTTTAAGGTGTGGCAACCAAACAAGGTCTTATGACCTTTAGTATATTGTAACTGCTGAGACCCTTAATTTATTTGAGCGTAAACCGTTTGTCAATTTTTATGTTACGCATTATTTTGCTAAGTCTAAATAACAGAGAAAAAGGGGAGCCTTATAGAGGGTTTGAGAGATAAAGAAATTTTTTGTGGATTAAGAAGAGAAAATCCTGAGAATCAAGAGGGGAGAAGAGGTGTAATCAAGGTTTCCTAGTCATCTTCTAATCAATCTAAAGAAGAAATCTAAGGTAACAACTTGGTTCTAAAATCTATGTTGAGTTCTTATATATACTTCTCTGTAGATGGATTTTGGTAGAGGATTTGCTAAGAATTGATGATATACTTGTTATAGATGTGTATATTCTGGTATATAACTTCTGTAATGGGTTTTGTAGTAATCGGAATAATGTAAATATGTTAAAAGATAAAGAATTTGGTTTTGGCATAATATGTTCAAGATGACTTGTTTTAGACCTAAAATTGATGATTAAATCATGTGATAAACTATAAATTGATGATAGTTTGTATTAATACATTGAGAAACGAAAAGAATGCAAGTGGAAGGAATCGTTTTGGTCAAGAAACGAATTCGTGGCGAATGAATTCGCTAAATATGTTTAAAATATGAAAGTATAGCATGAATAGTGAATTGGAACCCTTAAAAAAAATTGTTAATGTTCTTGAAGTGTTATAATTATTATGTAGATGAGTAGTTCAGTGTTTCACGAATCCATAGAGTCGAAAATGGACTCAATCGGATGTGTATAGCTTGATTTATGATGATTGGAAGGAGGAAATGATTAGAAAATTCACCAAACAACATACTGGAGGAAAAAGTCGCAGTAACACGCTGCCAGGGGCGCAGCTGCGCTGCCCCCAAGGCTGGTTGGGGCGCAGCTGCGTCGAGAGGAAAGTCAGTCTGGGATTATTTTGACCTTCTGTGGTAAAACAGCCATAACTTTTTCATTCGAACTCCGATTGAGGCAATTCAAGATGATCCGGAACGAGCATGAGTAGACCTACAACTTTTGTTCTTTAAGTTTTTTAATTTGAGGTCAGTATCAGGGGTCAAAATGGTCATTTTTGGGACTGATGTATTTTAGGAGGCAATCGGGGGGCGTCGGGCATGCACGTATGCACATGTCATGCTATGCATGTGTAGTGTTGCAATATATGTTTTTACATTGTTGTATTGCTTGGTATTGCCGGTTGTTGGATTGTTGGGTTAAGTAGTGAAGTAGAGTGTCGTTTCTGTTTACGTCTGTCCGCGTTGCTACGCAGTTGCGCCGGCAGCAAGGCCAGAAGCAGCGCAGCTGAGCCGCTAACTTTTCCCTGATCCGACCCCTGAGCAGCTGCGCCGGTTCCAAGGCTGCTTGCTGCGCAGCTGCACCGTGCTCAGTTCAGGGGCAGTGAAGTTTAAGTGTTGTGCAGTTTATTTTTAGTCATAGTTTAATTATTACTAGAATAATAACCATGTATCAAGTGGCATTACCATATCAGTAACATGAAATTGACAATTTCATAATTTGAGAAAAAGGAAGTTTGAAAACCTGATATAGTACTTAAATGATAAATTATAATTGTTTAATTGTACTATGAGTTACTTAATTATAAATTGATTATTTATAATTAAAAGTAAATGTTTAATTTAAAGTATGATATTAGTTGATTTATTTTAAACAATTAGATGTTAATTTAAATTATAATTTATGTAATTATAATTTAATAAATGCATGTTTAATTATGGATTATAAATTGATAAATACATGATTAATTATAAATTGTGTAATTATAATGCATGATGTAGTTTAATTGATTTTAAATTATAATTGTTTATAGTTTAAGTTGTTATTATAATTTAAGTAACTATAATTAGATTAAATGTTTGAATTGTAATTGATTAATTATAATTTAGTTAAATACATAATTAATATAATTATGTGAATGTGTAAGTGATGTAATTAACTATGTGATGGTTGATTATTATTATTTATTTAATTAGAGTGAGTTAACTATGAAGGTTAACCACTTATGTGAATTAGTTATGAGTTAACTAATTTAGGTTATTATGATTGAATGTATATAAGAAGTGTTTAAGTACGTGATTGAGTTAAGTAGCTTGCACTTAAGGCAAGTCTTCTAAACCCTAAATTCGCTATTTTTACGCAAGTTCTTTGAGTTCATATATTCATTGTTGAGAATATCCTTTTCATTTCTGTACTGGATAATTATTTACTTAACCGAAGAGATCTTGACTTATTGTTCAAGTAAGATTCAATTTATTATTTTAAATGCTTTAAGTTTACTTCTAAAGCATATGTTAATTCATAATTCTTTTATTTATGAATTATTGAAAGTCGATTCAACTAATCCTTAGTTGATGAACGTGAATTCTAAATTACCCTTGTAAGCTTATCCAAACCAAACTTTCTTTGGTACGGACTTGAATTCAAATTACTGAGTTGAACAACCCTAATTATTAGGGGAAGTTATTACGCATAGCGTTAAGATGTTTGTGCACAATATGTAGTACAAAGGGCTGATCCCCCTAAGTACGAGTTAAGGTCCATAGTCTTATTAACTTTTAAAGGTTTAAATAGAAATATTTATAACCTAGGACAAGAGTTCAAAGGTCTTATGACCCTCAAATAAATTCTATATTCGAATTCCAATGTTGATAGAGAATTATTATTCAATTCTTTATTGTTAAAGTAAGCTAAGTTATTCAGATCTTTTTAAAGATATCCTTTCATATATTTATTATTGTTAAACTCCAGTGAGCTGTTGTTTGCTCACTCTTGCATTAAATAACAATTGCAGTTAAGGTTGATAACGTTGATGCCCCGTCTACGAGTAAAGGCAAGGGAAAGATAAACAAGTGAAGTCTTGTTTAATTATTTTGAAATGATTGTAATAAGACTTTTATGTCATGTTTTTATTCCGCACTTTATTGTTTATGTCAAGGTTAGAGTAACCTTGGGATTATTTTTTTTTAAGGTTGTAACCCTTGTTTTTTTTAAGATTGTAACGATTGAGATTTTATATTTAATTTTAAATATTTATTAAGTTAAATAAATATTTTATGTGATTTATTTATTGAATTAAATAAATAAATTATGTGATTTTATGGAGTGATTTAATTAAATGATATTTATTAAATGAATGTGTAATATTTATTTAATTAATGTATATTAATTTTATATTATAGTTCTAATTTAATTGAGATAATTGAATTAGATGAATTATGTGATGAAGTGTTACATGAATTATAATTAGCGAGTAATTATAATTATGTGGCAAATTTTATGTGATTTATTGATGTAAGATTTTAATTGATTAAATTAGTTGTTTAATATTTAATTAATTAAAAGGTGACATTAAAATATGTGTTAAATGATTTGTTAAAATAAAAGAAAAATGATTTTAAATGATTTTAACCAAACAAGGCCCTTGTAATTGTTTTAAACCTATTTCTACCAAACGGGATCCTAACTATCAAAAAGCTATTTTAAATAAACTGTTTACCAAACAATACCTTAGCATTAATAATTTATTTTTGAAAATAACCTTGTTTTGCCAAACAAGGCATTGTGGCTTTTGAAATTTGTAACTGACATTATACTTAATATATTTTGTCAGTTATATTATATAATTAAGCCTATATCTATTACTACGTATTATATTATACGTTAGTTTTTCCTAAGTCTAAACTAAAAGCTAAGAAGAAAGTGAGAGGAAGAGAGAAGAAGAGAGAACAGAGATTATCGGAGAAGAAAGGAGGAACAAAGGGTTGATAGGACAAGTATTTCATCATCTTTTCTTCATAACTCAAAGCTAAAAGGTTAGAATTCCATCTATATGTGTTCCTTGTATATTTTTTTATTCTCTGTCAAAAGTTAAATTTCATGAAGGTTGTATAGTCATGAATTGGTATATATATAGATTGTATTCATGTGTTATTTGTAGTCGGTTATATGCTTTAAAGAATTTTCAGAAAATCAAATTGGTGATTAAATATTAGAAATTTTGTTCTTATGAGTTATATGATTTTGGTCAATTTTAGGGTGAATTGATGAAATTCGTATGTATTAATATGCATGATTACAATTGTTTATGATGCTATCTTCGATCATGAGAATCATTCATGCAGCATAAGTTGAATTGATGGAGAAAATTTCTTACAGTAGATTATTTTGAAAAATATATGAGTTTTATAAAAATGTCAAAATTGAGTTTTTAAAACCTTTAATACTTGATGAACAAATGAATGTTGGTGATTTGAGTCATGCTATGCATGTGTAGTGTTGCAATATATGTTTTTGCATTGTTGTATTGCTTGGTATTGCCGGTTGTTGGATTGTTGGGTTAAGCAGTGAAGCAGAGTGTCGTTTCTGTCTGCGTCTGTCCGTGTTGCTACGCAGCTGCGCCTGCAGCAAGGCTAGAAGCAGCGCAGCTGCGCCGCTTGCTTTTTCCTGATCCGACCCCTGCGCAGCTGCGCCGGTTCCAAGGCTGCTGGCTGCGCAGCTGCGCCGTGCTCAGTGCAGGGGCAGTGAAGTTTAAGTGTTGTGCAGTTTATTTTTAGTCATAGTTTAATTATTTCTAGAATAATAACCATGTATCAAGTGGCATTACCATATCAGTAACATGAAATTGACAATTTTATAATTTGAGAAAAAGGAAGTTTGAAAACCTAATATAGTACTTAAATGATAAATTATAATTGTTTAATTGTACTGTGAGTTACTTAATTATAAATTGATTATTTATAATTAAAAGTAAGTGTTTAATTTAAAGTATGATATTAGTTGATTTATTTTAAACAATTAGATGTTAATTTAAATTATAATTTATGTAATTATAATTTATGTAATAATAATTTAATAAATGCATGTTTAATTATAGATTTTAAATTGATAAATACATGATTAATTATAAATTATGTAATTATAATGCATGATGTAGTTTAATTGATTTTAAATTATAATTGTTTATAGTTTAAGTTGTGATTATAATTTAAGTAATTATAATTAGATTAAATGTTTGAATTGTAATTGATTAATCATAATTTAGTTAAATACATAATTAATTTAATTATGTAAATATGTAAGTGATGTTATTAACTATGTGATGGTTGATTATTAATATTTATTTAATTAGAGTGAGTTAACCATGAGGGTTAACCACTTATGTGAATTAGTTATGTGTTAACTAATTTAGGTTATTATGATTGAATGTATATAGGAAGTGTTTAAGTACGTGATTGAGTTAAGTAGCTTGCGATTAAGGCAAGTCTTCTAAACCCTAAACTCGCTATTTCTACGCAAGTTCTTTGAGTTCATATATTCATTGTTGAGAATATCCTTTTCATTTCTGTACTGGACAATTATTTACTTAAACGAAGAGATCTTGACTTATTGTTCAAGTAAGATCCAGTTTATTATTTTAAATGCTTTAAGTTTACTTCTAAAGCCTATGTTAATTCATAATTTTTTTATTTATGAATTATTGAAAGTCGATTCAACTAATCCTTAGCTGATAAACGTGAATTCTAAATTACCCTTGTAAGCTTATCCAAACCAAACTTTCTTTTGTGCGGACTTGAATTCAAATTACTGAGTTGAACAACCCTAATTATTAGGGGAAGTTATTACGCATAGCGTTAAGATGTTTGTGCACAATATATGGTACAAAGGGCTGATCCCCCTAAGTACGAGTTAAGGTCCATAGTTTTATTGACAGTTAAAGGTGTAAATAGAAATATTTATAACCTAGGACAAGAGTTCAAAAGTCTTATGACCATCAGATAAATTCCATATTCGAATTCTAATGTTGATAGAGAATTATTATTCAATTCTTTATTGTTGAAGTAAGCTAAGTTATTCAGATCTTTTTAAAGATATCCTTTCATGTATTTATTATTGTTAAACTCCAGTGAGCTGTTGTTTGCTCACTCTTGCATTAAATAACAATTACTGTTAAGGTTGATAACGTTGATGCCCCGTCTACGAGTAAAGGCAAGGGAAAGATGAACAAGTGAAGACTTATTTAATTATTTTGAAATGATTATAATAAGACTTTTATGTCATATTTTTATTCCGCACTTTATTATTTATGTCAAGGTTAGAGTAACCCTGGGATTTTTTTTTTAAGGTTTTAGCCCTTGTTTTAAGGGAGATTTTATATAAAGATTGTTATTTATTTTGAGATATATTGGATAGATGTTTGTTATAGTTAGAAAGTGAACACCAAATCATGTGGAAACGAAGTATCCGGATTTGGGGATGTCACACTAGTCTTGTTGTGCTATCCACAAGGACGAACATTTTTTTTTTTTGAATTTATGGAAGTGCTAGGATGGACTTAACTTAAATTATTTTAGTTCGGATGTGCACACACTTGACCATTATGATTTAAGAGGCAAAATAAAAGGAGTTACATGGTGATATAATTGACAAGAGTTGACTACCTATTTATTTGTATATCGCTTGTTGTGCTATCCACAAGGTTATATACATTTGAAATGGGATCCTTATTCTCCCTAACAAATCTTTAATTAGATGTTGCCGAACTATATAAGTGAGGGTAATATAGTTTGATGAAAATAGTGGGATATGCCAATTTAAAATAAAGACCTAAATTTATTTTGGTATGCAAAATTAATAAAATGAATGTTTGCTAAAAATGTTATTTTTCATATGCAGAATTTTAAAAATGTCAAAATTACTAATTTCACTGCGAAGCATACTTGATGCTAATAAGTTTACCGGGCCGAATTATACGGACTGGCTAAGAAATCTGAGAACAGTTCTCACTGTTGAAAAGATTTTTTATGTCCTAAATTCACCTGTCCCTAGAACTGTTTCAGAAACAGCCTCTGAGGAAGAGATTGCCACCATTGTAAAGTGGCAAGATGATGCATCTGTGGCTCAATGTATCATGCTCGCATCCATGAATAACGAGCTTCAGCGTCAGCACGAAAATATGGATACTCCTACTATGCTGCTTCACCTCAAGGAGTTGTATGATGAACAAAGTAGGACTGCTAGATATGAGATATCTAAAGAGCTCTTCCAATCTCGGATGACCAAGGGCAAGGTGAACATAAAGGAACAAAAGAAACCTGATCCAGCTAGCAAAGGAATGTGCTTCCGTTGCAATGAGCCGGGTCATTGGAAGAGGAACTGCAAGAAGTTTCTGGCAGAGAAGAAGCTTGGAGAAGCTTCTACTTCCAATCAAGGTTTGTTCATGATTGAAATTAATTTTTCAGAAAATTAAAATTCTACTTGGGTATAGGATACCGGCTGTGGTTCTCACATATGTAATACTGTGAAGGGACTGGTCAGAAGTAGAAAGCTAAATAAGGATGAGGTTGTCCTACAAGTGGGAAATGAAGCAAAGGTTGTTGCATTAGCTATAGGCACTTATTGTTTAGCACAGCCTACGGGCAAGTCCATTTATTTAAATAATTGTTATTTTGTTCCGAATATCATTAGAAACATTATTTTAAATTCTGTATTAGATATGGATGGATTTGAAATTATAATAAAGAACAACAGTTGTTTAATTTATAAAAATAATATTTTATATGGTATTGAAAATCTACGAAATGGACTTTATATACTTGACTTGCATGAAAATATACTTCAAATAGAACAAACTAAGAAAAGAAAAAGAGATGATATTAATTATACCTATATGTGGCACTGTAGACTCGGTCATATCAATGAAACGAGATTATCCAAGTTGCATAAGGATGGGCTCTTAGAGCTATCTGATTATGAATCATATCCAACTTGTGAATCTTGTCTCATGGGTAAATGACTAAATCTCCTTTTAGTGGAAAAGGAGAAAGAGTTACAGAGTTGTTTGCATTGGTTCACACAGACGTTTGTGGACTTATGACAACGATTGCACGGGGTGGGTATTCTTATTTTATTACTTTCACTGATGATCACTCAAGATTTGGATATGTGTATTTAATGAAATACAAATCAGAATCATTTGAAAAGTTCAAAGAGTTCAGAAGTGAAGTAGAGAAACAAACGGGAAAGAGTATTAAGACTCTTCGATCAGATCGAGGTGGAGAATTCTTAAGCGGTGAGTTTCTCAATTGTCTCAAAGAAAATGGTATAATCTCACAATGGACTCCACCAGGTACACCACAGTTAAATGGAGTATCTGAAAGGAGAAATCAAACATTGTTGGATATAGTTCGATCCATGATGAGTTTTATCGATCTTCCAATTTCATTCTGGGGTCATGCCCTAGAAACGGTGAATATCTACTAAATAAGGTTCCCTCGAAATCCGTCCCCAAGACTCCATATAAGATGTGGACAGGGAGAAAATCTGGTCTTAAGCATGTTAAGATCTGGGGATGTCCAGCTTATGTGAAAAGTTTTAAAATAATAAGCTAGGGATAAGATCTAATAAGTGCACATTTGTGGGATATCCTAAAGAAAGTTTGGGATACTATTTCTACAATCCTACTGAGCAAAAGGTGTTTGTTGCGAAACACACTGCCTTCTTGGAAAAAGAGTTTATCCTTGAAGGGGTTAGTGGGAGAAAAATAGATCTTGAATACAGATCAAGTGGATGAACATGTCCAAGTAGAGACACCTACTGTACAACACCCTATTCGTAAATCTGAAAAAGTACCGAAGATACCTAAAAGGTATGGAATCTTCATACAGAATGACGATGAGGTACACATCATAGATGATGATGATCCATTGAATTACGAACAGACTATGAGTAATAAAGACTCAGAGAAATGGTAGATGACCATAAAATCTAAAATGGATTTTGAAGCTATGCTCAAGTCCATTTGGATTTTTCTTGCGATTGCAGCTTATTTTTACTTAATCTGGCAAAATGGACGTAGAGACGCCCTTCCTCAAATATACATTATTAGAGGAGAATGTATGTATAATACAACCAGATGATTTTTTATTTCAATGGTTGAAGCAAATCATGTATATGAGCTACAACAATCCATTCATGGATTGAAGCAAGATTCTCGTAGATGGAACATTCGTTTTGATGAGACAATCAAAGAGTTTGATTTTATCAAAAACGAGGATAAACCATGTGTGTACAAGAAGGTTAGTGGGAGTGCTGTTTCATTTCATATATTATATATTGATGATATATTACTGATAGGGAATGAAATTCCTATGCTAAAATCGATCAAAATAAAGTTGTCTAAACATTCCTCTATGAATGATTTGGGTAGAACATCCTGCATTGGGGATATAAATCTGTATTAATAGATTTAAAAGGATGTTCGGCTTAACCCATGAAAACGTATATTCATTAGATGCTAAAGGCGTTTAGCATGGCAAACTCCAAAAGGTGCCTCATAATGATGAGCCATAGAGTGTATCTCACTAAAATTGTCCTCAGTAAAAGAGAGATCGCATGAGTTACTATCATGTATGCAATGAAATATACGAGACTTTATATTGATCAGTCATATTCTGGAGAAGATCACTGTGAGACAGTGATAAACATCTCAAAGTACTTAACTGACACTAAGGATGTCATCATGACACATGATGGGTCTGAACTAAACTAGAGGACTAAACAGACTCAAGTTTTCAGACTAACCAAGACGACAACAAAATCCACTTTAGGGTAAGTCGTTACCTTAAAAGGTGGTGCAGTAAATTGGAAAAGTTCTAAACAGCAAAAAGTTGCTGGGTTAGTGACAAAGATAAAGTATGTAATACCCGAGAATTTCCTAATATTATTAAATAAATATATTAATGGAAATGAGAATTTATTAGAATATAAATGATTTTGTGTTATGAGAATGATTAATTCAATTATATTAAATTGAATAATTATAATAATTGAGAAATTGATGGAGTTTGCGATAAACTCGTTGGTAGCCTTGTGTGGCACAGTGACGTAATATAAGAATGATTATATTAATTTAAGTGAACAATTAATCTATATTAATTGTTATTGTAGAATATTAATTAATTGTTAAGGTAGATAATTTATTTATTTGACATTATGAATAATGAAACAAATAAGTAAAGTTATTAATATAATAAGATTATATTAATTGTTATGTGCAAGTATAATTAAAATATACTATATGATTGTACATATTAAAGCTATGTGTTATGAATACATCATGTGTAGATATATATTGTAAACAATTATTGAATCAATAGAATTTAATAATGAATGAGATAATGTAATGTGGTAATATTTGATTTAAATTATATCCGGTAAAACAAATGTACATGGATTATATGTGTAGAAATTACACTTATTACATTATGTGAAGTACATTGTGACTTAAATTATAACCTAAGAGTACATACAATATATAACATAAGTATATGGTTTGTGTATACAAGTGTGGTATTTGCAAATGCTGAGAAGTGAATTAATTGTCCCATTTTAAGTGTCCCATTTGCTCTCCAATTCCTCATACACGTGATTAGCATTATGAAGTCTACTCCCTATTCTTCCTCAAACTCAGTAAAACTCCATAGCTTCATTCTTCAAATCCTCAAAATCAGCAACTGGCATTTCATAGCTTTATAGCAAATAATGAGCAAGGATGAGGGAATAATGATTGATTTCAACAACCAATTACCTACTCTCTATTAACCATCATGCAAATCTACATTCTCGTTGGTTTAAAATGAAGAACAATAGCAATGTCTGGACATTTGTTTTTCTATATATATAAGCTCTCCTTCTCTATTTTCAAATTGCTGAGATTGTGTTGAGAGTATATTGTGAATTGATAGTAAGGTAGTTTACAGAGAGTTGGAAATTCAGCTTGGAACTAGCTTAATTCATAGCAGAGGTATAATTCCTCTTCTTGTCTTCATTTTCATTTTCTGTCAAAACTCCATTTCTTGTTCACAGAGTTTCAAATTCTTGAATTTGGCATGAATCCATGAAGCTATGATTGAATAATGTTTGAGAGTCGTTGTATAAAACTTATAACCATCTTGGTATACAAAGTGGCTTGCTAGCAATCAAAATTCGTATAATAGTTTCTTTGTTCTTAATTTTCATTCTCTGTTAAAATCCAAATTCTTGATTATATAGAATTAAGGTATAATTGGGTTATATAATGATTGTTTGATGGTTATATAGTCTTAGAAATATGTTTAAACTACAATGAAACATGTTTAGAAAAGTTTTCGTGAAGTAATTTTGTGATTTGGGATAATGTTTGCCGAGGCTAGCTGCTCTCTGGACTGGAACGGGAGCCGCGCGGCCACGCTTCTCCCTAGTACAATTTGGGCACGGCCGCGCGCCACTGCAGAAATTGTTGATGATTTCTTTTATATCTTCTGATGTATTGAGCATGTTGTACTGTTAGGATATGCATATAACTCACAATAACATATGGAATAAGGGTACTAGGTTATAGTAATCCATGCTAGTCGTTTTAGTTGAGTATTTCGAAGAAAATTGAAAGTTATAAAAAGAGGAACTTTGATATGTTAGCTTTATATTGACATTCTGACTTTTGAAACATATTTGTATGACCTAGAAATACATGATGTGAATGTTAACTTGCGTATCTAAGCTTCATAATGTAATTTGAGCATATGAACCTCAATAGTGAACCTTTCCAACGAAAACTCAAGCGTTGAACATGGACTCTAACATGTTATATTAGGATTCTAGGTTCTGATTTTTCGAGCATGTTATATGACCTTGAAATGTGTGTCAAACATGTTAACATATGAATCTAGATAGCATGAGCATGTTAGGCCTTATTAGTGAGCTTTACTAATGAGAATACAAGTTTTAAACGTACACCTTGACATGTTAACTTGAAGTTTAAATTCTAAAGTTTATGAACATGTTGGATAATACTATTGACTTCATGAACGTCATGCATATATACATACCATGCTAGATGTCATGATTTAGCGTAAACGAAGCATGTTTTCAACTAATAACTGTAATAGTTACATGTATGAAATGTGAATACTCATAAGTATGCCTAATGCAAAGTATATGAATACCTTATGTGTTTAAAGAGCGAGCATGATTGGCCTTGTGAATTCCATGACCTTGAATGGCTTTAAATTATTGAAAGTGTTAACTTAGAATCTATTGCATGTATGATTGGAACAAGGAAAGGTTGTATACACATAAAAGTATTCTTTAAGCATGTATACATGCTATGTGATATTATATGATGTTACTTGAACCCGATTTTAGTGGTTAACTTATAACAAGACTATAACTTGCTAAAATAAAATATATTTAGTATTGATTGTGGTCTTATGTGATATTAATAATATGCGAGTATGTTTGCTAATTGTGGTAGTCTCACATGATAGTAACGATGTATGAATATGATCAACTTGAGAAAAGAGGAAGTTAAGAATAGAAATTAGATACTAAATAATTGTGTAGCTAGGTTAAAACTTAACTTGTGTGTTGATCGTATATTCGAAGATATAATGTGAAGTTAAATTATATGACAAATGAATATCATATATATACGTAACTGTATTACTATAGGAATTCGAAAGTGTTGATTTGCTTTTCATGGATAAACAACGCTAAAGGCAAGTTCTCTAACTTACACTCTTTTAAAGTGCCAGTTTCCTAACTTACACTCTTTTACAGTGCAAGTATCTAAACCTTATCTCTTTGGATGCAAGTATCCTAACCGACGCATTTACTTTATGCAAGTATTCTATCCTTGTATATTGCAAACTAGTTTCTTTACTTAATCGTTTGAATTGAATTAGCATACTTGAACTCTTATTTCATTAAAGCTATTATTCATATGGAACTTGGTATTGTTCTTGAATATTGTGAAAGTGTCTATGCCGTTTGATTCGGCTAGACTTATATTATTGAAAGGCGACCCAAACCGATTGATTGGTGCGGGATCTTATATTTGACTGAGAAGAACAAAATATAACTGTCGGAGAACCGACGCGCGCACATTAGTATGATTGAGTGTTATGTATAACATAGGGTACTTTAGGCTGATCACCTGTTGTACTTGTTCTTGTTGGATTTTCAGTTTATTACTGTCAAATCCTGTGGAAGTTCATAGTCCTTAGTGACTGCTCAGTATTCAGTTATCTTAAAATCTTGAATTGGTTTATTATTGAATCACATTGATATTATTCTGTCCTTAGCGACTGTTATTGAAAACTATTGATATTCTTGTTATCCTTGAACTATCAAACCTTGTTATACCCTTTCGAGAATTGAGAATTATATTATAAACTCTTATTGTATATTACTTGCTGGGCAAATTGTGCTCATTCTTACTTTCCCTAAAACTATTTCAGTTAAGGCCGAGCAGTGCGGACCCTCGAGTACCGACAAGGGCAAGGGAAAGGCTACTGAGTAGCTTTATTTATGTAGAACTTATGATATTATGTACTAGTTAAGGTTATTTATGCTTAAGATACGTCTAAGCTATGTAATCACTGTTTAAGTTACGAGACCTTGGGACGTGAATAAATTATATTATTTAAATATAATCTATTCGGTATTAGTTGTGTATTATTCCGCTGTGCGATGCGACATTTAGTCGTATTATTATTGTGATGTATTACCATGAGCACGTGACGAACCGAATTCGAGAGACCAATTGGCGGTCCCGGATTTGGGGGCGTCACAGGTTGGTATCAGAGCTGTAGTTATAAACCTTAGGAACGAGTGTCCTTAGACTATAACTTAGGCGAATTTTGAAGTTAGGAAGGAAATAAAAACTCATGTAGAGTTTTCCTTGAGAGACTTAGTCTGTTATGAAATATAACTTCATTTTATACAATGAATTTATGTTTTGTTTAACATTCTAATGGAGTTGCTGTTTCTTGTCTTATGTTGTGATTGTAGATGGCAGATATGGGAGTACCCACTAGAGTGGCTAAGGATGAGCCCAGGGATATTCATGTAGTGTACGAGGCACCTTTAGAGGCTGTGCCAGTGCAAGCAGTTGCACCATCCGAGTCTGACGACGAGGATGAGATTGAGATAGAGTCTGATCCAGAGGAGGAGCCGATGCAGGACGAGCCGATGGAGGATGAGCCAGTAGAGGACTCTGATGAGGCTACTGTAGAGGAGCAGATGCTAGGAGAGTATGAGGAGTGGATCCTAGAGTTTGACTGCAGGGTTCAGGAGCTGGAGGCAGAGGCCCAAGAGAGAGAGTCCGAGTTCCAGAAACTGAGGGACGAGGACCACCAGAGGAAGCTGGCCATGCAGGAGTTAGAGGTAGAGATCGCTTACCGCAGGGAGGCAGGGATCCAGATGGGAACCTTATTCCACAGGTCGGTGGCGAGAAATGTAGATATAGCAGGGAAGCTGGAAGAAGTAGAACAGAGAGAATTGAGCTAGAAGACTGAGAAAGAGGCACTCCGTACTCAGCTAGAGTTGGAGGAGATGGATAGGTTACACTTCGAGGAGAAGTGGGAAGCGGCCAATGAGAGAGCTGACGACCTAGAGGACGAGGTCAGATGTAAGAAGAGGAAGATGAACTAGATGGGGTATGTGTTTCGTTCAGCTTTTGAGAGGGTGATTGATGGTGTGTACCACTACCCGGCAGAGCAGGGATAGACGCTACATACTATGAGTCTAGAGCTGGAAGCTTATATAGCACAGTTAGAGTACAAGAGCGCTGTGGAGCGTGGGATGATGTGATGAGATTTCCTTAATGGTCTAGTAGTAGTTAGTAGCATTTATCTTTATATGTTGTACATTCTATGTTGTAATCCTGATCTTTTGTGTAAGATGTGGGATAATGATGTAAACCCCGAGTTAGCTTTTGTTAGAGGGGTAGTATGGTAGCAGGTTAGTATATTCCCCGTCTTTTGTGATATTAGGGGATATATGTGATAACATTTATAGCAGTATGCTAGGATAATCATGTAATGAAATGATTTGGCATATGAATATAAATGAAGTTTATTTCAGAAATGTGTTATAAATTTATTAAAAGAAATACTTAAGTAATATACTTGAATAATAATAAAATGAAAACTTGTGATGCAGATAATGCCGCCCAGACGTAGATTGACTGCACCCGAAGAATCTATTAATAACGAGAGGGAACAAGTTGACCCGATCCAGAAACTAGTAGACTTGTTAGGAGAAGCCTTAAGGGGAAGGAACAATGAACCCGTTCGCCCAAACCCTCAGACTGTGCCAGTAACAACCTTTAAAGACTTTAAGAGTGTAGGACCCCCAGAGTTTGAGGGAACTACCGACCCAATCGTCGCACAAACGTGGATTAAAAAGATCAAAAAAGCTTTCACTATAGCTCGCGTAGGTGAAGATCAGAAGACGGTATTTGCCACATACATGATGAGGGGAGAAGCGAACTACTGGTGGGAGGCTAATCAATAAAGAGCTGGAGAAGGGATAATAGCTTGGGATAAGTTTAAGACGCTGTTCTTCGAGAATTACTTCCCAAAGAGTATGAAGAATCGGATGGAGGTGTAGTTCTTAGAACTAAAACAAGGTGACATGACGGTGGCGCAGTACGCAGCTAAGTTTAATGAACTAGCGCGATTTACGGAACACCAAGTTGGAGATGAAGAGAGGAAGGCTAGACACTTCGAACAAGGGTTGAAGCCGTGGCTATTCAATAAGGTATCAGTTCTTCAAATTGATTCCTTTGCAACATTACTGGAGAAGGCAATCATTGCGGAAGGTGGCAGTGAGGCGTTAAGTCTGTATAACAAGGAGAAGAAAGGAAAGAATACTAGAGGAGAGAACCGTACGGGAGGAAGTAGTAGCGGAGGAAGCAACTTGGGAAAGAGAAAATGGGAGAATAACAACAACAACAACAACAAAAACAACAATAATCAAGCAGGGAATTTTCGTGGAGGTTTCAAGAAGAGGGCTGAAGGATGCCCAAAGTGTGGGAATAATCACCAGGGCGAGTGCTGGAAGGGACGTGGCACTTGCTACAACTGCGGACAGGAAGGGCACATCTCGCCCAACTGTCCGAAGCCAAAGAAGATCCAAGGGTGTTTTGCTTGCGGCTAAATTGAGCACCGTATTAAGGATTGCCCAAAGAAGGGAAGTGGTGGGGGTAGCAATCATCAAGGAGGCAACAAGCTGATGATCAGCGGGCCGGCACAATCCAACCGCCCAACCGCCAGAACCTTTAACATGACTGTCCAGGACGCCGTGGCTGCGAAGGACGTGGTGTCAGGTATAATCCCAATCAATGATATAAATGCTTATGTATTATTTGATTCGGGTGTCGCCTGTTCTTTTATATCTGAAGAATTTGCTAGTAAACTTAGTACACCCCGAGAACGATTAGAAAATCCTTTGATCATAAAAGTTGCTAATAAGGAAGTGATCCCTGTAGAATACGTTTATCGAGATTATCGCGCAAACATTAGAGAACATGAACTGAGCTAAAACTCGATTCCTATTAGAATGGGAGAATTTGACGTAATACTAGGGATGGATTGGTTGTATAACCATGCTGCGATTATTGACTGTCAGAACAAATGTGTGAACCTTCAGACTCCGAATAAGTCTAAGGTAGTGTTTTATGGTAGCTTATCGCTTAAGCAATCGTGTTGCGTTACGGTGATGCTGGCCAAGAAATTGTTAAGGAAAGGATGTGTAGGTTATTTAGCTTACATCGTTGATACTCGGAAAAGGGGAGTAGAAATTAAGGATATATCCGTAGTGAATGAATTTCAAGATGTGTTTTCGAACGATCTGCCTGGTCTTCCGCCAGACAGAGAAATCGAATTCGTAATAGACTTAGCACCGGGAACGGCACCAATTTCGAAAGCTCCATATCGTATGGCGCTAGTAGAAATGAAGGAATTGATGATACAAATGCAAGAATTATTGGATAAAGGTTACATTCGACTGAGTGTTTCTGTGACGCCCCCAAATCCACGTTCCTTCGAAACCTCGGATTCGGTGCAGTCACGATACTACTAACGCCAAACTATTATATCTTTTATTCATTACTAAAAGAATACATCTTTACTTATTACAATTTAGAATATAAATTCTATTTATATCCAAGATCTCATCTTTACACCATGTTCGATGTTACTAAAATGCGGAATAATTTAAACTTTTTCAATCCTCCTTGAATAAAATCTTTTATTGATTTCATAACTTGAATCAATTACAACCCTTGAATCAATTATAAAATATGATTCATTATATTTGAGTTATCGTATAACGTTTACAACTCGACTTGATATCCTCTATGTATTAACTAATACATCTTTACAACACAACCTGTATTAAACAGTGTAAACAACTATCAAGTAATACTTCTAGAATCTAAACAGGGTTCAAGCAATAATCTAAATAGTACTTCTTCAATTCGATACTATCTATCTTTATCAATCAAGAAGCACGAAGTCTTTATCGTAAGTCCTTAACCTGCAAAAGTGGTTATTTGCAAGAGTGAGCTCGACAGCTCAGCAATTCTAACAGTTTTCATGCATCACATAGCATACAATATTATACTCAGTTCATGCATTTATAAACAATTTATATTTACTACGCATGTTACTTTTCACATAACAAGTATATCATCAAAGATCAACTTTCAATCTCATTTATATCTCATATACAATTCATATATAAGTTCACATTATCACAGCATAATATAATTCAACTAACAGTTATTGAATTCATATATCAAATAGGAACTGAAAGACTTGCCTGATTCGTAGTTTAACAACTACGACTTAACTGCTTAAAGCTATCTGCACTTCGTGTATTCCTACACAGTTATATATCATGGATTTACATCCATCAGTCATACATTTCATATGCTCTTAATAGAATAACAATTCGTATATCGTTTTCTAATCTTGGTTTCGTTTCACTCTATCTTAGGATAACCACGATGTTACAACATCATACCTTCATACTTATTCTATAGAAACCATTCTATTTCGGTCCTTAGGGTCCTTAAGGAAAATAACTTAGGACCAGACAGTTAACAAACTGTTCTTGGCAGCTCTGCAACACGGCGCGACCGCGCGGCAATTTAGCTTGGGAGTGGCGCGGCCGCGCGACTCCCTGCCAGAACCAGAACTTAGATTTGATAAACTTAGTTTGGTCCTAACATATCATGCATTCTGATATATATTATACACACACATTAAGTAGGCATGCTCGTGCTTATACTACACATGTATACTTAATCACATAGTCTATGCTTTTGAAATTTATTTTCTCGAATATGCGTGCATAGGTGAAATCCATGTTTCATCACATGATGCTTATGTCAACATGTCTATAGGCATAATGAATCCTAATATACATGCTCGTATGATCATAATATAACTCACTCCGTGTTTGATGCTATCATCTTACACATTCTAAACTTTTCATAAAAAAATCGCTTTAAGTCAACAAAGGTAACTAAGTATATGCAAAGTACCTTGTAGTCATGATTCTCATGTATTAGAACACATATATAAGTCATCTATACATGCTCAATGATCAGAACGTGGACATCCTATATATATGTCCAAAAACTCTAAGTTTGTCTTTTGAAATCATTTTCAATTTAAACAATGTGTTCTAGTGTATGCTCAATACCTTCGACTCACATATCATGCATATCTAAACCATATAATTATGCTTAAAAAGTCAAAATTTAAACATGGTATGTATTTATCAAAGTTCATTTTACAAACTCTAATTTCACTTTGAAAACTATAACTTTTATCAACCATGCTTGCTAACATAGTAAAACATGTCCATGCTCGATTAATGTACCCATATATACATGTTAAACATGTCCTCATGTTTGTCTAAAGCGATAACATATGCTAGCATATAACAGAACCTGTAACAGAAATCAGAAACTGATTCTGCAGATGGGCGCGGCCGCGCCCCATTTGTACTACGGAGACGCGCGGCCGCGCGTCCCCGTTTCCAAACCAGAAGCTTTACTGCTTTGGCAGTTTCTTAGCCCAACCTCAAAAATTCTTTCACGAACTTGATTCTAAACATGCCACATTGTATTTTAAGATGTTACTAGGTCTATATAACAACTAACGATCAATACTTGCTCACAAAATCATAAATTCCATACTAAATTTCAAGAATTAAGAATTCTTAGAAACAAAATAAAGAACAAGAGACATGGAGGAGATTATACCTCTGCAATGAAATTATTAATTCTCACTTCCTCTTCTGATATGTATACAAGTATCCACTCTCTATATGCTCTCAATTCCAACTTAAACAATTCTCAGCAAATGAAAACATGAAGGAGAAGAGCTAAATATATAGGAAAATTATGAACCAGTCAATGAATTCCTTCATTGAATCAAACCAAGAGATTGAAGGTTTGTATGTTGGTTAAGGTGGAGTGGTTGAATGGTTGGTAGAACCCATCATGATCCCCACTCCCCATTGATCATTGCTAGCTAGATTGCTGATTTTGAGATGGTAGGGAGTAGAATAGCCTTGAGTATTTCACGTGAATAAGAAAAGGAAGAGAAAGTGGGCACTTAATATGAGACAATGCCACTAAATCTCAGCAACTTGCTTACAATTACCTCATACTAATGTTATATAGTCCACCATTTACCAAGGCTATATCACATTTCATTTTATAAACACATAGGTTATAATATATACATATATACACATTCATACATATAGCTTAGGTTATGAATGAATTGTAAATAAAATCTCTAGTTACAATGTATCATATATCATCCATATATATCTCATCTTACCGGATATAATTCTATCGGGTATTATCACATTACATTATTTCCTTTATTATTAAATTTTATTAATTCAATAATTATTTATAATATATCCATGATATATTATTTTATTGTATACTCATATTTTAAATATACACTACTACATATAATCATGTACCTCATGTACATAGGTTAAGCTAATATTCTAATTGGACTAAATATAATATGGTTGGGTACTATCATCCCACCATTTTCCATAAAATTATTATCACAAATATACTCAAATATTATAATGATAATTAATATCAACCATTCATTTTCTTCTAATACTTCCAATTAAATCCCCTTGATTTAACTTCATTATTTATGCCACACAAGGCATAATTATGTGAACTTAGTACTTAATAGTCCACAAGTTTATAATAATATAATCTCCTAAAATAATATTATACTCAATGTTACATCTTATAATATGTTCATAAAGTAATATCATTACATTACTAATTTACATGTTCTCTATTACAATCAATCTATTACCCTCCTATGGGTAATACCCAATGGTCAAAGAGGAGTTGGTGGCTAACTCCACCAACTACTACTATTCATGGTCCTTCCTCATCATTACACCTTATAACATGCTCATGGTGTAATTATATTTCTTATTATATGCTTTCTTAGCAACAATGTAGTAATTGAATTAACAAACTCTACACACCAATGTATTGCATCTATTCATTATCAAGCTATTATTCTCCTATGGTTATTACCCAAAGGGCAAAAGGGAAGTTGGTGGCTAACTCCCACCAACTACCACTATTCATGTACCCTAACCACTTAATTGACCATTATTGCTCTCACATGGACTAACTTGCAAGCTTATATCTAATAACTTAATGTTATTACCATATGGTATGATAGGGTCACACATACACCCAATCATATAATCCATGTACATTTGACAATACCGAATATATTTTAATTGAGTAGTGTCACACCCCATTATTGTAACTTTATTATTACACTTAATCATATAGTTTCCTATATTATATAGTTTTCTTGAAGTGTCACACTTCATTCCATATTATATAGATGTATCTACTATATAACTTATAATTACACATCATTGCACATAGGAATTTATTCATATAATAATAATAATTAATTCCATTAATTATTCATTCATTAATTTATTTAATGAATGTTTATTCCACCACTTTACCACACTAGGCATATCTCACAAGCTTACCTTAAGCTTATTATCACTCCCATCACACTTTAATATTCTTTTAATATAAGGTTTGTGTGACACATGCACTTTAATGCTAAATTATTTAGCTACCTTGAACAATTATATGTATAACCTTTACACTAGAATAATTAATATTTACTCTATTAATTATTATAAAATCTACGATAAAATAATAACTTAAGTTATTTAATATATTGAAATAACTTAGTTTTCTTTCATTAATAAACTTTCTTGAAAATACATTAGGAATTATGTACTTTGCCATAACATAAAATATTATGTTTTCTCCAAATAAAGATATTCATTGTTAGAAAATAATTTACTTATTGTCTCAAGATATTATTCTTAATATAATATCTACTAAAATAATTACATGTATGGCACATGTACATACATTATATATAGAAAATAGGTAATAAGTTTATTTTCTATTATAATAATTTATTTCCATCAATTTATTTATATATAGCAAATATATTTTAATGTATTTACCATATTAATTAATCACACTTATTACATCATACCAAAAACATATAGGGTAATATTATTATTCAAAAATAATATTTCCTCCTTTATTAAAATAATTCAATATTAGAATTTATTTTAATATCCTTTATAATAATTATTTCTCTTTCTTTTCTATAAATTGTTCCCAAAACAATTTCTTCAAATATTTATTTAAAGATATAATGATTTCTATTTCTCTTTAATAACGTATATATATCTATTAACGTTATTTGTACATTAGACTTTCACACATATTATCATTCTAAGTAATATATAGAAGGTACTAATTATAATCATATATTCAACATATATATTAATTCACTCCTTTACTTAAGTAAATTAAACCGTGTACCATATTACCTTAGTTAATTAAGGTTTAATATTCACATTATATTATTCCATAATATAACTCTCAACTTAAATTAACCAATATTTATTCTTATTAGTTAATTCCTTAACTAACTCATGCTTCACTATCCAAACCTATTCACGGATAGGTTAAGTGCTATTAATAACCTATATTATAAACATACGAGTTATTAGTACACATACACAAGAATATGGTGATTATACATTAAGGATATTTAATGTCACCAACTTACTATGATAAAATAATTCTATAAATTATTTAATATCGATAGGAATTTATCCACTTCCTTTACTTCAATTGAATCGTCTCTAAAATAAATAACAAATATATATTAATAATATATTCATTAATCACAAAAACACATATTACGTAGTCCATATTACCTTATGTAATATAATACCACATACCTCATATCACATATATATCTTTTTATTCGAACCCATCTCACGGTTTAAGAATTTTATTTATTAAATCCTTATTTAATAATTTCTGAAAATCCGGGTTCTTACATCCTCTCCCCTTTATAAGGATTACGTCCTCGGAATCACCGAAACTTCCTCTACTCGGTGCTATTCCGAATATTACATATTCTTTAGAATAATTTTATCCATTTTTTTTTCAGAAGTTTTATTATTATAACTTTCTCAATTGCATTCTATCACTTTCTCCTTTCTATGGAGCATCTACTTACTATATTCATCCTTAAGAAGAATAAGAATCTTTCACGATTTTTTTTTTTTCAATAATCGAGAAGTAGTATGAATAACTCAGATTCCAAATTTATGCTGAGGGGTCACAAGACCGTGAACTTTTCCACAGGTTTACTAATGCTTCAACACAATTCTTCACATTGCAAACCAGAGTGTTTATCAATCACAAAGACTGAAAACACCCTCCACGCGTACATTAGGTGGCCAACCTATTGTACCACTACATTGGGCCGCAACGTAGTGTTTTGTAACGACTATATGCGTTACGCTCGGAACCATTGTCCCCGAAAACATGTCCCCTTTATAGGGTTGTTCACCTCAGCTTTTCAACGTCAAAATCCGCACCAGAGCAATCTGGTTTGGCATACATACACAAGAATACTTGAATTCTATAATCTCTTTTCAACAGTCGCCTAGCCGAATCAAATAGCTTAGACACTTATCAACAATTCGGACATCAATCGAAATAATTTAGTCACTTTTCATAATTCGAAAGAAAAACCAAAAACCGTTTTATGACGTCATGATGCCGCACCAACTTAATAATACGTTGAGGATTCCGTCATTTTATGACTTTGTCATATTGCATCATACCATAGTGGGCTGACGATCTTTCGATCACAACCTACACTAGGTTCGATTGCATTGATGACTCCATCGTTTACCATTCTACATCATATCAAATGATGCATATGGTCAAAATACATTTTGAAAGATTTTCAAATTATTTTTGTCTTAGCCGAAACAAATAGCTTAGACATACGAATAACGGTGTTGTTTTTAAAACTCATTGGTTCAGCCACCCGACTCAATGTTTTTCTCAAGAAAACTGAAGTGCAAACATTAGCACGAAGTCAATAAATTTTGAAAATCTAGCGTAGCTAGAAGATTTAGAAAAATCCAAATTTCTCCATCACTTCAATCTCTTACTACCATCAATGCTCACTATTCCAAAACTCTTATATAATATATCTATTCCCAGTACAGTTCACCAACTTACCACACCACGGAAGTTCAGGAACTTACCACAATCATATGGGTTGAGGAACTTATCCTAGTCAGACCAAAATCGTCCATTCGCTGAGGGGTCCCATCATACGATTATGAGGTACGAACTCGTCATAGGCATAAGTCTTAAGAACTCGCACCTAATCTTAGTATTATCTAATTATATCTTAGAAATCTCTATCTATCAAAATAAATATGAGAAAAGAATCACCTTTTCGCCATATGTATAATGATACTGCGACACTAACATTCTAACGATTATCAATGTGACGTACTCAGTGCAAGCACAAAACTTCTGCCCATACAAAAGTTTGTACAACTAAGCCGTTACATGAGTCCTCAATGGAAGTCCAACACTTAAATCTATCTTACTTTATCACTTGCTCGTTACGAGCTTTCTATGTTTCATCACATACAACTCCTCATGAGTTCATCTCATACTATATCATAGTACATTCTCTTATAGCATCAAGCTATACATACTTAGTCATTACAGACTATCTATCATTTTACAATTCAATCTGATCATGTCGTGATCATCACTATACCTTAGGGTTCTTTCCCTATTATCAACCAAACTCCATCTGAGTTTATTCTCACTATCCTTGTCATATTCATATTATAGACATCGTCTTAACATTTTCATTATCGGAGTTAGGAAACTTCTGATTCTCATTCTCTAGATATTTCGAGATTCTTCTTTGAATCTTCATTTAGATATATTTTAATCTTATCTTTCACTCTCTCAGGTTATAGTCTAAGGTACACTTACCTAAGGTTTATAACCTACAGCTTTGATACCAACCTGTGACGCCCCCAAATCCACGTTCCTTCGAAACCTCGGATTCGGTGCAGTCACGATACTACTAACGCCAAACTATTATATCTTTTATTCATTACTAAAAGAATACATCTTTACTTATTACAATTTAGAATATAAATTCTATTTATATCCAAGATCTCATCTTTACACCATGTTCGATGTTACTAAAATGCGGAATAATTTAAACTTTTTCAATCCTCCTTGAATAAAATCTTTTATTGATTTCATAACTTGAATCAATTACAACCCTTGAATCAATTATAAAATATGATTCATTATATTTGAGTTATCGTATAACGTTTACAACTCGACTTGATATCCTCTATGTATTAACTAATACATCTTTACAACACAACCTGTATTAAACAGTGTAAACAACTATCAAGTAATACTTCTAGAATCTAAACAGGGTTCAAGCAATAATCTAAATAGTACTTCTTCAATTCGATACTATCTATCTTTATCAATCAAGAAGCACGAAGTCTTTATCGTAAGTCCTTAACCTGCAAAAGTGGTTATTTGCAAGAGTGAGCTCGATAGCTCAGCAATTCTAACAGTTTTCATGCATCACATAGCATACAATATTATACTCAGTTCATGCATTTATAAACAATTTATATTTACTACGCATGTTACTTTTCACATAACAAGTATATCATCAAAGATCAACTTTCAATCTCATTTATATCTCATATACAATTCATATATAAGTTCACATTATCACAGCATAATATAATTCAACTAACAGTTATTGAATTCATATATCAAATAGGAACTGAAAGACTTGCCTGATTCGTAGTTTAACAACTACGACTTAACTGCTTAAAGCTATCTGCACTTCGTGTATTCCTACACAGTTATATATCATGGATTTACATCCATCAGTCATACATTTCATATGCTCTTAATAGAATAACAATTCGTATATCGTTTTCTAATCTTGGTTTCGTTTCACTCTATCTTAGGATAACCACGATGTTACAACATCATACCTTCATACTTATTCTATAGAAACCATTCTATTTCGGTCCTTAGGGTCCTTAAGGAAAATAACTTAGGACCAGACAGTTAACAAACTGTTCTTGGCAGCTCTGCAACACGGCGCGACCGCGCGGCAATTTAGCTTGGGAGTGGCGCGGCCGCGCGACTCCCTGCCAGAACCAGAACTTAGATTTGATAAACTTAGTTTGGTCCTAACATATCATGCATTCTGATATATATTATACACACACATTAAGTAGGCATGCTCGTGCTTATACTACACATGTATACTTAATCACATAGTCTATGCTTTTGAAATTCATTTTCTCGAATATGCGTGCATAGGTGAAATCCATGTTTCATCACATGATGCTTATGTCAACATGTCTATAGGCATAATGAATCCTAATATACATGCTCGTATGATCATAATATAACTCACTCCGTGTTTGATGCTATCATCTTACACATTCTAAACTTTTCATAAAAAAATCGCTTTAAGTCAACAAAGGTAAATAAGTATATGCAAAGTACCTTGTAGTCATGATTCTCATGTATTAGAACACATATATAAGTCATCTATACATGCTCAATGATCAGAACGTGGACATCCTATATATATGTCCAAAAACTCTAAGTTTGTCTTTTGAAATCATTTTCAATTTAAACAATGTGTTCTAGTGTATGCTCAATACCTTCGACTCACATATCATGCATATCTAAACCATATAATTATGCTTAAAAAGTCAAAATTTAAACATGGTATGTATTTATCAAAGTTCATTTTACAAACTCTAATTTCACTTTGAAAACTATAACTTTTATCAACCATGCTTGCTAACATAGTAAAACATGTTCATGCTCGATTAATGTACCCATATATACATGTTAAACATGTCCTCATGTTTGTCTAAAGCGATAACATATGCTAGCATATAACAGAACCTGTAACAGAAATCAGAAACTGATTCTGCAGATGGGCGCGGTCGCGCCCCATTTGTACTACGGAGACGCGCGGCCACGCGTCCCCGTTTCCAAACCAGAAGCTTTACTGCTTTGGCAGTTTCTTAGCCCAACCTCAAAAATTCTTTCACGAACTTGATTCTAAACATGCCACATTGTATTTTAAGATGTTACTAGGTCTATATAACAACTAACGATCAATACTTGCTCACAAAATCATAAATTCCATACTAAATTTCAAGAATTAAGAATTCTTAGAAACAAAATAAAGAACAAGAGACATGGAGGAGATTATACCTCTGCAATGAAATTATTAATTCTCACTTCCTCTTCTGATATGTATACAAGTATCCACTCTCTATATGCTCTCAATTCCAACTTAAACAATTCTCAGCAAATGAAAACATGAAGGAGAAGAGCTAAATATATAGGAAAATTATGAACCAGTCAATGAATTCCTTCATTGAATCAAACCAAGAGATTGAAGGTTTGTATGTTGGTTAAGGTGGAGTGGTTGAATGGTTGGTAGAACCCATCATGATCCCCACTCCCCATTGATCATTGCTAGCTAGATTGCTGATTTTGAGATGGTAGGGAGTAGAATAGCCTTGAGTATTTCACGTGAATAAGAAAAGGAAGAGAAAGTGGGCACTTAATATGAGACAATGCCACTAAATCTCAGCAACTTGCTTACAATTACCTCATACTAATGTTATATAGTCCACCATTTACCAAGGCTATATCACATTTCATTTTATAAACACATAGGTTATAATATATACATATATACACATTCATACATATAGCTTAGGTTATGAATGAATTGTAAATAAAATCTCTAATTACAATGTATCATATATCATCCATATATATCTCATCTTACCGGATATAATTCTATCGGGTATTATCACATTACATTATTTCCTTTATTATTAAATTTTATTAATTCAATAATTATTTATAATATATCCATGATATATTATTTTATTGTATACTCATATTTTAAATATACACTACTACATATAATCATGTACCTCATGTACATAGGTTAAGCTAATATTCTAATTGGACTAAATATAATATGGTTGGGTACTATCATCCCACCATTTTCCATAAAATTATTATCACAAATATACTCAAATATTATAATGATAATTAATATCAACCATTCATTTTCTTCTAATACTTCCAATTAAATCCCCTTGATTTAACTTCATTATTTATGCCACACAAGGCATAATTATGTGAACTTAGTACTTAATAGTCCACAAGTTTATAATAATATAATCTCCTAAAATAATATTATACTCAATGTTACATCTTATAATATGTTCATAAAGTAATATCATTACATTACTAATTTACATGTTCTCTATTACAATCAATCTATTACCCTCCTATGGGTAATACCCAATGGTCAAAGAGGAGTTGGTGGCTAACTCCACCAACTACTACTATTCATGGTCCTTCCTCATCATTACACCTTATAACATGCTCATGGTGTAATTACATTTCTTATTATATGCTTTCTTAGCAACAATGTAGTAATTGAATTAACAAACTCTACACACCAATGTATTGCATCTATTCATTATCAAGCTATTATTCTCCTATGGTTATTACCCAAAGGGCAAAAGGGAAGTTGGTGGCTAACTCCCACCAACTACCACTATTCATGTACCCTAACCACTTAATTGACCATTATTGCTCTCACATGGACTAACTTGCAAGCTTATATCTAATAACTTAATGTTATTACCATATGGTATGATAGGGTCACACATACACCCAATCATATAATCCATGTACATTTGACAATACCGAATATATTTTAATTGAGTAGTGTCACACCCCATTATTGTAACTTTATTATTACACTTAATCATATAGTTTCCTATATTATATAGTTTTCTTGAAGTGTCACACTTCATTCCATATTATATAGATGTATCTACTATATAACTTATAATTACACATCATTGCACATAGGAATTTATTCATATAATAATAATAATTAATTCCATTAATTATTCATTCATTAATTTATTTAATGAATGTTTATTCCACCACTTTACCACACTAGGCATATCTCACAAGCTTACCTTAAGCTTATTATCACTCCCATCACACTTTAATATTCTTTTAATATAAGGTTTGTGTGACACATGCACTTTAATGCTAAATTATTTAGCTACCTTGAACAATTATATGTATAACCTTTACACTAGAATAATTAATATTTACTCTATTAATTATTATAAAATCTACGATAAAATAATAACTTAAGTTATTTAATATATTGAAATAACTTAGTTTTCTTTCATTAATAAACTTTCTTGAAAATACATTAGGAATTATGTAAATTGTCATAACATAAAATATTATGTTTTCTCCAAATAAAGATATTCATTGTTAGAAAATAATTTACTTATTGTCTCAAGATATTATTCTTAATATAATATCTACTAAAATAATTACATGTATGGCACATGTACATACATTATATATAGAAAATAGGTAATAAGTTTATTTTCTATTATAATAATTTATTTCCATCAATTTATTTATATATAGCAAATATGTTTTAATGTATTTACCATATTAATTAATCACACTTATTACATCATATCAAAAACATATAGGGTAATATTATTATTCAAAAATAATATTTCCTCCTTTATTAAAATAATTCAATATTAGAATTTATTTTAATATCCTTTATAATAATTATTTCTCTTTCTTTTCTATAAATTGTTCCCAAAACAATTTCTTCAAATATTTATTTAAAGATATAATGATTTTCATTTCTCTTTAATAACGTATATATATCTATTAACGTTATTTGTACATTAGACTTTCACACATATTACCATTCTAATAATATATAGAAGGTACTAATTATAATCATATATTCAACATATATATTAATTCACTCCTTTACTTAAGTAAATTAAACCGTGTACCATATTACCTTAGTTAATTAAGGTTCAATATTCACATTATATTATTCCATAATATAACTCTCAACTTAAATTAACCAATATTTATTCTTATTAGTTAATTCCTTAACTAACTCATGCTTCACTATCCAAACCTATTCACGGATAGCTTAAGTGCTATTAATAACCTATATTATAAACATACGAGTTATTAGTACACATACACAAGAATATGGTGATTATACATTAAGGATATTTAATGTCACCAACTTACTATGATAAAATAATTCTATAAATTATTTAATATCGATAGGAATTTATCCACTTCCTTTACCTCAATTGAATCGTCTCTAAAATAAATAACAAATATATATAATATATTCATTAATCACAAAAACACATATTACATAGTCCATATTACCTTATGTACTATAATACCACATACCTCATATCACATATATATCTTTTTATTCGAACCCATCTCACGGTTTAAGAATTTTATTTATTAAATCCTTATTTAATAATTTCTGAAAATCCGGGTTCTTACAGTTTCTCCTTGGGGAGCACCAATACTCTTCGTTTAGAAGAAGGACGGATCGATGAGGCTCTGTATCGATTATCGAGAATTGAACAGAGTAACGATCAAGAACCGATATCCGCTACCGAGGATAGACGACTTGTTTGATCAACTGAAAGGAGCAAAGTGTTTCTCGAAAATCGACCTGCGAACAGGATATCATCAACTGAAAGTGAGGAATGAGGACATACCAAAGACTGCATTTCGAACCCGTTATGGACACTACGAGTTTTTGGTAATGTCATTTGGATTGACTAATGCTCCGACAGCATTTATGGACTTGATGAACCGCGTTTTCAAGCCATACTTGGATAAATTTGTAGTGGTTTTTATCGATGACATTTTGATCTACTAGAAGACAGAGGAAGAACACGCCGAACATCTGAAGATTGTTTTGGAGGCACTAAGGAAGGAGAAGATGTATGCGAAATTTTCTAAGTGCGAATTTTGGATGGAGAAGGTTCAATTCTTAGGCCACGTGGTGGATAGGAATGGAATCTCTGTAGACCCTGCGAAGGTTGAAGCAGTAAGTAATTGGGAACAACCGAGAACACCGACAGAGGTAAGAAGTTTTTTAGGGTTAGCTGGGTACTATCGAAGATTCATCCAATATTTTTCTAAGATAGCAACCCCGTTGACCAATTTGACTAGAAAGACGGTGAAATTTGTATGGACCGACATGCAAAGAAAGTTTTCAGGAACTGAAAAGGAGATTGAGCGAAGCACAAGGGACTTGGCTGTGTGCTTATGCAGCACGACAAAGTCATTGCGTATGCATCACGGTAATTGAAGGATTACGAAAAGCGATACCCTACTCATGACTTAGAGTTAGCGGCAGTAGTTTTTGCGTTAAAGATATGGAGGCATTATTTGTATGGGGAAAAATGTGAGATATACACGGACCACAAAAGTCTAAAATATATCTTCACACAGAAGGAGTTGAATATGCGGCAGAGGAGGTGGTTAGAATTAATCAAAGACTATGACTGCGATATTCTTTATCACCCAGGGAAGGCAAACGTGGTTGCTGACGCTCTAGCAAAAAAGGAAGGAAGAAGTTTTTTAATTTAACGACTAAGGAAGAATTGATAAGAGAGATGGAGAAATTGGAGATAGAAGTGAAAGGACCAAAAAAGTCTGGTGAGAAGTTAATTGTAATGGAAGCTTGTCCGACGTTGTTGGATAGAGTGAAGGAAGCCCAGGAAAAGGATGAAGAGTGTGAGAAAATCCGAAAGAGGATCACAGAAAATGAGGAAGAAAAATTTTGAATGAATAAAGACGGTATCTTAAGATTTGAAGGAAGAATGTGGGTACCAGCGGTAACCGAGTTGAGGGAAGAGATTTTGCACGAGGCACACAATACGACGTATTTCGTTCATCCGGGAGGCACGAAGATGTACCGAGATCTAAGGCAACATTTTTGGTGGCCCAATTTGAAACGGGAAGTCGCAGAGTGCGTCAGTAGATGTTTGACTTGCCAACGCGTTAAAGCAGAGCATCAACGGCCGAGTGGTTTACTACAACCGTTAGAAATACCAGAGTGGAAATGGGAGCATATTACCATGGACTTTGTGGTAGGACTTTCAATTACACAGAAAGGTTATGACGCTATTTGCGTTATCGTGGATCGACTAACGAAGACCGCACATTTTCTACCAATCAAGATCCGCTACAGTTTGAATCAGTTAGCGAGTCTGTACGTAAAAGAAAATGTCTCACGACATGGAGTGCCGGTGTCAATTGTCTCTGATCGAGATCCGCGCTTCATGTCCAATTTTTGGAAGAGTTTGCAAGAAAGAATAGGAACACAGTTGAGGTTGAGTATGGCTTACCATCCTCAGACAGACGGACAGAGTGAGCGAACAATACAAACGCTGGAGGACATGCTTAGGACTTGTGTGATGGATTTTAAGGGAAATTGGGACAACCACCTACCCTTAGTAGAATTTGCATCCAATAATAGTTAACATGCGAGTATCGGCATGCCACCGTACGAAGCTCTTTACGGAAGAAAGTGCAGAATGCCATTATGTTGGGACGAAGTCGGAGAACGACGAATACTCGGACCAGAGCTAGTACAACAAACCGCAGACGTGGTGACAGTGATAAGAGCCAGATTAGTAGCAGCTCAAGATCGCCAGAAGAAATACGTAGATTTGCATTGGCAGGACCGAGACTTCAAAGTCGGCAGTTTCGTATTCTTGAAGGTATCTCCATGGAAGGGAAAAATCCGTTTCGACAAGAAAGGAAAATTGAGTCCAAGATTCATAGGACCGTTCGAGATACTGAAGCGAGTGGGCGAAGTGGCATACAAAGTTGCGTTACCACCCGAGTTAGAGCACATCCACAACGTGTTCCATATTTCTGTGTTGCGACCATACAAGGCCGACTACAAGCACGTGATTTCTTACGAGCCCATTCAAGTGGAGAAGAACTTAGCGTATGAAGAAATTCCTGTCCAGATATTAGATAGGAAAGAACAAACTTTGAGAAACAAAATTATATCTTCTGTAAAAGTGCTTTGGCGTAACCACGATGTCGAGGAGGCAACGTGGGAGTTAGAAGATAGGATAATGAGGGATTATCCCCATTTAATTGTGTAACCTTGTAGCAATTTCGGGACGAAATTTTTATAAGGGGGGAGGATGTAATACCCGAGAATTTTCTAATATTAATAAATAAACATATTAATGGAAATGAGAGTTTATTAGAATATAAATGATTTTGTGTTATGAGAATGATTAATTCAATTATATTAAATTGAATAATTATAATAATTGAGAAATTGATGGAGTTTGTGATAAACTCGTTGATAGCCTTGTGTGGCATAGTAACGTAATAAAAGAATGATTATATTAATTTAAGCGAACAATTAATCTATATTAATTGTTATTGTAGAATATTAATTAATTGTTAAGGTGGATAATTTATTTATTAGACATTATGAATAATGAAACAAATAAGTAAAGTTATTAATATAATAAGATTATATTAATTGTTATGTGCAAGTATAATTAAAATATACTATATGATTGTACATATTAAAGCTATGTGTTATGAATACATCATGTGTAGATATATATTGTAAACAATTATTGAATAAATAGAATTTAATAATGAATGAGATAATGTAATGTGGTAATATTTGATTTAAATTATATCCGGTAAAACAAATGTACATGGATTATATGTGTGGAAATTACACTTATTACATTATGTGAAGTACATTGTGACTTAAATTATAACCTAAGAGTACATACAATATATAACATAAGTATACGGTTTGTGTATACAAGTGTGGTATTTGCAAATGCTGAGAAGTGAATCAATTGTCCCATTTTAAGTGTCCCATTTGCTCTCCAATTCCTCATACACGTGATTAGCATTATGAAGTCTACTCCCTATTCTTCCTCAAACTCAGTAAAACTCCATAGCTTCATTCTTCAAATCCTCAAAATCAGCAACTAGCATTTCATAACTTTATAGCAAATAATGAGCAAGGATGAGGGAATAATGATTGATTTCAACAACCAATTACCTACTCTCTATTAACCATCATGCAAATCTACATTCTCGTTGGTTTAAAATGAAGAACAATAGCAATGTCTGGACATTTGTTTTTCTATATATATAAGCTCTCCTTCTCTATTTTCAAATTGCTGAGATTGTGTTGAGAGTATATTGTGAATTGATAGTAAGGTAGTTTACAGAGAGTTGGAAATTCAACTTGGAACTAGCTTAATTCATAGCAGAGGTATAATTCCTCTTCTTGTCTTCATTTTCATTTTCAGTCAAAAACTCCATTTCTTGTTCACTGAGTTTCAAATTCTTGAATTTGGCATGAATCCATGAAGCTATGATTGAATAATGTTTGAGAGTCGTTGTATAAAACTTATAACCATCTTGGTATACAAAGTGGCTTGCTAGCAATCAAAATTTGTATAATAGTTTCTTTGTTCTTAATTTTCATTCTCTGTTAAAATCCAAATTCTTGATTATATAGAATTAAGGTATAATTGGGTTATATAATGATTGTTTGATGGTTATATAGTCTTAGAAATATGTTTAAACTACAATAAAACATGTTTAGAAAAGTTTTCGTCAAGTAATTTTGTGATTTGGGATAATGTTTGTCGAGGCTAGCTGCTCTCTGGACTGGAACGGGAGCCGTTCGGCCGCGCGTCTCCCTAGTACAATTTGGGCGCGGCCGCAACCCACTACAGAAATTGTTGATGATTTCTTTTATATCTTCTGATGTATTGAGCATGTTGTACTAGTTAGGATATGCATATAACTCACAATAACATATGGAATAAGGGTACTAGGTTATAGTAATCCATGCTAGTCGTTTTAGTTGAGTATTTCGAAGAAAATTGAAAGTTATAAAAAGAGGAACTTTGATATGTTAGCTTTATATTGACATTCTGACTTTTGAAACATATTTGTATGTCCTAGAAATACATGATGTGAATGTTAACTTGCGTATCTAAGCTTCATAATGTAATTTGAGCATATGAACCTCAATAGTGAACCTTTCCAACGAAACCTCAAGCGTTGAACATGGACTCTAACATGTTATATTAGGATTCTAGGTTCTGATTTTTCGAGCATGTTATATGACCTTGAAATGCGTGTCAAACATGTTAACATATGAATCTAGATAGCATAAGCATGTTAGGCCTTATTTGTGAGCTTTACTAATGAGAATACATGTTTTAAACGTACACCTTGACATGTTAACTTGAAGTTTAAATTCTGAAGTTTATGAACGTGTTGGATAATACTATTGACTTCATGAACGTCATGCATATATGCATACCATGCTAGATGTCATGATTTACCGTAAACGAAGCATGTTTTCAACTAATAACTGTAATAGTTACATGTATGAAATGTGAATACTCATAAGTATGCCTAATGCAAAGTATATGAATACCTTATGTGTTTAAAGAGCGAGCATGATAGGCCTTGTGAATTCCATGACCTTGAATGGCTTTAAATTATTGAAAGTGTTAACTTAGAATCTATTGCATGTATGATTGGAACTAGGAAAGGTTGTATACACATAAAAGTATCCTTTAAACATGTATACATGCTACGTGATATTATATGATGTTACTTGAACCCGATTTTAACGGTTAACTTATAACAAGACTATAACTTGCTAAAATAAAATATATTTAGTATTGATTGTGGTCTTATGTGATATTAATATTATGCGAGTATGTTTGCTAATTGTGGTAGTCTCACATGATAGTAACGATGTATGAATATGATCAACTTGAGAAAAGAGGAAGTTAATAATAGAAATTAGATACTAAATAATTGTATAGCTAGGTTAAAACTTAGCTTGTGTGTTGATCGTATATTCGAAGATATTGATAGTAGTGTGCATACAAGCCAATCATGTATGATGATAAAGCACATACTTTGTAAATAATCTTATTTATTTATTAATAAAATATTCATTTAAGGCATTTAATTATCTACATGGTGCTATTTTTATAATATGTAAATAACTCATAGTTTTAAGCAATGCTTTTAGAATCATGATGAGATCATGCTAATAAGATCTAAATTCTTAGAAAGCTTAAAAACTAAAATAGTTCCCAATCACGGGATTACTAAAATGGGGATTAGTAAATCCGGATAGATTAGTACATATGTTGCTTGCTCATTAGATGAGGATGACTGATCTCATGGTCATTTGTGTGGAGACACTAAAGTAAGTATGTAGGTGGTTATTGGAGAATAAGTTCACTGAACGTGACTCGCTATGGAATTCCTAATGGAGTTTTAATCGCCTGTCAATAGGAATTCCTAATGTGATAGTAGTACAAGTGATCCTTGGACTTGAGATCATCATAGTATTTTGTATGTAACAAATTATACTTTAACTTATTCCTTAAGGCCTTTTAAGGCATATGTAGGGTATGCTTGGGTATAATGAGTTGCATATGGAGATAATGTATGATCAATAAAGAATCTACCACCTCTAGTAAAAGAGGAGATATGTCCTATGTGATTCGTTAAATGACAACCCAGGAATCCTTGGCCAAGGTAGAATGAAATTAGAAAGAGGTTTCTAATTTGCATTATTTGGAGTTGTGCATTTTCTAATCGAAATACATATGATTAAATAAATTAAGACTTGACAGTAAATCCATGTCTTATATTTAATTGGGACATTGTATGGTGGAAGGATTGAATTGTACGGTAACTATTAACTCACAGGTTCTTTTATGATTAATGTTAAAATCTATATTATCTGAAAAGTCGTTGATCGCTAGGGAGGCTTATCCCTATTGTATAATAAATGTTATTTATTTAAATAAATTATTAGTTTAATTTATTTAAATAAGATTAGAATTGTTCTAATTGATTTATTCAAAACCGGTTTAATATGGAGAGCCTAAAGGGTCACACCATAAAAGGAAGAAAAATTATTTAAGAAGAAAATGGCATGATAGTAATAATGCATTAGATATAATTAATTTAATCTATGGTGATAGAATAAATTAAATAGCTTAATGTTTATTATTTAATATTTTAGAAATATTAAATATAAATTAATAAGAGAAGTCTTATTATTATTATTATTATTATTATTATTATTATTATTATTATTATTATTATTATTATTTTAATTCTAAAGGAGTTTAGGAATTAATATAATATCAGTACTCTCTTCTCAATCCTAATAAGATTAGGATATAAATTAATTAAAAGTGTTTAATTAATTAATTAAAAAAAAATCCTATTCTAATTAGATTAGGAGGGTTAACCTAATATCTATATAAGAGAGTCTTATATCAGAAATAAGGGACGTGAATTTTTCCAAGAGTTGGGAGTACACATATTTTATAGAGATAGAAACAAGGGTTAAGCCAATAACCCATCTTCCTTAGTTCTTCATCTTCCTTGGTGGATCACCGTTAGAGGCCAAACATTTGGGTGATTGACATTGATCAAGGGAAGAAGCCACTATAGAGGAATCAAAGGATTCAAAGGAGTAGAACTTGTACCTTGAGGAAGCTTGGATCTTCAAAGGTATAATTCTATTTTTCATTCTATATTCACTGATAATTGATGCACAAGAATGATCATGGTTATGGGTTTGTATAAATTTTTGAAAACCTAGTTTTTGCGCTTCCGCCCTATTTATGTGATTTGATTGCATGACTGCATTACGTACAAACCCAACAGTGGTATCAGAGCCAATCTTGTGCTAATTATCAGTCTATGTGATTCCTTACATGTATGATATGCGATTGGATCGAGTTCTGGGCAACAAAATTTTTTCAGATTCTGCGAAGCTGCGCAGCTGCGCCGGTACAAGGCAATATTGCTGCGCAGCTGCGCCGGTTACTGTTCCTGGTTTTCATGCTGCGCCGGTTCCCTTTACATTCCTGGCACAGCTGCGCCACTGGACAGGAACTGAATTTTTTTTTTTTATTTAATTAAATGAATGGTTTATTTAATTAATAAAGGTTTAAAATAAAGATGTTTATTTTTTATGAAAATAGATTTCAGAATTGCTAAAATTAAAGAGTTTAATTTGGAATTGTTTTTGAATGAAATAAAGGAGTTTATTTTTCCAAAAATAAAGTTTAGCAAACTTTTGCCCATTAACTGATATTAATACATATATGGAATGAATTTATTTTCATGAGATGAATAAGTTTTATTGATACGTATGATGATATGTATGGTAATAAAAGGGATTGATTATGGACTATGACCAATATGATTGGATTTTATTTTGGTTGAATGCTTGAATGAATGGGTTTTATAAAATGGGGTCTGCGTACCTCGTCTTCTCTAGTTTTATTCTCGATGTAAATTCTATCTCCTTTCTATGTACTTCCCCTTGACTACTGATCAAGGTTTCTATTTAATTTTAAATATTTAATGTAATAGAGATAGTTAGAATTATTTTGAAGAAATTGAAGACCAAGGAGCAAGGAGCACGTGAAGACCCGTGGCTCTAGTGAACCAAACTAGAATAAAAGTCCATAATCAATCCGGGTAGAATATAGTATTCTATATTGCGTGCTAAATATTATATATATTATATTTTATGCAAACATTGCTTCGCATGTTTAATAAAATGACGCGTATTTTATATATATATGTGCATGCGCGCTAAACAATAAGAGACAAATAATAACAAACCCCTCAAAGAAATAATATTAAGTCTGAAGCGTTCAAATGATATTTGGGATATCGAACGTCGCCTTCTAGCATGATTAATTAATAGAGTATTAAATATTTAATATGAGTTTGTTGTGCTATCCACAAGACGAGTATTGAATATTTAAGATGTTAATTAATCACACTTGATGCTTATCAAGAAAATTGAACGATCTAGTCTTGTTGTGCTATCCACAAGGACGAAAAATTTTCTTTTTTGAATTTATGGAAGTGCTAGGCTGGACTTAACTTAAATCATTTTAGTTCGGATGTGCACACACATGACCATTATGATTTAAGAGGCAAAATAAAAGGAGTTACATGGTGATGTAATTGACAAGAGTTGTCTACCTATTTATTTGTATATCGCTTGTTGTGCTATCCACAAGGTTATATACATTTGAAATGGGATCCTTAATCTCACTAGCAAATCTTTAATTAGATATTGCTGAACTATATACGTGAGGGTAATATAGTTTGATGAAAATAGTGGGAGATACCAATTTAAAATAAAGACCTAAATTTATTTTGGTATGCAAAGTTAATAAAATGAATGTTTGCTAAAATGTTGTCTTTTCACATGCAGAATTTTAAAAATATCAAAATCACTAATCTCACTACGAAGCATACTTGATGCAAATAAGCTTACCGACCCGAATTATGAGGACTGGCTAAGAAATCTGAGAATTGTTCTCACTGCTGAAAAGATTTTTTATGTCCTAAATTCAACTATCCCTGAATCTGTTTCGGAAACAGCCTCTGAGGAAGAGATTGCCACTTTCAATAAATGGCAAGATGATGCATCTGTGGCTCAATGCATCATGCTCGCATCCATGAATAACGAGCTTCAGCGTCAGCACGAAAAAATGGATGCTCCTGCTATGCTGCTTCACCTCAAGGAGTTGTATGGTGAACAAAGTAGGACTGCTAGATATGAGATATTCAAGGAGCTCTTCCGATCTCGAATAACCGAGGGTACTGCCGTCGAGACTCATGTCCTAAAAGTGATCAATTTGATTGAACGCCTTAGACAGCTTGGGTTCGTCATGGATGGGGAGTTGAGTCAAGACTTGGTCTTGCAGTCACTCCCTTAGACCTTCTCGCAGTTTGTGGTTAATTTTCTCATGAATAAGCTAGATGTCACCTTGGCTGAGCTGCTTAACATGCTAAAAACTGCAGAAGGTCACTTCTCATCCAAGAAGAACCATGTCTTGATGGTGGATTCTTCCAATAAAAGGAAGAGGCCCAAGGTGTCTTCTGAAAAGAAGAAATCCAAGAAGGCTAAGGGAAAGGGAAAGAAAAGGAACAAAAGAAACTTGAACCAGCTAAAGGAATGTGCTTTCATTGCAATGAGCCGGGACATTGGAAGAGGAACTGCAAGAAGTTTCTAGCAGAGAAGAAGCTTGGAAAAGCTTCGACTTCCAATCAAGGTTTGTTTATGATTGAAATTAATTTTTCTGAAAGTCATAATTCTACTTGGGTATTGGATACCGGCTGTGGTTCTCACATATGTAACACTGTGCAGGGACTGGTCAGAAGTAGAAAGCTGAACAATGATGAGGCGATCCTACGAGTGGGGAATGGAGCACAGGTTGCTGCATTAGCTGTAGGAACTTATTTTTTAGCAATGCCTTCGGGCAAGTCCATTTATCTTAATAATTGTTATTATGTTCCGAATATTATTAAAAACATTATTTCAATTTCTGTATTGGATATAGAAGGTTTTGACGTTATTATAAAGAACAATGGTTGTTCTATTTATAAAGACGATGTTTTATATGGTATTGGAAATTTGAGAAATGGACTTTATACACTTGACTTACAAGAAAATATATTTCAAATTGAACAAACTAAGAAAAGAAAAAGAGATGATATTAATTATACCTATATGTGGCACTGTAGACTCGGTCATATCAATGAAATAAGATTATCCAAGTTGCATAAGGATGGGCTCCTCGAGTTATCCGATTATGAATCATATCCAACTTGTGAATCTTGTCTCATGGGTAAAATGACTAAATCTCCTTTTAGTGGAAAAGGAGAAAGAGTTACAGAGTTGTTGGCATTGATTCACACAGACATTTGTGGACCCATGACAACCAGTGCACGGGGTGGGTATTCTTATTTTATTACTTTCACTGATGATCACTTAAGATTTGGATATGTGTATTTGATGAAATACAAATCAGAATCATTTGAAAAGTTCAAAGAGTTCAGAAGTGAAGTAGAGAAACAAACGGGCAAGAGTATTAAGATACTTCGATCAGATTGAGGTGGAGAATACTTAAGCGGTGAGTTTCTCAATTGTCTCAAAGAAAATGGTATAATCTCACAATGGACTCCTCCAGGTACACCACAGTTAAATGGAGTATCTGAAAGGAGAAATCGAACACTGTTGGACATGGTTCGATCCATGATGAGTTTTACCGACCTTCCAATTTCCTTCTGGGGATGTGCCCTAGAAACGGCTGCATACCTACTTAATAAGGTACCTACCAAATTCGCCCCAAAGACTCCATATGAGATGTGGAAAGGGAGGAAACCAAATCTTAAGCATGTTAAGACTTGGGGTTGTCCAGCTTATGTCAAAAAGTTTGAAAATGATAAGCTACAGACTAAATCCGATAAGTGTAGATTTGTGGGATACCCTAAAAAATCGTAAGGTATTATTTCTATCATCCAACTGATCAAAAGGTGTTTGTTGCGAAACATGCTACCTTCTTGGAGAAAGAGTTTATCCATGAAAGGGTAAGTTGGAGTAAGATATATCTTGAAGAAGTTCAAGAACCACAAGTTACCACAGATCAAAGTCAGGTACCTGACCAAGTAGAAGAACCTACTGTACCACACCCTATTCATAAATCTGGAAGAGTACCAAAGATACCTGAGAGGTATGGATTCGTTATAGAGGATGACGATCAGGTAAACATCATGAATGATGATGATCCATTGAATTACGGACAGGCTATGAGTAATAAAGACTCAGGGAAATGGCTTGAAGCCATGAAATCTGAAATGGACTCCATGTATGAAAACAATGTATGGACTTTGGTTTCACCACCTGAAGGTATTAAACCTATTGGGTGTAAATGGGTTTTTAAGAGAAAGACTGGAGCAGACGGAAAGGTAGAGACCTATAAGGCTCGACTGGTTACAAAAGGTTTCAAACAAAGACAAGGAGTTGACTATGATGAAACCTTCTCACCAGTAGCCATGCTCAAGTCCATTCGAATTTTGCTTGCGATTGCAGCTTACAACGACTATGAAATCTAGCAGATGGACGTGAAAACGGCCTTCCTCGATGGAAAACTTGAGGAGGATGTGTATATGACACAGCCAGAGGGATTTATTTCAAAAGTTGGAACAAATCAAGTCTGTAAGCTGCAACGATCCATTTATGGGTTAAAGCAAGCTTTTCGTAGATGGAACATTCGTTTTGATGAGACAATCAAAGAGTTTGATTTTATCAAAAATGAGGATGAATCATGTGTATACAAGAAGGTTAGTGGGAGCGCAGTATCATTCCTAGTATTATACGTTGATGATATATTACTGATAGGGAATGACATTCCTATGTTACAATCAATTAAAATCTGGTTATCTAAAAACTTCTCCATGAAGGACTTCGGTGAAGCATCCTATATTTTGGGGATAAAGATCTATAGAGATAGATCTAAAAGGATGCTCGGCTTATCCCAAGGAACGTACATTGATACGATGCTAAAGAGGTTTAGCATGGAAGATTCCAAAAGAGGTCTCATGCCGATAAGCCATGGAATACATCTCTCCAAGAAACAGGCCCCAAAGACACCTAAGGAGAGAGACCGTATGAGTAAGATCCCTTATGCTTCTACAATAGGATCTGTCATGTACGGTATGATATGTACTAGACCGGATGTTGCTCACGCACTTAGTGTAACAAGCAGATACCAGTCGAATCCAGGAGAAGAGTATTGGAAGGCAGTGAAAAATATCCTAAAGCACTTAAGAAGGACTAAAGATATTTTTCTTGTCTACGGTGGGTCTGAATTAAAACTCGAGGGATTCACGGACTCAAGTTTTCAAATAGACCAAGATGACAGTAAATCTGTTTCAGGGTATGTGTTTACCTTGAACGGAGGCACAGTGAGTTAGAAGAGTTCCAAGCAGCAAACAGTTGTTGATTCAGTGACAGAGGCAGAGTATATAGCTGCAAGTGAAGCTGCAAAGGAAGCTGTTTGGATGAAGAAGTTCATAACTGAACTTGGTGTGGTTCCTAGCATTGGAGAAGCCGTTCCCGTATACTGTGACAACACCAGAGCTGTTGCACAGGAAAAGGAACCCAGGTCTCATCAAAAATCTAAACATGTGTTGCGGCGATTTCACTTGATCAGGGAGATCATTGAAAGAGGAGACGTCACCTTGGAGCGTGTGGACTCTCAAGACAACATTGCAGATCCATTTACTAAAGCTCTAACACAACAGCAGTTTGATCGTCACTTAGAGAAGATGGGTATGAGATACCATGGCGATTGGCTTTAGTGCAAGTGGGAGATTGATAGTAGTGTGCATACAAGCCAATCATGTATGATGATAAAGCACATACTTTGTAAACAATCTTATTTATTTATTAATAAAATATTCATTTAAGGCATTTAATTATCTACATGGTGCTGTTTTTATAATATGTAAATAACCCATAGTTTTATGCAATGCTTTTAGAATCATGATGAGATCATGCTAATGAGATCTAAATTCTTAGAAAGCTTAAAAACTAAAATAGTTCCCAATCGTGGAATTACTAAAATGGGGATTAGTAAATCCGGATAGATTGGTACATATGTTTCCTGCTCATTAGATGAGAATGACTGATCTCATGGTCATTTGTGTGGAGACACTAAAGCAAGTATGTAGGTGCTTATTGGAGAATAAGTTCACTGAACGTGACTCGCTATGGAATACCTAATGGAGTTTTACTCGCCTGTCAATAGGAATTCCTAATGTGATAGTAGTACAAGTGATCCTTGGACTTGAGATCATCATAGTATTTTGTATGTAACAAATTATACTTTGACTTATTCCTTAAGGCCTTTAAGGCATATATAGGGTATGGTTTGGTATAATGAGTTGCATATGGAGATAATGTATGATCAATAAAGAATCTACCACCTCTAGTAAAAGAGGAGATATGTCCTATGTGATTCGTTAAACGACAACCCAGGAATCCTTGGCCAAGGTAGAATGAAATTAGAAAGAGGTTTCTAATTTGCATTATTTGGAGTTGTGCATTTTCTAATCGAAATACATATGATTAAATAAATTAAGACTTGACAGTAAATTCATGTCTTATATTTAATTGGGACATTGTATGGTGGAAGGATTGAATTGTACGGTAACTATTAACTCACAGGTTCTTTTATGATTAATGTTGAAATCTATATTATCTGGAAAGTCGTTGATCGCTAGGGAGGCTTATCCCTATTGTAGAATAAATATTATTTATTTAAATAAATTATTAGTTTAATTTATTTATTTAAATAAGATTAGAATTGTTCTAATTGATTTATTCACAACCGGTTTAATATGGAGAACCTAAAGGGTCACACCATAAAAGGAAGAAAAATTATTTAAGAAGAAAATGGCATGATAGTAATAATGCATTAAGTATAATTAATTTAATCTATGGTGATAGAATAAATTAAATAGCTTAATGTTTATTATTTAATATTTTATAAATATTAAATATAAATTAATAAGAGGAGTCTTATTATTATTATTATTATTATTATTATTATTATTATTTTAATTCTAAAGGAGTTTAGGAACTAATATAATATCAGTACTCTCTCTCAATCCTAATAAGATTAGGATATAAATTTATTAAAAGTGTTTAATTAAATAATTAAATAAAACCCTATTTTATTTAGATTAGGAGGGTTAACCTAATATCTATATAAGAGAGTCTTATATCAGAAATAAGGGACGTGAATTTTTCTAAGAGTTGGGAGTACACATATTCTATAGAGATAGAAACAAAGGTTAAGCCAATAACCCATCTTCCTGAGTTCTTCATCTTCCTTGGTGGATCACCGTTAGAGGCCAAATATTTGGATGGCTGACATTGATCAAGGGAAGGAGCCACTATAGAGGAATCAAAGGATTCAAAGGAGTAGAACTTGTACCTAAGGAAGTTTGGATCTTCAAAGGTATAATTCTATTTTTCTCCTTCTATATTCACTGATAATTGATGCACAAGAATGATCATGGTTATGGGTTTGTATAAATTTTTGAATACCTAGTTTTTGCGCTTCCGCCCTATTTATGTGATTTGATTGCATGATTGCGTTACGTACAAACCCAACAGGTATAATGTGAAGTTAAATTATATGACTAATGAATATCATATATATACGTAACTGTATTACGATAGGAATTCGAAAGTGTTGATTTGCTTTTCGTGGATAAACTACGCTAAAGGCAAGTTCTCTAACTTACACTCTTTTAAGGTGCAAGTTTCCTAACTTACACTCTTTTACAGTGCAAGTATCTAAACCTTATCTCTTTGGATGCAAGTATCCTAACCGACGCATTTACTTTATGCAAGTATTATATCCTTGTATATTGCAAACTAGTTTCTTTACTTAATCGTTTGCATTGAATTAGCATACTTGAACTCTTATTTCATTAAAACTATTATTCATGTGGAACTTGGTATTGTTCTTGAATATTGTGAAAGTGTCTATGCCATTTAATTCGGCTAGACTTATATTATTGAAAGGCGACCCAAATCGATTGATTGGTGCGGGATCTTATATTTGACTGAGAAGAATAAAATATAACTGTCGGAGAACCGACGCGCGCACATTAGTATGATTGAGTGTTATACATAACATAGGGTACTTTAGGTTGATCACCTGTTGTACTTGTTCTTGTTGGATTTTCAGTTTATTACTGTCAAATCCTGTGGAAGTTCATAGTTCTTAGTGACTGCTCAGTATTCAGTTATCTTGAAATCTTGAATTGGTTTATTATTGAATCACATTGATATTATTTGGTCCTTAGCGACTGTTATTGAAAACTGTTGATATTCTTATTATCCTTGAACTATCAAACCTTGCTATACCCTTTCGAGAATTGAGAATTATATTACAAACTCTTATTGTATATTACTTGCTGGGCAAATTGTGCTCATTCTTGCTTTTCCTAAAAATATTTCAGTTAAGGCCGAGCAGTGCGGACCCTCGAGTACCGACAAGGACAAGGGAAAGGCTACTGAGTAGCTTTGTTTATGTAGAACTTATGATATTATGTACTAGTTAAGGTTATTTATGCTTAAGATATGTCTAAGCTATGTAATCACTGTTTAAGTTACGAGACCTTGGGACGTGAATAAATTATATTATTTAAATATAATCTATTCAGTATTAGTTGTGTATTATTTCGCTGTGCGATGCGACATTTAGTCGTATTATTATTGTGATGTATTACCATGAGCACGTGACGAATCGAATTCTAGAGACCAAGTGGCGGTCCCAGATTTGGGGGCGTCACAAAGTATATAACTGTAAGTGAAGCTGCAAGTTGATGTTTCGGAATGAAAAGTTTATTACAGAACTAGGAATAGTTCCTAAGTCTCATCTTGAATCTAAACATGTGTTACGGCACTTTGATTAAAGAAATCATTGAAAGAGGAGAGTGTAGACTCTCAAGACAATATTACAGATCCATTTACTAAAGCTTTAACACAACAGCAATTTGATCGTCACTTAGAGAAGATGGGTATGAGATACCATGGCGATTAGCTTTAATGCAGGTGGGAGATTGAAAGTAGTATGCATACAAGCCAATCATGTATGATGATAAAGCATCTACTTTAGAGACGATCTTATTTATTTATTAATTAAAGTATTAACTTATTAAAGGCAAATAATTATCTACATGGTGCTGTTTTATAATATGTAAATAACTCATAGTTTTAAGCAATACTTTTAGAATCATGATGTTGATCATGCTGATGAGATCTAAATTCTTAGAAAGCTTAAAAACTAAAATAGTTCCTAATCATGGGATTACTAAAAAGGGGATTAGTAAATCCGAATAGATTAGTACATATGTTGCTTGCTCATTGGATGAGAATGATTGATCTCATGATCATTTGTGTGGAGACACTAAAGCAAGTATGTAGGTGCTTATTAGAGAATAAGTTCACTGAACGTGACTCGCTATTGAATACCTAATGAAGTTTTACTCGCCTGTCAATAGAAATTCCTAATGTGATAGTAGTACATGTGATCCTTGGACTTGAGATCATCATAGTATCTTGTATGTAATGAATTGGACTTTGACTTATTCCTTAAAGCCCTTTAGGGTATATAAAAGGGTATGCTTGAGTATAATGAGTTACATATGGAGATAATGAATTATCAATAAAGAATCTACCACCTCTAGTAAAAGAGGAGATATGTCCTATGTGATTCGTTAAATGACAAACCTAGGAATCATTGGCCAAGGTGTAATGAAATTACAAAGGAGTTTCTAATTTGCATTATTTGGAGTTGTGCATTTTCTAATCGAAATACATATAATTAAATAAAATAAGACTTGACAGTAAATCCATGTCTTATATTTAATTGGGACATTGTATAATGGAAGGATTGAATTGTACGGTAACTATTTACTCACAGGTTCTTTTATAATTAATGTTAAAATCTATATTATCTAGAAAGTCGTTGATCGCTAGAGAGGCTTATCCCTAATGTAGAATAAATATTATTTATTTAAATAGATTATTAGTTTTATTTATTTATTTAAATAAGATTAGAATTGTTCTAATTGATTTATTCACAACCGGTTTAATATGAAGAACCTAAAGGGTCACACCATAAAAGGAAGAATAATTATTTAAGAAGGTAATGGCATAATTGTAATAATGCATTAAGTGTAATTAATTTAATCTATGGTGATAGAATAAATTAAATAGCTTAATGTTTATTATTTAATATTTTAGAAATATTAAATATAAATTAATAAGAGAAGTCTTATTAATATTATTACAATTATTATTATTTTAATTTCTAAAGTAGTTTAGTAATTAATTTAATATTAGTACTCTCATTTATTCCTAATAAGATCAGGAGACAAATTAACTAAATGAATTTAATTAATTATTCTCAATGTGGTGGGAAGCCTAAATTAATTAAAGGAGTTTAAATTAATTAAATGAAATCCCATGTCTAATAGGATTAGAAGAGCAGACCAATATCTATATAAGAAGAGTCTTATAATAGATATCAGTTGATGCAATTTCAATTGTTGGAGAGTACTCCTTTTCTATAGAGGATAGAAAACTAAGCCAACCACCCTCCTTCTTGATAATTCATCTTTCTTGGTGGATCACCTCTAGAGGCCAAACAATTGGGTGGCTAACGTTGATCAAAGGAAGGAATCTAACCCGAAAATTCAAGGAGATCACGAAGAACAAGGAGTTGAACTCGTACCTGTGGAAGCTTCGTTCTACATGGGTATGATCCCATAACTTCTTATTTATCGTTTTAAATTAATAATTTGCATAAAGGATGATCCGGGTAATGGTTTTGTAGAAATTTTTTAAACTCTGATATACCATGCTTCCGCTAATTTTTGCAATTTGATTGCGTCACGATTTCGTACAAACCCAACACATACTGCTGCCAAACCTCACTGATGCTGAATTTGTGAAGCCAATGAGGAAGATCCCTATTATTGTCTCAGCCATGTTGGTTCCTCCAATCATACCGGTCGGTGACGAGAAAGACCCCAAAGCCTGAAGGGGAGGGCAAAAAGGGAAAAGAAAAGTTCTTGTATGAAGGACGAGACCCATTTGCTAACATGCGTGTTATCATACACTACGAGGGGATGAATGATGATATCCCAGACAGTGACGATGAGGATCAGATTCAAATTCCTCGTATCAAGAAAGAGAAGGGAGGCAGTTTAAAGAAAAACCTCAGCCCTATTTTGAAGGATGTCTTAGTCATCATCCGAGATGAGGCAGACGAGCACAATTCCTTGATCCTTCTGGATAACTGGAGCAGTGTCCTTTGCCTCATTCTAAAAGGGTAAAAGGGCAGAGAATCTGTCTGCCCTGCAACATGGTTTCATTTACTGCTTATTTTGGTTAGCACAGCTATAGCAGTAACTTTTGTTATGCTTTGCCAAATGCTTTGTATGTTTAAACAGTTGAATATATTAAAGTGAAAGCATTTTGTTTTCAGGACTCCAAGAATGGATTTGTTTGTCCCTGCTGATGAGATGCTAACCTGTCACAGTGACAACAACTTTGATGTAGAACTGAACTTCGACTTGATGAAAGTTGATCAAGAAAAGGAAGATGACTATGAGGTGCCCGAGGAAATCAAAGAATGGGTCGAAGACAAACCCAAACCAAACCTCGACCAAACCACCATTATCAATATCGGAACCGCAGAAAACCTCAAAGAAATCCAGATAGGCATAGACCTCACCCAAGATCAAAAAGGCGACCTGATCGAACTCCTAAAACAGTTCCAGGATGTGTTTGCATGGTCACATGAAGATATGATTGGCTTGTCTACTGACATTGTCATCCATCGAATGCCCATCAAAGATGGATTCAAGCCAGTCAAACAAAAGCTCAGGTGATTGAAACCTGAATGGAGTCTAAAAGTCAAAGAAGATGTCGTTAAACAATTCAAAGCCGGATCATCATGGTATCAACATACCTGGAGTGGCTGTCAAACATAGTCCCCGTGTCAAAGCCCGGAGGGAAAGTACGAGTATGTGTAGATTACAAGGATTTGAACAAAGCCTGCCTAAAGGATAATTTCCCGGTACCTTTCATCCACATCTTGATAGACAACACGGCGCAGTATGGCATGTATTCTTTTGTGGATTGCTTTATTGGTTACCATCAAATCATAGTTACTAAGGAAGACAAGGAGAAAACAGCTTTCATCACTCCCTGGGGAACCTTTGCTATCGTAGATTATCCTTCGGCCTCATCAATGCCGGAGCCACGTATCAGCGAGCCATGATGGCCCTGTTTAATGATATAATGCATAAACAGATAGAGGTCTATGTGGATGACATCATCATCAAATCCCGAAAGGAGGACGATCACATTGACCATCTCAAGAAGCTGTTCAACAGGTTACGTAAGTACAACCTCAAGCTGAATCCAGTCAAATGTGCTTTTGGCGTCAAGTCAGGCAAGTTGTTAGGATTCCTAGTGAGAAATAGAGGCTTTGAGCTAGATCCTACCAAGATTAAAGACATCACTGAGATGCAAGTACCTTAAACAGAGAAGGAGATACATGGGTTCCTAGGAAGGATCAATTTCATAAACCGATTCATTTCCCAGCTCACAGAAACTTGTGAGCCCATCTTCAAGCTACTAAGGAAGAATTCCTCCACCAAATGGAATGAGGATTGTCAGAAAGACTTCCTTGCTATCAAGAAGCAACTGATTGAAGCACCAGTCTTGGTACCCCCAAGGGACGGAGTTCCCCTTTTATGTACTTGTCCGTCAATGCCAACGACATGGGCTGTATGTTGGGACAAAAATATAATAGTAGCAAGGAGAGAGCTATCTACTACATCAGCAAAAGGTTCAGTAGTGGCGAACAAAAGTACACCCTAATCGAGAAGACATAATGTGCATTAGCATAGGCAACCATGAGGTTACAGCACTACCTCCATAGGCACACGACCTACCTCATATCCTGCACGGATCCGCTAAAATACGTATTCAACAAGCCAATGTTAAATTATCGATTGTCCAAATGGGAGTTGATCCTCCAGCAGTTCGACATTGTCTACGTGACTCAGAAGTCCATCAAGGGTCAAGGCATTGCAGATTAACTAGTCGAAGCACCATCAGGAGGGTTCGAACCTCTGGAGACTTATTTTTTGGATGATGGTATCATAACAATTCAGCAAAGTCTTCAAGGAAATGCAGTCCAACCATGAAAAATGTATTTCGATGGAGCAGTAAACATAGAAGGTGCCAGAGCTGGGGCAGACCTTTTCTCTGGTACAGGAGAACAATATCCTGTGGCTACCAAGATGCAGTTTGTCAATACCAACAACACGGCTGAGTATGAAGGCTGCATAATGGGGTTGAAACTAGCCCAATCCATGGGTGTCAAGCATCTATTGGTCTTTGGAGACTCTGAATTGGTCATCAGACAAACCACTGGGGCATATCACACCAAAGAACTGCATTTGCTGCCCTATCATCGGCAGGTCGTCAAAATATCCATGGAGTTTGAAGACATAACTTTCATCCATATTCCTCGGGGTAGGAATAACTTTGCTGATGCATTGGCAATGTTGGCTTCCTTGATCCGCATATCCAATAGGAGTGGGATTCCCAACATCAAATTCACAAGCCAAAAGACCCCGACATACGGGAATTACATTGGAGAAGTATCAGATGAAATACCTCCTATCAAACAACCTTGGTATCAAGACATCAAGGAATATCTCCGAGATGGATCTACACCCGCTGGGGCAAGCCAAGCTGAACAGAAGAGGATGCACAAGATGACACTGAAGTTCTATCTGAGCGGAGATGCACTTTAGAAAAGGGATGCTGGAATAGGGCTCTTAAGATGCCTTGATAAAGAGCAGGCCCAGAGATTGATGGATGAAGTCCACGGTGGAATCTGTGGTCCACACATGAGCGGTCATCTGCTGGCCAAGAAGATATTGAGAACAGGGAATTATTGGATCTCTCTCAAAGCAGACTGTGACGATCATATCAGGAGATGCTTTCAATGCCAAGTCCATGGAAATGCCATCCACGCTCCTCCACATGAGCTACACAATATGAGTTCGCCATTGCCTTTCTCCATGTGGGGAATGGATGTGATAGGCCTAGTAGAACCCAAAGCCAGCAATAGTCGTCAATTCATCTTTACCATGATCGATTACTTCACCAAGTGGGTTGAAGCTGCCTCTTTTCCCAAAGTCACCAAAGAGGTCATCATTGGTTTCATCAGAAACAATGTCGTCTATCGATATGGACAATCGGAGGTGATCGTATCAGACAATGCCAAGAACCTAAACAATCAGATGATGAGAGAACTGTGCAGCAAGTTCCACATCAAGCATCTCAATTCCATCATCTATCGGCCCAAGATGAATGGTGCTGTCGAAGCGGCCAACAAGAGCATCAAGAAGATCATGCAGAAAATGTCTGCCAATCACAAAGAATGGCCTGATCTGTTGCCTCTAACCCTGTTAGCATACAGGACGTCAATGCATACTTCTACTAGGGCTACCCCCTACTCATTGGTCTATGGCATGGAAGCAGTACTTCCCATAGAAGTAGAAATGGAGTTCCTGAGAGTGTTAATAGATGCTCAAATGGAAGAAGACCAGTAGTTGCTAGATCGGTACCACCAACTATCCCTGATAGATGAAAAGAGGGCTACAGCCATTTTCCACGGGCAGTTATATCAATAAAGGATTGTTCGATCCTACAACAAGAAAGTCCGAATCCGGCAATTCAAAGAAAATGACTTGGTGCTGAAAAAAGTTTTAGGCCAATCAAGATGAAGCCAAAGGAAAGTTCGCCCCAAATTGGGAAGGCCCTTTCATTGTCAAAGAAGTGTTAATAGGAGGAGCCATCAGATTACAAGAGATGGACGGGAGTGAATTTCCCCAACTCATCAATTCAGACACCATAAAAAGGTACTATGTCTGAAACACATGCATACCAGCATCCTGGTCCTACGAATCAAATCAGGTTCGATTTTCACTAGAAGCCGAAACTACGAATGACCTGATCTCCCTCAGCCCGGGAGTACGTAGGCAGCCATTCCTGGTGCGGTCAAACCAAACAAAAACTCAAAAACTCATCAAACCAAACTCAAAAGAGACACTTCTCTAGCCTCTCAAACACAAACTGAACTATGAATGACCTGATCTCCCTCAACCCGGGAGTGCGTAGGCAGCCATTCATGGTGCGATTTGACCTTCAAGAAAAAATAAAAAAAAAACAAAAAACCAATAAAAACCAATTCAAGACACCGAAACCATATAAAACCTAAATCCTATCAAGCCTTCATAGCTAACAAGCCCATCTGAGATATTCTCTGACATCTCAATGTCAATCCGTCAAGGAGAATCTCATGATACATCAACAACAGCAAGTCATGAAAGAAGTGGTAATCACTCAGCAATAATAATACATATCCAAATAGAGAAGTGAATCAAAATATATTTCTCTGATATATAATACTATTTGATATATACACTGTGTCCTGTATATGATAAAAATGGCTGATCTTGTATGTGCAGGAAAAACAAAGCTAGTCTATGGACCCAAAGATAAAAGGGACAGCAGTGCCAACATGGCATCTCTATCTGAAGATGGAGGAGCCGCTGCAAGTGCAATACCCTCAGCCTCCATACGGGCCAAAACATCCACAGCCATCTGCATAGTGGTATTGTGATCGTCAATGTAAACACTCATATCGGCAACCAGGCCATGAGTATATGATCGGAGAGCAGTAATATCAGCAATGTGGAAATCTCAGGAAGCTATGGCCTCATCCCTCTCTACAAAAGCAGCGTCCCTGGCAATCAAAGTCTCCTCAATCTCGATAAAAGCAGCATCTCGAGAAGATCGAGCCTCATCTCTCTTAACCAATGCCGTGTCCTGAGTGGCTCGAGCCTAATCTCTATCAGCGAAAGATATATCTCTGCCAGACAGGGCAGTCAACATTAACGCCCTAGCCTGATCTCTCTCGAAGGTCATCCTAGCTAGTGAATCTGCCAAAGTTAGATCTGTCTAGACAGGAATGATCGGCGGGTCACTAACTAAGGCTGTTGTCAGACCCATGAACAAATCATCCTCCGTAGGAGAGACATGATCCTCTAGAGGCTCATCCTCATCTAAATCCACAATCGGAGCTGACTGGATGAATGCAGTTGATGCTATATCAGTCTCCAACCACGCTGAGTACTCTGGAGAACGATCCGGATGGCTAGTAGTGAAATCAGCCCTCTCCCTATGAGTCCAACACTCATAAATCCTAATCAGGTCTGCTGATGACATAGAAGAAGCTGACATCCACTGATCCATGGCCCCCTAAAACTGGTGTAGGCTCTAGAACTGATCAAACTAACTCATAACTACCAATGGATGGTAGGTGTCACCCCTCTCAATCCTGCTAGGGGCAAGTAGTCCACGCCAGATGCATGGGTGATGAAGCTATAAGGGGAGACTAGCCCTAAGCATGGTAGAATTGAAAAAGGATGCTTAATATCTAACAGAAAAGCTGACCATGTCTCTACATCCGAACACTTTGCTGGCTGAAATGAGTAGGATGTAGCTATCTCGTGAGAGAAGTAATACCCCTGATGCCTGAAGAAGTCGATCGGACGTAAATGGGTCATGAGCCGTACATACAGAAGGACAGAGCTACCTCTAAAAAATCCCTCTGAATGGATGATGCAATAGGTAGCTGACCTCAATGTCTCAGCCAGTATCATCGGCAGGATGGTGCTATCCTGTCTAAGGGCCCGAACCGCGACCATCAAGCCCAGGTCCAAATACAGTGGCATGTATACATAGGCCACGATGCACATCAGCAAAACATCTATCCTGGATGAATGTCACGCCTCTACCGAGATGATAAAATCCCCAGCATATCGATCGTAGCTGTCCAGTCTACCAAAACGATCGATCAAGAAGTCAATCGAGATAACCCATCCGGAAACAATCTCATCAATGACTACACTCTGACGTAGACCCAACATCCACATGAACGGTCTCCTCATATCACTAATAGTAGTACAGGTGCAAGGCAAGTCCAAAGACAAACCAGTAAGTCGCTCATACTCCTCTAGAGTCAGAGTCAACTCGTGCCGCCCTATGCGAAAAAACCGGCCTCTCAGGTAACCAACAGGATAAGAGTCCATCTAGGAATCCATATAGAACCTGGAAGTCCACAAGGGCTAATGAATGCCCTAACATCCAATCTACTGTCCCTGGCTGGGAAGGGCAGGCTGTCATACCACGACCTCAAGGACGACGCCACCACGGATGGTGGTAGATGATCGATATGACTGACTGTCAAGGACGACATCTGTATCACCGTATCACAAGACCATCCAGGGATCAAATCTGAACTCATCTGTCTAAATGCATCCATATAATCTAATACATGCATAATGACAATGATAAACATGATGCAATAGATAAGAAATATCATGCATGTCTAAAATAAACTATCTACTGCAAGCATCATCTTTGTCCGCTAATAAAGTGAAAAATGAAAAGTACAGGGATATGGGGCACAACCCCCCAACTACTAGCAGTGGTCTATCAAAATGGGGCACAGCCGCCTAATAGCCAAAATAGTGGACTATTAAAAGATATAACTACAATAGCTATCCAAAAAGGTCAAGATAATCTACACTCAGGCTGTTAACCTGCTCCATCTCCTCCGTGGACACAAAGTCTCGGCCATCAGGAATGTCAGGGCGGTACTAAGGGAGGATCAGCCCCTGTAAAACTGCTAGAAAATAGACCTGTGGAAGGGCTCGCTCCAGAGTCGGATGGATCAAAAGAAGATACCTCTGATGGATCTCGGCCAAGATGCCTGATAATCAAATGAGCTCTCTCTAACTATTGGGTCAGTCCTGTAATCTGGTCTAAGTGAGTAGACTCCTTGAGGCAAGCTATTCAGTCTATCATCATCACAGACCCCGTCACCATGTGTGTCCTAAACTGGGTAGCACGAGTCTGAGCCCCTATAGTGCGAGGACTCCACCAGCTGCTGAATGCCTCCTGACTGTATGGACCCTCTAATAGGGTAAAGCCATCTACGCCCTCCATCGGAATGTCTGTGAGTGGCTGAACTAGTAGCCAATGGTGCCAAGCAGGAGGAACAATGGGAATGCGGATTTACCCCGTGATGCTCCTGATAGCACGCTCTCCTAAATAGAGCTCCTAACCTCCCTCTATCAAAAATAGGACTCTGTGGGTAGATAATGCATACTCCTGGTCAGTGGGGAAACTGCCCTCAAGCCCGACTATCAAAAAGTCTGAGGTATACGGTACCCATGATATCAATCCTGCTGTCAAAAGCTCAAGCTGCAGGCGGGAATGGGTGAATCCCTCAGCTACAGGGGCCTCCGTCAGAGTGGAGTGGTGCCAACGCCGTCCCCGAAGATAAGTCTCTAGACCTAAAGTAGTAGCAAGACGTAGGCAAGGAAGCCTCTCATATGCCCAGAACTGCCCATGTAAATATCAAAAGTCCTCAGTGACCAAAACTGACAAATATAAATGCAAAAATCAAAAAGGTATAAGAAAGATGTACTCAATAGCAGAAAAGGGTATAACCCTAACCAAGCCTCCGTCACACCCTCCGAGCGCATGCGCATACCTTGAAGAAAATAGGCAAAGGTGTAGGTACCCCAATCAAAGTCACTGAGCCGCTCCACATGTCGGGTGGCACTGACCAAGGTAAAGGACACCATCGCAGAGTTTTCTGCCAAGAAACAACCCCTGACGATCACTAAGAACAGTCACCGCAGGATGCAATCCCTAACCCTCTGATCATTAGGTAGAGGCTCAAGCAAAGCCCAACTCTAGGCATTTACACTCAAGGGACCAGATCGGACCGACCGACCCTTGATCGCCGTCGTCGGAACTCCCAGTAGGGATTGAACGGCAGTGGGTGTAATGTCAGCCACAACAGGCACGGGCTCACCCTCAAACTCTATCCCGGTGATGAACCTCCAGTCCATCGGCGTCATCATCACCTCGCAATCCAGCAAATGCAGAGACTGAGTCTGGTGGAACTAGCGCTCAGACAAAGCCCTCATAAAACCCCAGGGGCAACGGCAAGGAAGGATAGAAAAGAATGCCTGAAACCCCTAGGTGTCAACAATGTCCCTATAATCTTGGTACAAAGTGTGATAAAGAGAATGCACATTAAACCAGTTCCCTCGAGGCTGCGTGAAGCCAGGAACCTGCATCAAAAGCCAACCCATGTCAAAAACCTGTGCCCCGAGAATGGCAAAAGAAAAAAAGAAAATTCAGAAAGAAGGAAACTTCGGTCACCTCGTTGGCGTGAAGGAACCTCGATGGATGGTGACTCAAATCTCCCAGCAGATCCTGGACTGGCACAATAATGCCTAGGAGCTCAGCACGTGGAACCTGAGCTAGGGCAGGAGCAGCAAATGGAGCCTCCTCATCATCTTTGTCTACCGGCGGCTCAGCCCTATCCGGACGAATCACTGACTCAGCCAGTCTACAAGGCGACCGGGCTAGCCGTGGATGAGGAACATCGGAGGCCCTTCTCTGTCTAAGTCCTGAAATGACCCGGCTAGCACTCCCGGGTCTATCTCGGTCCATCACTTGGACAAAGTCTCCAAGGCACCTCAGAAAGGGTGAGGTAAGCCTAAAACCTGTGGCTTATTAATTTAAAGCAGTATTTCATGCATTTTTAAATCCTAAAACATGCATGGGTTAGTCAAAATCCCCAGTAAAGTCAAAACTGCATGTTTATTAAATGCTCAGGCTTTTAGAAAAATTTTGCCATAGTCTCCTTTGTAAAATGGATTGTCCACATACACACAGGCATGTCTAGGTGGCCATTCAGTAGCACACCTTTCCAAAAACAAAAAAAGTTCATATTTATGAAAAAAAATCAAAAACAACTTCACATAGTAGCCAAATTACCATGGACATTTTTTAGTTGAAAATTCAGGCTCACTAGGCCTCAAAAAGGATGAGTAAACTGATCAAAAAGAGCAAAAATTGACCGTCTCAGAATTTAAAATTTCTTATATCAAAACATTCATCACAGTAAAATTTGCGTACTTATGCAGTCAAAAAAATTTTATCAAGGCATATAAGCATACATTTTTGATACATTGCGTTCAAAAGCACCCTACATGGTTTACATAGTTCTAATAGTTAAAACTTGAAAAGAAAGAATGTAAATGTTACCTAAGATGTGCAGAACGCGTGGCCACTGACAGAATCTAAAAAAACTGCCCCAACTTCGTAGATCTAAAAAAGAAAATCAGATTTCTATAGAAACTCAAAACTAAAAATGAGTTTGAGAGCTCCCCGCTACCCATTTTAAAACCGCAAGAAGGAGCGGGCCCACCTACGGCTGCTGTATTCCTACTTGAGGCTCCCTAAGGTGGGCCCTGGCCCCTCCGGCTCGGTCCAGTTTGAGTTGAAACAGAGTTTATATGAGCTGAAAGTCAAATCTGCGAAAAAATCGCTACGCGATTGAGCGGTTTGTCCTGAAATCCTGCGTTTAAGCAACGAATTACTGACAGAAGTGGGAACTTCATGAAAGCCATTGGTATTCATCCCGAAGTAATGTCCGGGGACCAATGATGAAAACTACTAAAAAACTGCAGAAGACTGCCACTTTCGAAGCGGCGGGTACTGACCGATGACAGTTCAATTGTTGGCTCAACCCCAGCGAAGCGTCGGGTACTGACCGATGACAGTTCAGCCGCTGGCTCAACCCCAACAAAGCATCGGGTACAGATCGATGATAGTCCAGCCATTGGCACAACCCCAGTGAAGCGTCGGGTACTGACCGATGATAGTTCAGCCGTTAACACAACCCCAGCGAAGCGTCGAGTACTGACCGATGATAGTTTAGCCGTTGGCACAATCCCAGCGAAGCGTCAGGTATTGACCAATGACAGTTCAGCCATTGGCACAACCCCAGTGAAGCGTCAGGTATTGACCGATGATAGTTCAGCCGTTGGCATAACCCCAGCGAAGCGTCGGGTACAGACCGGTGACAGTTCAACCGTTGGCTCAACTCCAGCGAAGCATCGGGAACGATCCGGTGGCGAAAATAGTATATCAATTTATCCCCACAAAGGACAGATGATGGAATTTGTTATAAACATCCTCAGAAAGAGCACCAAGAAGGATTGGTGATTCAACCCCATGTTGCAAACTACCGATGTAAATTATCGTCAGGATAGGCATCGAGAGCACCCAATAAGGTAACTCGATAACCGAGATATATCCCCAGTGGAGGAGCCTTTAGAAATGTACAACGGCATCAGCCGAAAGGGAAATATACCTTACGGAGAGTATTAACAGACCTGGGAAACCATTGGTCTCAAACCAAGGTAGCATCAATAACGTTATCCCTATCATAGTCGACAAGGCTATCATGAATGACATCATCCCCAAAAGAAAGTGTTGAGGATAATTGGAGATAGCCTATCAGTGATATCCTACCAGTAACCGCCTGACAGTGCTGCCCCAAGGGTTATCATGAATGACGTTATCCCCAGCAGAAAATAGCGTGAACATTCAATGATAACCCTAACCCCTCAAAGGCATCTAACATTCATCACATATCACGCCATGCATTGCATTACATTTGCATTCATCATATTCCCAGTGTCTAATAATCTTTATCCTGTTCATTCCACTATATTGCATAAACATGATAAAGAAGGGCATCTGTAGACACTCAAAATTTTTCTTCAGTCCTGTTGTAGACAATCGAGATTTTATGTTCCTATTACTAACCCTGCAGGAGGGCAAAATAGTCAAATCAACCCCGGTCTAAATATCGGGACGTCCAATCAACCCCGGACTCAACCCAGGAGGTATAGGTCTCAATACCGGGACGTCAAATCAACCCCGGTCTAAACCTAGGAGGTATAGGTCAGCCCCGGTCTCAACCCAGAAGGTAAAGGTCAGCCCCAGTCTCAACCCAGGAAGTACAGGTCAACCTCGGTTTCAACCTAGGAGGTACAGGTCAACCCCGATTTCAACTCGGGAGGTACAGGTCAACCCCGGTCTCAACCCGGGAGGTATAGATCAACCCCGGTCTTAACCCGGGAAGTACAGGTTAATCCCGGTCTCAACCCGGGAGGTACAAGTCAGCCCCGGTCTCAACCCGGGAAGTACAGGTCAGCCCCGGTCTCAACCCGAGAGGTACAGGTCAGCCCCGATCTCAACCCGGGAGGTACAGGTCAGCCCCGGTCTCAACCCAGGAGGTACAGGTCAGCCCCGATCTCAACCTGGGAGGTACAGGTCAGCCCCGATCTAACCCCTAGGAGGTACAGGTCAGCCCCGGTCTCAACCCGGGAGGTACAGGTCAACCCCGGTCTTAACCCGGGAGGTACAGGTCAGCCCCGATCTCAACTCAGGAGGTATAGGTCAGCCCCGGTCTCAATCCAGGAGGTACAGGTCAGCCCCGGTCTCAACCCGGGAGGTACAGGTCAGCCCCGGTCTCAACCCGAGAGGTACAGGTCAGCCCCGGTCTTAACCCGGGAGGCCAACTCAACTTCAGAGACAACCTCGAAGCCTCACATCATCTTTAGAGACAAACCTAGAAGAACCAAGTCAGCCTCAGATACAACCCTAAGGACAAACAGAATTGGCTAGGATCAAAACCTCGGAGACGACCCCGGGAAGTCAGCCGAAGGCTATACTAGCACTAAAGGCAACCCCGAGAGGGGAAAAATGGTCATTTTACCAACTTAAAGCTGATTCGATCAAACTCAAGCTGAATTGATGCCACCAAGGTCAGAAAAAACCATAACAATGATCTCGAGTGGAAATAGCGCAAGACAGCTCAATGGACAAACTGTGAGAAATCAAAGACCCGATTATGAACCCGTCTTTTTGGACTCGAAAAAGGTTTACTCTCATGTCATTGCGACACTCTCGGCGAGGGCTTTCTGGAAAGGTACAGCACGCCTTCAACGGACGCTCCGATCAAAAGTTAGAAAGTTTCAAATCCGACCTCGCATTACTCGGAGTGCACGTACTTCAATGCAACGGGCCCCGCCATGTGGAGCCGCACCTCTACCTGCGGCTGCCGCAGGTAGAGCCGCTTCCATCGGGTCTATAAATAAACGTGCAACCCCAGCTCATTTTATATCAAAAATGCTCTGAACCTCTACCCGTTTGGTTTCTCAACCCCACTCTTGTACTCCAAACCCAAATTTTATTACTTTAACTGGTAGATATACTCATATACTACCACATATCAAAAATTAACTGGTAGAAACGGATGTTTAAAGCCTACGAATTTGGCAAAAAGCCCGTGTAGCATTCCATTGTGAGTATTTTTACAATCAGCAAGTTTATATTAGTTTATTGCACTTTTATACACTTGCACGTTAAGTTTCACTTTATGATTGTGCCCGAAACTCAGTTTCGTGGCCGTTTTGCTTATGTTTTCGTACATTTTAGTACATAAATTTATTTTTTGGCATTTCTACAACTCGGATCATCGATCCGTCGCTTCTAACAGCTTATATATATATATATATATATATATATATATATATATATATATATCCCTGCTTTTAGCAACTTCGCCGGACTGGGTTATCTTCCCAGTCCGGGTTTGGCTTTTTAATGTGTATATTTAACGTTATTTTCTAACTTTTCAATTATGTCAAGCCCGGATGTCAAATTCGTTGTAGTTTATTGCTTTTATATATATAACTATATATATATAAATTTTTTGACTTATTTGGGCCTGGATTTATATTTCGTGGCCTTTTTATTGCTTTATATATATATTAACTATATATATTATTATTTATATTCCAGTTTGGCCTGGATCATTCTGTGGCCTTTTTACTGTTTTTATAAATATATATATATACTTACATTTCTGTCCGGGCAAGGGATAGAATGTCCGTCACCTTTTACAATTTTTCTATATATATATATATTTACATTCTGTCCAGCCTAGATTACTCCGTGGCTTTTTACAGTTTTTATAAATATATTTATATATTTACATTTCAGTCCGGGCATCGGAGTGAAAACCCACCGCCCTTTACCGCTTTTATATATATATTTCAATTATGTCCATCCTGGATTACTCCGTGGCTTTTTACAGCTTTTATAAATATATATATATATATATATATATATATTTATATTTCAGTCCGAGTATCATAATGAAAACCCATCGCCCTTTACAGCTTTCGTATATATATAATTATATATATTACTTTACTCATTTTGATTAAATTGTAGCTTTAAATATTCATTTGCTATGAATTGGCACTAACATTTCTGCGGACGAACTAGATTTCTTTAAATCTCGCCAACTCTAGCTTTCAAACGGTTCAAAATAGGTCCAGACAGAACCAGAAAGCTAGAATGGCTGAGATTTACTTAAATCTAGCATTTTTCTAGTTTCAGTTATAAAAGCTACCTCGCGGCCCTTAGATCGCTATCTAGTGGGAACGAGACGCTTCGGCTATATACGAGCCAGGATTTACTGATGAATCCTTGGTTCATGTGACATCTGGATGTAAATATATATTTTCTGTACATATTTGAACTGTGCAGGTTTATTGGCTTCCCTCTGTGAGCCTAGGAATCGTGGGATTCATGATCAAACTGATCTGAATCTGATTCCCACGATGGAAAAACTCCACTTTACAAATGTACCCTGCTAGTTTTTCTGAAAAATGTACATCCAAAAGACCTTAAAATCGGTTATCCAGGTTTAAGGTCTCACATAATGAGAATAATGGTTTGTCGTGTTAGAGTCACTCTGATGGCTGTCATGCCCATGAGAAGACCGACACTTATCTATATTTTTGTGGTTGAGGATGCTTCGTAGCCCGACAATCACCATTCAAATTTAGCCCAAAGGCTGAAAAGATAAAACTGAAGTGTTGACATGCTTCAATTCCTATGTTAGCGTAAGGGTTCGAAAATCAGCCTTTTAAAACATCATTTTAATAATCTTGTCTAAAAAAGAGACTTTTGCAAATCAAATCAAACCCTTCGTATATAGGTTCAACGAAGCATGTCTATGCTTTCAAACAATCAAACATATGCCCAATTTCTTCCAGCATACACACACTTCATATTTAAAAAGGAAATATTGAAAAGATGCGGTATCGTGTTTACACGGGAGTTCTGGGATGCCTAACACCTTCCCCACACTTAACCAAGCCCCCGAACTCAAAACTTCGATTTCAAAGATCAAGTTTCGACAGTGTCCAGCAATTGGGCCTCTTTTCAAACAAAACTCGGTTGAGTTGGTACAACCATTTTAAATCTACCAACTGGTGACTCTATAAAACGTTCAAATAGTCGACATGATACATGTTTTATTTTCTTAAAAAACCCTTCAAAACCTTTTTCACAAATAAAAAGAATAAGGGTAGACAAAACTTAGGAAGAGAGAAAGATTCGAGTCCAACTCGACTCGCAATTTTTTCCCGACGTCGACATGTTCTTTGATTGATTTTACTTCCCATTCTATCGAAGAACGTCCTTTTGAATAACCCAACTTGGCGGGGCTACTTTCCTTTAGTTGTGATGACTCTCCGATGTACTTAAGGTACTTCAAACCTTCTCGATTCCTATACTAATCATGTTCACTCCTTCCTTGTTATGCTGACGCAGAGGATTATCTTGGACATGTGGTTGTTCTGGTGTCGTCACCACAATCTCACCACTATCTATCATATTTTGAATCTTATGTTTTAGAGACCAGCATTCTTGGGTATTATGGTCAGGGGACCCAAAATGGTAAGCACACTTTTTTCTTGGGTTAAAGCTTTTCTTATTTGGATTTGCAAGGGGAAGGAGCTGAGTGATCATCTTCTGTGTTGTCAGAAGCTTTAATATGTTCTCTAGTGAGTCCCCTAGGGATATAAATGTTCTCCTGCGTCTGACTTCTCTTGTTTTCTGGGATGAAGGACTTGAAGGATTTACAGATGATTGGAATGGAGGGTAATTGTTCTATTTTTGAATGGGCGTGTTCTGACTACCTCGCCGAGTTTGACCCTATAGTATTAAGGATACATCTTCTTCCTTCTTTTTGTGAGCCCTTCTAGGGTTATTCTCGTAATTTCCAGTCTGGATGTGTTCAGCCACTGCCTCCAGAGCCGTGAGGTCTTTGATCTTTTTAAACTTCAACCCCATTTCAACCATTTCTCCATGTTTGATCATCTCTGAGAATGGTTTTTCTATTCCAGCTAGGACCCTCTTATAATATGGAGCTTTTTGTATGTCGATAAATGTCATCACCATTTTAGTTTCTGTCATAGGTGGGCTGACCTAGGCTGCCATACGCCTCCATCTTTGGGCGAATTCCCAGAAAGACTCATTATTTTGATTTTTTACTTTGGTCACTTGATATCTATCTGGTGCCATTTGTGACTGGAAGCTGTATTGATTCAGGAAGGTATGGGCCAGTTCTTCCCAGCTGTGGATTTTGGAGTTGTAAGACCCCAACTTTTATAAATAAAGATTTAACTTTCTTTATATATTATTTCGAAACAGTAAGGTGTTGTTTTGATAAATATGAAAGTTATGGGTGAAATATGCAAATATTTTTAAAAAATGAGCAAGTGGTTATAAAATATTCTTGTTGTCAGGGAATATTCGTTTGGTCGTGAAATATTCTTGTTGTCGGGGAATATTCGTACGACGGCGCAGCTATTTGTGGGCCCCCACAACGGAATAACTGTCGGATATAGAAAGCGACAGAAATAACTTTTTTACAAAATAACGGCGTGGTTATTACCGTTAGTACTGTTGAAATACCCGGTGGTTAAAATACAGTGATACGCGGTGTTGCACAGTAGCACACGGTATTGCACAGTATTTCGAATTATTGAGTCTTACGTGAGAAGGAACTTATTCAATTATTGTTACAGTAATTACTGTTCAATATTTTATATTATTGACTCAATAATTGCTACGTTGATATTTTATATTATTGACTCAATAACTGTTACATTGATATTTTATTGACTCAATAATTGCTACGTTGCCATTTTATATGATTGATTCAATAATGGCTACAGTTGATATTTTGGTATTATTGATTTAATAATTGTCACTGCATAGTATTTCACATTATCAACTCAATAATTCATATTATTTGAATAATATTATTAGATAGCATTATTGACAATGTCTAAGGAAGTTCTGTCTTGGAGGGGTTATTTAATTGCGCGCCAGTAAGGAGAAGTCCTTATCGGAAGGCCCCCTCTTTCCTGGGAACGACCTGGTTGTCAATATTGTAGTTCTGTAATATTATCTGTGAATAATTAATTATTGATTTATATGATAAGGAAATATTTATTTTGTGGATATTAAAGAAGGAATTGGCGCTGATGAGTTTTTATCAATATTTTGGTGTGAGAAATCATCTGTTTATGAATTTCGGATAATTTATGTTTGGAATTTGGAAAAACTTCCTTCTGCAAAGTTGTAGAGAATTAAATTTCCTATGAAAAGACATAGAATTTGTAATTTTCTGACAAAGGGGCTATTTGTTATGAATTATTGAAGTTTCGGAAAATATATTATTTTTTTTATGGGCGGGCCCCACTTTTGTTGGAAAATTTTTAGCCGCCAGGCGGCGGAAATTTTAAAAAAAATATATTATTTTATTATTTTAGTCTCCTTTGGCATCCTAAGCTTTTCCTATAAATAGGGTGCTTAGGTTAGAATTGAAAATCACACCAGAATCAGAAGTTTTCTCTCTCTATAATATCGAGCGTATTTTTGTGAGTATTTCAATACTTTGAGTATTAGTATTCAGCGCAAGTTTCCTTCGGTATTATATCCGATATTCCAGTCAGAAGTACTATTCTTTTGAGGTAAGGGATGTTATTTTCTTCATAAATGATGTTATTCTTTTCAATATCATTATACCAAAATATTGGCATGGATTTTATTATGAAATTCTTACTTTTCCGTCGGGGTTACTATTCACGTATACGGCACAATTCACGTATACGGTACTATTCACGAAAAAATTAAATTTTCTTCTATATGTCCAAGTTGCTTGTTAAAGTTCTTATCTTTGATTGGATCTAAGTTTTGAGCTTATTTCTTGAATTTTGCTCCACAAAGTATTATTATAGAATATTCTTGAACTTTGATAAACTAAAATACGAATCCTTAATCTTATCCTTTATTTCACTGGATTCGTTATTTATATGGTTTTTCATCATCCTCAGTTCTAAGTGGTGATATAACTGAATATCTTTGGCCTGTAGAGCAAAGATGAATGATTACCTGATGAATATCTTTGGCCTGTAGTGCAAAGATGACAGGTGTTGAGATGAACATGATCACTGATGATACAAATGAATATCTTTGGCCTGTAGTGCAAAGATGAATATTTGATTCGAGATGTATATTGATTGATGTTACAGGGATAAAATATTGATGATAGACTTTTAAATCATAGAAGATAGTAGACTTCATTCTCTGCTTAACTCTTCTAATGATTTGTTATTTCCGCTGCGAATATTGATCTAAGATTGGTTGTCCATTATATTTTATCTGATTTATTGAAGGCTAACGATAATTTATTTTCTATTATCTTAGTCATAATATTCTTTACTGGGCTAGTTGAGCTCACCATTTTCATCTGTTGTCCTCTTCAGGAAATGAGAATGTTGCGGGAACTAGTCGGGGGACAGAGTGATGGTCCGAGTTAGAGCAGTAGTAGTCCTCACTATTTCTGATAAATAGTGTGATAATAATTGTAATGAGGACTTAGTTTGAATTTTAATATTTTCTATATATTTGTATTGACACTCACAGTTGTGTGGTCGTATTTTGCACGACCGTATGATATAACGTTTGTATTTGAATTCTGTACCATGTATTTGGCGACTCAGAATGGGTTGGGTTGAATGGACCTATTCTGGGGGCGTCACAGGAGTTGTCAATCCCAGCATACCATGCTCTGGCTTCTCCAGTTAGACTTTTCTGAAATAGCTGCATTCTCAATGTAGACACTCGAAATTTTGCATTCTTATTAACTAACCTTGAAGGAGGGCAAAATCATCTTTTCACACTTCAGAGATAGCTCTGGAGGATTAAATCATCAAACCAGACCCCCGGAGACAGTATCGAGAAATCATCAAACCAGACCCCTGAAGACAGCACCGGGAAATCATCAAACCCGACCCTCAAAGGCAGCACCGGGAAATCATCAATCTAGACCCCCGGAGACAGCACTAGGAAATTATCAAACCAGACATCCGGAGACAGCACTGGGAAATCATCAAACCAGACCCCCGGAGACAACACCGGGAAATCATCAAACCAGACCCCCAGAGACATCCCCGGGAAATCATCAAACTAGACCCCAGGAGACATGTGACGCCCCCAAATTCAGATACATGTACCTCGAATTCGGTGCATTACGTTCTAATTCTAATAACATACTAAAGTCTCATGCAACGGAATAATAAAATAACTTACATTGATTTAATATAATTATTCTTGCCCGAGTCTCGTAGCCGTTACTAAAACATATTACATAACTTAAGTTCAAACATAACTTAGTGCATAATATTAAATAAGTCTTATTACAACATAATAATAATAAACTTCTAGCATAGAGGACTAAAGCTAATCCATAGCCTTGCCCTTTCCCTTATCTTTGCCTGAGGGTCCACATGGCTCTGCCTTAACTGAAATGTTTAAAAAAAGCAAGAATGAGCAAAAATTTGCTCAGCAAGTAATTAATATAGCAATATGGGTGAACAGTATAAAGTTCAAAATCTCAATAGTATAACAATAAAAGATAGTTCAAGGATAACAAGAAATATCAATAGTTCTCAATAAGAGTCGCTATGGACTGAGGGATATCATCAAGATTTAAAAGTTTAATCATTTCGAAGTTCAAGAATAATGAACACTGAGCAGTCACTAGGGACTAAGAACTCCTGCTAGAATTAACAGTATTATACTGAAAATCTAATATAAAAAAGTACAACAGGTGATCAGCCTAAAGTGCCCTACGTTATGCATAACATTTAAACATGCTAGTATGTGCGCACGTCGGTTTTTCGATAGTTATATAGTTTCCCTTTCAATGAGGGTTGTTCATCTCAGTAGATTTATAAGAGTCCGCACCAAGTCAATTGGTTTGGATAGCTTTCTAACATACGATATTAGTCTAGCCGAATCAAATGGCTTAGACAACTTTTATAATGCATTTAGGAACGATAAGTTCAATGCTTGCAACAACAACAAGATATAAAATTGATTTCTGAATAGTATCAGATATTTGCTCGATGTAAATATGGTCGATATAGTAACAACTTGAATTTACACCATATGTAAAGTTAAGAGAGTTAGAGAACTTGCCTTAAGCGTAGTTTACCAATCTATAGCTTATCAACACTTTGAAATCCTATTGTAACATAGTTACGTTTATATGTATATTCATTAGTTATACAAGTTTGAACATACATTATCTCATACACCTAATCAATATGTATGTTAAGCACATACATAAGTCTTATCCCCGCTACACAATCATACCACGTATAGCATCATATTAAATCATGAACTCTAAATCAATATTATCTTTACCACATTTAGAAACCTTTTACAAGTTTCAAAAACTTCATGTTATATCACCATCATACATATGAATACAATAAGAATCAATAAGACTGTTTATTAGCTTAGAGTAGTACTATAAGCAAGCTACAAAATCAAAAAATAAATAAAATAAATCGGACCAATCTGCCGGAGACTTGCGCTCTGGTTAGGCTTAGGGACGGCGCAGCTGCGCTATCCCCTGGCCAGACCAGAGTTGAGCTTTTTCTCTCCTAGTCCACCGCTTAGCATACCAAGACATTAACAATTATCATGCACACATGTTAAAGGGTTTTGCATACTTGTGTAACCATTCCAGGTTCACTTTTACACGTTATGGTCTTAGATTAGTATTTCTAATGAATTAAGGCTAAATAAGGTTATGGAATCACGAAGCCAACAATATTAACCATCTGTTCACATAAGAAAGTTATACATCCTAAAATATGCATGCTCGTAGGTGTTCACATCACTTGCACATAGTTAATATTAGTTCATTACTTGTAATTTTGTTTAAACTCATGCTTGATTAACTTTCATGGTGTCTAACAAGGTGTGTGTACATATAGGCTAGCTTAGTGACATAAAGAGTACTAGCATGCATGTTCAAAAATTCAGAATGTAAACCATAACATGCTTGTAAACATTATTTTTCCAAAACTTTCAAGTCTTCTTTTAAAAGTCGTTTTGAACTAGGCTAACACGACTTAGCGCATGCACATGCAAACAGATTTTGAATCGTGTTTCATGCATAACCAAACCACATACACATGCTCATATGGTCAGAACTTAAATATCATAAGTATTGTCAAAGTCTATTTTCAAAACTATAAATTTCCTTTAGTAAATGTATACTAACGCAATCCAGAACATTCACGTTATGTCAAGGAGCCTATATCCACATGTTAAACCTATTTTTATGCATGTTCAAGTCATATTATCATGTTAGAATTCATCATATTTAAAAATAGAAGACAATCATTTCCTAGGGTCCGGCGCAGCTGCGCTGTTCTGAACGGTGGGAGCGTCGCAGCTGTGCTGCTCTAGAACCACTTCAAAAATAGCAGACGACGCAGCTGCGCTGGTCTGCACTACAGGACGGGCGCAGCTGCGCCCTTCTTGGAAAGAACCAGGAATGGTTCTGCTTCAGCAGAAACCAAAACCCATACACAAAATTCTTCACGTAAAATGCTCAATTCCAATCACATTATATTTATAACATGCATATAAGCTTAGATAACCCATATATGTCAACTTACAATTCAGTTAACAAGTAATTTCAAGAAATTCTAGAATTCTTCAATCATCAAAATTAAGAACACTGTAAGAATTTTTACCTCTTTGAAGTGAAATTCTAAGTTTGCTGCTAATTCCAATTCTTAGTCTCCTCTCTAAATCAGTATACTCACACTCTACTTTAACTTATCAGAAAAACTCAGCAATTTGAATTGAGAAGAGAAGAGCTTAATTTATAGAAAATCCAATATACATACCAAGCTTTTGCCTTAGAGTTTAAACTAGCAGGAAGAAGAAGAAGCTGATGGGCAAATAAGATTTGGTGTAATAGTTTCATTGTCACTTTTAGAGCCACTCCCCTCATCATTTGATTTTGCTAGGAATTGAGATGAGAGGGACATAGGTGATTAGCCTAGTATACGGCTGATAGTGCAAAAGGGACAAAAATTATGGGACAAGCTCTCCTACTCTCAGCATTTGCAAAATGATTACATAAATATATAGTTTTAATTCCTTTTGGGTTTACAAATATAATTTTAATGAGGTAATATTATTACATTGTTGTAAGTCGAGGATATATATATATTATCATATAATCCATGTACATTGAGTTACTCCCAACAATATTTACAATCGGTCTGAATATAATTTAGTTGGGTACTAGCAACCCATTATTTTTACAAAACTTTATTGTTTCAAATCCACATAAATATTAAAATAATTATTTAATAATAAATATTTATTTGCTTAAATTCATTTTCTCCCATATATTTATAATACACATTTAATTGACCCACCACACATCATGTTGTCACATAAGCTCATTTATATAACTTAGTAAGATTATATGATTCACTTACTTTTATCATATAGTTTTATATATCATGTAATCACATTGTAATGTCACACCTTATGTTATATTAAATGGATGTAGCAACTTTGTAACATATGGTCACACATTACTTATTATTGCTCATAGCAAATAATTTAATAATAATAAATATTAGTCTAACATACCATTTAAATTATTTATTCATTAATATTCTATTACTCATAATAACAATTAATTTAAAAATATAATATAGATTAATCCTTCCACTCATTAAATCATTCATTCATTAATTTAATTAATGAATTTCTTAGTCTTTTATTATGCCACACTAGGCAATTCACATAAGCTTTAAATTAAGTTTGTTATCAATTCCATCATAACACATAATTTAACTTAATTTAATAGAATTACTATATCCCATGTCATAACAATATTTATTTATATTCTAATAAATATTCAACTTTTATTAATATAATTATTAATATTATTTAGAAAATTCTCAGATATTACATCCTCACCCCCCCCCCCCTTAATTCCCCGTCGACTTCATCATCCTGGATTATAAAGAGGACAAGGATATTCCTATAATACTGGGCCGACCGTTTTTGGCAACTGGTAGGACTATCATTGATGTTCAAAAAGGTGAGTTAACCATGAGGGTTCAAGACCAAGAGGTAACCTTCAATGTTTTCAAAGCCATGAACTTCCCCAAGGAGGATGAGGAATGTTATCGCATGGATGTGATTGAGAAAGTTGTGGGGGATGAACAGGGTCGCATACTGAGTACCGATCCTTTGGAGATGACATTGATAGGGGATTGTGAGAGCGACGATCCAGATTTGATTGAGTATCTGCATTTGTTACATGTGCAGCCTAGAATGAGCAGATTCAAAATACCATTTCAGCCGTTGGAAGTTGCAGGGACTTCATCAGTTCGGATGAGACCATCTCTAGAGGAACCACCTTCACTCGAACTCAAGCCTTTACCTAAACATCTCAGGTATGAATTTTTGGGTAATCCATCTACTTTACCTGTTATTATTGCATCTGCGCTTAATGATTTGCAGGAAAGTAAGCTGTTAAGAGTTCTCTGAGTATACAAGTCTGCAATTGGATGGACCATCACCGACCTCAAGGGAATCAACCCTTCATTCTGCATGCACAAGATATTAATGGAAGATGATGGTAAGCCTACAGTGGAACAACAACGGAGGCTCAATCAGATTATGAAAGAGGTAGTGAAGAAAGAAATTCTGAAATGGCTCGATGCTGGAATAATTTACCCTATTTATGATAGTTCATGGGTGAGCCCAGTTCAGTGTGTCCCAAAGAAGGGTGGTATGACAGTAGTAACTAATGAAAACAATGAGTTGATACTGACGAGGACAGTGACCGGTTGGAGGGTTTGCATGGATTACAGGAAACTCAATAAGGCAACCCGAAAGGATCATTTCCCCTTGTCGTTTATTGATCAGATGTTAGATAGATTAGCGGGACATGAATACTACTGTTTACTGGATGGTTATTCGGGGTACAATCAAATTGTAATTGCACTGGAGGACCAAGAGAAGATAACGTTCACATGCCCATATGGCACCTTTACCTTTAGAAGGATGTCATTTGGACTGTGTAACGCACCGATAACATTTCAGAGATGCATGATGGCAATATTTTCAGATATGGTGGAACGCAATGTCGAGGTATTCATGGATAACTTTTAAGTGTTCGGGAATTCCTTTGACAACTGCTTAGAGAATCTGGTTATGGTACTTAAAAGATGCGTAGAAACCAATTTGGTGCTCAACTGGGAAAAGTGTCATTTTATGGTTCAAGAGGGAATCATACTTGGGCATAAAGTCTCGAAAAAAGGGTTGGAAGTTGACCGAGCGAAATTGGAAACTATAAAAAATTTGCCACCGCCAACCTCAGTGAAAGGTATTCGTAGTTTTCTCGACCATGCCGAATTCTATTGTCTGTTCATTAAGGATTTCTCCAAAATCTCAAAACCTCTATGCAGTTTATTGAAGAAAGATGTACCGTTCAGATTTGATGAAGACTGTTTATCGGCGTTTGAGCAGTTAAACAAGAAATTAACTACAACACCTGTGATCGTAGCACCGGACTGAACCATGCCAATCGAATTGATGTGTGATGCCAGTGATTATGCGGTAGGGGTTGTGTTCGGACAACACCGAGATAAAAAATTTTATGCAATCTACTATACGAGTAAATCATTGACAGATGCACAGCTAAATTATACAACCACCTAGAAGGAACTACTTGCGGTTGTGTATGCTTTCGATAAATTTCGCTTGTATCTAGTTGGAACTAAGGTGGTGGTGTACACCGATCATTCAGCTATACGGTATTTGGTTGCAAAGAAAGATGCAAATCTGAGACTGATTCGCTAGATCTTGCTCCTTCAAGAATTCGACTTAGAAATCAAAGATAGAAAGGGGACAGAAAATCAGGTGGCTGACCACCTTTCAAGATTGGAGAATCCGAATCAAGACAAGACGGATAAAGTGTGCTTTAATGAATCTTTTCCATATGAGCAGTTGTTTGTGATTCACGGCGAGTTCCCGTGGTATGCGGATTTTGCCAATTATCTGGTGAGTAATATTCTTCCTTCAGATTTACAACACTAACAAAAGAAGAAATTCTTACATGATGTGAAGTGGTATATGTGGGATGAGTCGTTTTTGTTCCGACAGTGTGCAGATAGAATGATTCGGCAGTGTGTGCCACAAAGTGAAGTGGAAAATATCTTACAGGCATGCCACGCATCAATATATGGGGGACTCTATGGAAGTGAAAGAACGGCCGCCAAAGTACTACAGGCAAGATTTTACTGGCCCACCTTGTTCAAAGAAGCACATCAGTGTGTGAAAAATTATGATCGATTTCAAAGGGTGGGCAACATTTCCAAACTGAATGAGATGCCACTCAACATGATCTTAGAAGTGGAAGTTTTTGATGTATGGGGGATCAATTTCATGGGACCTTTTCTGCCTTCATACAACAATGTGTATATCTTGTTGGCAGTAGACTACGTGTCTAAGTGGGTTGAGGCAGTGGCGCTACCGACGAATGACGCTAAGGTTGTTCTAAAATTTTTGCAAAAAAATATCTTTACAAGATTTGGCACCCCAAGGGCAATCATCAGCGATGAGGGAAGTCACTTCTACAACAAGTATTTCACATCCCTCTTGACCAAGCATGGGGTAAACCACAAAATTGCCACTGCCTATCACCCACAGACGAGTGGCCAAGCAGAGGTATCTAACAGAGAGGTGAATAGAATCTTGGAAAAAATAGAAAACCCGAATCGAAAAGATTGGTCTTTGAAATTAGATGACGCTCTTTGGGTGTATCGGTCTGTATACAAGAACCCAATCGGAATGTCTCCATATCAAATTATCTACAGAAAAGCGTGTCACCACCCAGTAGAACTTGAGCATAAAGCCTATTGGGCAATCCAAAAACTTAATTTTGATATCACAGCAGCGGGGGAGAAAAGACTTCTGCAACTCAACGAGTTGGATGAATTCCTCCTACAGGCATACGAAAATGCCAAATTGTACAAGGAAAAGGTCAAATGGTGGCACGATCAGAAAATCTTGGACAGAAAGTTCGAACCGGGCCAAGAAGTACTATTATTCAACTCCCGGTTGAAATTCATTCCCGGGAAACTGAAATCCAGGTGGTCGGATCTATTCACCGTCAAAATAGTATTTCCACACGGCGCCGTTGAACTATATGGTCGGGACCCAGCGGAAACATTCAAAGTTAATGGACAACGCCTAAAGCATTATTGGGGAGGTGACGTTGATCGCCAAGCGATCTCGGTCGACCTCGCTGAGCCAGTATGAAACAGGGAGTAGTCAGGCTGAAAGACTTAAAATCAAGTGCTCTATGGGAGGTAACCCATTCTTTGCTTTCGTTTTCAGTAAATAGTTGTTAGTTAGTCGTAGTATGTGTAATATGTTATTAGCTTTTCTCCATAGTGCTTGCCCTGACAATTGCTATTGTATTCGATACAGGTATGGTTGAATTCCAAAGGTAATCATGCTAGAGCTCATTGGGCCAAGACAGAACATGTTGAGGAACTCTATTCCAGTGGCAAACCTACAGAATAAGGAAAAAAATTTAAGGCAGCAAAAAATTACAAGCCCGCCCCAGCGGGCATTATTAAGCTTGCACATGCCGCCCCGGCGGCAAACTCTCTGCCAAAGGCCGCCCTACCGAGCCCAGAGCGCTCCTCGGCGCCGAGTCCTCTGTCCATTGCCGCCCTGGCGGGCATCCACAGTCAAAATCAGCCCGCCCCGGAGGCAGTACGGGAATTTAATTTTTTAAAATACCAAACTGCAGTCAGTCCTATCCATTCCAAAATAGAATTCTAAACCCTAACCTTCAGAAAACCACTCATTCAAAGACTCTCATCAACAAATTTGTCCTCCCAACCCATATCCACTTCAAATTGTGACAATTTACCACCAAATCAAGCAAAAGTACACACAATAAGGGTTCCCAATCTTCATTTTTCTTCTGGGTCGAATCCAAGCAGACAAGGGGCCTGAAGAGAATCTGTGCAATTTTGAAAATCAATCTAAACTAGTAGTAACATACAAATTCAACTGATAAGCATACATAAATAGTACACTTTGATTGATTATGTGTAACATATTGAGTTTTAAATTGGGTAATCAAGTTAGAAAATTGAAAGTTTGGAGTAATTGAATATTGGGTACTGATTTGGGGTGAGAGATTTTTGAAATTGGTAATATCATGCTTGAATTTGCTTTGTGAGTACAATTTGGGTGAAGAACTGGAGTTTGGAAGTAACCATTATCAAGCAACATCGACAACGCACACCAGGTGTTTGAAAAAAGGCCCTAACAAGATTTTACACGAGGGGTAAGCACTAGTCGACAGTTGAACTTCAGTGAACACCCTTCATTTGAGAATTGATTTTGGTTGAGACACCATACCACCGAGAGCACCGAAACAACAAAAGGGTGAGGGTCCGTCCACCCCCACAAGATAGCTTGACTGCAAGAAATTCATCAGTGCCTTGGCCGCAAACAGATTTGATTATTTAGCAAACAAGGCACTCACCCTGAACGAGGCCTTCGGCCCGATGAATTTGATGGTGAGATGGGGCACCAAATCAACGAGCAAGGATGGGACACCTTCACTGATCAGCCCGAAGCGGCAGTGGTAGCGGTGGTTAAGGAATTCTATGCGAACGCCGAAGATAAGATGCCATTTACAGTGTTCGTCAGGGGCAAAATGGTGTCCTTCAGTACCGTTGCCATCAATGACTATTACAACCTCCGAGCGCCTACAGTGTGACAGTACACAGCTTTCCGAGATAGTGGGCCAAATTACGACAAAAATCTGACAGAAATCTGCAGGCCAGAAACTGTGTGGCTTAAAGGCAAAAAAGGGGGTACACTGTTCTTAAGTAAAGATTTGAGCCTTTACGGCAAGATTTGGAACGCCTTCCTATGTGCCAAGCTCCTCCCCTCACAGCACACTAGCGAAATCACAAAAGAAAAGGTTTCACTGTTGTACGCCATCATAAAGGACTTCGCCATTAACATAGGGGCAATCATAAACTTTACAATCCGCCGATGCTTGAGAGGGCCTATTCCGAGAGGATTGCCACATCCGTCCCTTATCTGTGGGTTGTGCCTCTGCGCTAGTGTTAAGTGGGCAGCCGAGGAGTCGGCACAGCAACCACTGCAACTGCTGGACAGTAGGTTGATTGCCCGGTATTCAGTATGGAAAGGGGGTACGTTGCATCCATGAGGACTCAATTTTATATTTCCTTCAGACTTGGATGAGGAGGAAGAAGCAGTGGATGCAGACTACGAAGAAGTAGAGGATGTAGATTATGAAGAATTTGCAGAGGATTTATTACCTGACGATGGGGACGCTACTACGTCGAGCACATCACGCACGACGAAGTTCATGTTTAGCTCCTAGTTCCGGACTCTTCAGCGATACTTGGATGACCGGAGCAAATTAGAGGATAAAAAGGTCGCCCGATTAGCAGCAAGACAGAGCCACATGTTTGATACGCAGAATAGCTTCAATGCTACAGTAGCCGAGACGTTTGCACGACTAAACACGTCTGCTAAGCTGTTCCAGTTCCCGACTCCTCAGCCACTCCCAGCTTACCCATCTTCGGATTCAGATGTTGAGGTGGTCGAGCCTGACCAGTAATTGTTCAGGGCAGTCCTCTATACTTTAATTCTTATTCTATTCACAATGAGGACATTGCGTATTCGAAGTTTGGGGGTAATGTACGTCATATCATGATAGCTTTTGTTTAGTGCATAGTAGTTCAGTTTAGTTGCATAGTAGTCCATTTAATTGCAGTTGCATAGTTAGTTGCATAGTAGTCCATTTAATTGCATATATTAGAAGGAAAAAAATTGAAAAATTAGAAAACCACAAAAAAAAGATTTGTTTAGTTGTTATTTGTACATCTTCGCACATAGTTTATTCATGTTGCATGATTCTAGCATGTCAGTAAGTATGAAGTTATCTTAGCCTATGATGAGACTGGAATTGCATAGACATTGAACGGTGATGATAATTAAAGTATAGATGTAATTTCAGACCATGACGTAAATCTTTGCCTGTTTGAAACTGTTGTATCCGGATAGCACAATAGGATGACCATGTAGGCTAACTTAGTTGGAATATTGACATAATTGACTTCTTGAGGGAAATTGAGGTTTTAATGAAAGAAATTCAGTGAACTAGTGGTGAAGACTAGGATTAGGCAGAAACCTAAGTTTGGGAGAAGATATAGGAGCTATCTATAAAAAATAGAGAAACAAAAAAAATAAAAAAATGAAAATATATATATATATGAATGAACATTGTGACTAGTTTAGTTATGTGACCTTTGTTACTCGAGTAAGTACGCCCTAGGAGATGTCTTTACACCCAACGCCCTAAAGTCGTCTGGTTTGGGAGTCGTTGGTCGAAAGCTCTAATTGGGTGACACTGAAGAGCCTAAGGGAACTAGACATTGCACAGTTATTAGTAGAGTAGAAATACGGGAAAAAGAGTAAAATGCCCCCGTAATTGAATAAAGGGAGAAAAATTCTCCCATATTGACTTCTGACTTGGTTTATGCTGAGTCTTAGTTGAGCGTAGCTTGTTTACACAATTTCTTAAGTTAAAGCTGTGTTTTCCTTCTAAGAAGCGTATTATATGATATATTTGAACTGTAGTTGGTTATCATGGTTGTCGAGCAAACACACACGACATCAATAATAACAGGCGTTGATTTATAGACTGATTTGAACTGCTGACATGTTCTCGGTTGAATTTATTATTTATATCTATTGTGATTTCTCTGAGGCAATCTTCGTGAGCTTTATACTGTCTGACAGCTGAATTCATAGGCATATAGTTAGTTTGCATTTGCATTATGTTTTGCTTGAGGACAAGCAAGGTCTCAAGTTTGGGGGTATTTAATGAGTTGGTTTTATACCTACGAATTGACTACCTTTCTAGCTTGATTCCTTGCTACTTCGAGTAGTTTTAGTATTGTTTTACTCGTTTTCTATGTTTGTGTTGCAGTAATTGGATTAAATGGAAATTAGGACTTATAGGCGGGATTTTGCATATTTCAGCCAACATACCGGCCGGGGCGGGCACTCTCAGTACAAAACACCCGCCAGGGCGGGGTGCGCGGCAGTTAGAGGAGGTTTCCAAGATAGAGAAGGATTCTGAGGATCTTTTGCGGCGTAATTTTAGACACGAATTAGGAAGGAATAAAGAAGCAAATAGAAGGAAAAGAACAATGATTCACAATCATTAACAGAACCCTAACTAGAGGATCACACTTGGAGGATTGAAGCGAGGATTTCAAGCACGAAGAACGCGAAGGAGATTTAAGAAGAGCAGCAATTCTACTTACAGTTTTTATTCTCTATCTTCACCTTTGTATTCAGAATGCTAGTATCAATGTGGATTTTAATTTTTTATTCGTTTATCATAAACTAAATTATTTTTTAAGTCTACGATGGATCTTTGTGTTTAACGAGGATTGATATGCTTCTATATTAATTCAGGAAAACTAATTCCAACCTTGTCTACTATGGTTTACGCTTAATTTATAAATTTCTTGATCATCAATTTCTTGACAACCTATATAAACTCGAGAGAAGGATTAGGTGTTTAGACCTAATCATAATGGCGTGTGATTGTGATTTCTGCTTAGCGTTGGGAGTCATAATTTATGCTTAGTATATAGATATACTATGCATCGCACGTAATCTTATGAGAATTTGTGATTAAACCTTCTTTAATTATAATTCACATAGAGATATAGTGGATTAGTTAACTAAGGTGTTCTATTTAATTCTATCAATTGTGGAATTAAGTGGATATAGGTATAATTCATTTAGAGATGGTTATATCTACTATTGTGTTCTTGATTTACAAGGTGGGGTAGTTGATTTGAATTAAAAAGAAGTGTGTCATTCTAAGTGAAGCATAATGCGAAATTGTAGACTTTATTCTCCAATATCTAATTAAGAGCAAGGGTAGTTAGTTGGTCTTGAAGTCATTAGTAGTTTTCATAAGTTTCATAAATTTGATCATTAGTTTAATAAAATTAAGATAATATAAAGTTGGTAATTGTTAGGATAAAATTCAGTTATTTTCTCCGTGGGAATGATACTCGACTCATCACTTTATTACTTGTGGACCACGTATACTTGTGTGTTGTACGTAGTAGATTTTACCCAACAATTGGGTTAGGCCAACTCCGATGAATCCTAGATGGGTGATGATGGAGGCGTGGAGGGGAAGGCATGGTGGGGAAGGCGAACCCATATTTGAGGGTGGTAAGGGCAATAGGAGTCCACCCATTTGGTCGATGGTACATTCGTTCGGTGGGGAGAGCGACTCGGAGGTCATAGGTTGTCGGAATATGATACAACTCTCGTATTTCGGCAAGGACATTGGCATTGATTGTGGATTCAGTATTGATATGGGCAAAAACTTCTTCGTTTGAGTACTCTCTCATCATTTTATATACATCAAGCTTAGCCTGAGATTGGACTGGAGCTTTGGGGGCAGTGGTGATGGTGGGGGTGATTATGGTGGAACTGGTGGTGATGGCGGTGCCAATGGTAGAAGAGGGGATGGAAACAGTGATTGGGACAAATGAAGGTGGAGTGTTTGTAGTAGCCATTGGAGAGAAAGGAGGAGGAATAATCGGAGAAAATGTTTGTCTAAAGTAGGGATTTGCAGAGAGAAAGAAAAGGATACAGAGAGCTCTTAGTTGATTTTGAAAAATTAGATCTAAAAAGTGGCGGGTTTTTTTGGGGGAAATGCTTTTGAAATAACTGACCTTTCAACTTCTCTCGGTTACCTGAATGCGACGCATTAATGATGGTAAACGTGGGGGTGATATAGGGGCCCAACAATGAGTGATGGGTACGCTACTGAGGTATTTGATTTCAAAGCTTGGTGTATTCTGATTTATTATGTAATTATTGGGCTTTTAATGAGGAATTCTTCCATTAAATGTCCCATTATAATGGAAGATTGGGGGGCAATGTTGGGGCATGATTATTTGGGCCAAGATGATTCAGTGGGCCATAGTCCACGTGGAGGAAGTCTCCCCACGTAGGAACCTGTTTGGGCAATTAGAGAACTTTAAGGAATCCGAGATTCCTAATTATATTTGGTTTCTAACTTCTAAGGAATGTGTCATGATAGAATATGACCTAATGAGGAATCCTATTTTCATACGGGAAAGGGCATGTAGAGGAGGTGTGATCACTACAAATACAAGGCTCTACTATGGTTCTCATGGACACACAATTCACTATTATTTTTTCAGCACTAAATACCTCTATTGTTAAACATTGTTCAACCTGCACTTATTCCCACACCAGAGTTATCCCCCTGCAGCCCAAGCAGTCAAGCTCTACATGTGATCTCGTTTTTGTGCAGGATTGGACACACTTTTGATGATTGTGGCACGTGGACGAATCTTGGCGTTAACAGAGTTAAAATAAGTATCAAATTTCAACAACATACTAAACTAAAGACAAATTAATTGATAAACTTTTTACCTGAATAACTTTAATAATTATCCACATTACAGCTGCAACTATCTGTTTAGTGTAATGCCCCCTTGCCACATTCCGCATGTGGCAGCATATCAACATGTGGAAGCATGTGTTTATATGTAAGTGCAGCAATCAACATAAAAATTATCAATTAGACATCCAAAATGCAGAGAAATCAGTTGGGACTGACTAAAATCTCAAAATGCAAGATAAATGCCCATCATTTGAGAATCAAATTCTAATTTGAGTCTTGTGCCAATGATCTCTACATAAAAGGCGAAAATAATAGAGGGACTTAGAATAACAAAATATGAGTTTTAAGTGATAACATATTATATTTTCAAGCTCAAGAATAATTCAGAGCAGTAAAAACCAAGACAAAAAACATCTGATACGAAATTATCAAACATATGACTAATAAACAATAAATAAAAATGATAGGTATATTAAGAGAGATAGAAGAAACTGACCATCTAAGCAAATCAGGTTGAAAGGTTGTACGCGATTGTAATCAAATATAGGTTTCAGTTCTTCTATAGAATCAGCCTGTAAAATTAGAGATCATGACACAACTGATGTATACACAAAAGGAATTTGTCAAGGTCTATGACCACTGGCCTCAATCAAATCCAACTCTATCAGATTCTTTGTTGCCCATTTTGCCATCTCAATGTTTCTATTTCTTCTTTAAGCAAAAAGAAAAGATCTATATATAATTCCATGTGGGCTCAAAGTTTTAATAAGTTAAACATTGTTTGTTGCTATAAATCGATCTATGTAGCATCAAATTTACAAATTTGTAAGATAATAAGCAGTGGGTGTGGCAGAGTTGCTTTCAAAACCTACCCTCACTCTGAATTTTTTACTTGTTTATATGTACTCCATGCACTTCTATTTCAAAAGGTTACTTCTTCACCCATTCCAACTGAAGAGACTGGTCCCCGAAAATTATGCAGGTTGACAATCCTCCGAATCAGTTTTCGCACTTATATTATATTTCAACCCTATCTGATATTAGATGTCTTGTGTCAGTCTTTTATTACCACATTACAATCCTACTATTAAAATTAATAATCCAAACAGAAATTTGATTCATATAAAGACAAGTATATAAACATAAACAAAATTAAAATATCATAGAAACCCACATCAAAATCATAATAACTTGAAGAAGAAGAATTGGGGTTTCTATTTTGATACCCATATTCATAACGCCATAACCATAGCTAGTGGTAGAAGAATTACGTGACGCAAAGCCTCCGACAGTGCGTTGACTAGAGTAACAAAAATTATAGCCGGCACGCTTGCGATCGTCGCTGAGAGCATCGTAAGCCTCATATACCTGCTTAAATCGGAGGGTGACACATTTTCTTACAAATTTTGGGGAGGAAGAAGAATTGGGGTTTTCGATTTGCTGGTGTTTTTGTTTATTGATAACTCGATTTTATACCTACTTATCCAGTATCTATTACTTGAATTAGTTGCTTAAACCTATGTTTCGTAGTTACTTGTCATGCATTTTGTGTTCATTTTGTAGATCTTATGCTTGGGAACTGTGTGAGCGACTATTGGTATGAAAAGGCAAGGAAATGCAATACGGATATCATTTGGGCTTTCATGTTCATTCCATGTTCTTGGCTTGGAACTTGGGTTTTATTGTAGAGCTTCTTCTTAGCTTTTCGGAACATCTTGAATCATCCCAATGGGAGTTTGGATGTGAGAGTTATGACCTTTGTACCAATGGACATTAAACTTCAATGTTTTGGGTTGTCATTGCACAACAGTCACTTCCAGCCCAATTTTGGCCATCATCCGCCCATTATTTATCAATTCTCAAAGAATAAAAGTTGTAGATCTTGTCGATATCTTTGATTTGACAGGTAGAAGGACCCGTAAATCCTCTCAAATCAAAAGTTATGGCTGTTTTACCAGAGGACACTGCAGCAGAAAATCTAGGGTGCGGCCGCACCCATTTCTAGTTCATTTTGAGCGCGCCCGCGCTCTTCCCTGGTCCAAGAAAATGCTATCTGCTACTTGAGCGCGGCCGCGCCCAACTACAGGCTATTTTCAGCGCGGTCGCGCCAATTCGAAAGCTGACCAGAGTTAACTTTTTCATTAAATAGCGCAATTAGAGTGTAACTTAGAGAAGAAGTCATACTAGGACTTATAAATAAAGACATATCAGTATGTGATAGATGTATTCCATCCTTTGGGATCATCATCTTGTATATATCATCATTAGATATTTTACTTTTTCATTAGATTAGATAAACCCTAGATTAGATTAGATCTTTGGAGATTGAAGCTCTTGGAAAGCATTGGAGATTCATAATGAAAGCAAGAGAATTTAGATTTGCTCATCTCAAACCCTAAATTCTCTTCTTATCTATTTGTATCTTTCAATATTTATTCAATTGTGGATTATGGATTTCACTTCAATCATGAATTAAACTCCATTTTGAGATTATAATGGATCTTGTTGTGTAGTTTATTTTGATATGCTTCCTTATTAGTCTTAATAATTGTTATTGGATTGTTTATTGTGATTTGTGTTGAAATGCTTAATTGCCTAGCTAATAATTACCGTGATAACTCATATGAAATTGAGCAACGGATTATGGGTTTAGATCTTATCATAATAGCATGTGTTTGTGTGTTCTACATGACATTGGAATTGATGATTCGTGCCTAGGATAGAGATATACCGAAGCACCACATGTAATCTAATAAGAACTTGCGCTTAAACCCTCTTTAATTATAATTCGCATAGAGATATAGTGAGTTAGTTAATTAGAGTGTTCATCTTGATTCTATCATTTGTGGATTTGATTTGATTTTGGTATGGTACATCGAGAGATGGACATATTTTACCTTCGTGTTTTTGATTAACAACCCATGATAATTAATTTGGCTTAACGGGAAGTGTATTGATTTAGATGAAACAATAGGTGAAATTGTAGTCTCATGTCTTCATTATCTAGTTTCATTCTAAGGATAGTTAGTATTAGTTTAATTGTATATTATTATTCAAAATACTAAATTCATCGTTTAAATAAGATTAAGTTGATTACGGGTTAGTGTTTAGTAATTCTTGTTAAATAATTCTCCGTGGGATCGATACTTTACTTACTCTATATTACTTGTTGACCACGTGCACTTGCGTGTGTGTGTTGTTTTGATTAACACCTAAACAAGCCAACAAGTTTTTGGCGCCGTTGCCAGGGAATTAGTTTTAATAATTTTTGCCATCATTAATTTCAATCAAATTAGTCTTAATTTAAACATTTTATTTTGCTTTGTTTTATTTTATTTTCATTCTCTTCCTATATTTCTCTCTTTTCATGTACTATGAATGACTTTTCTTATCAATGGTTGTACACGAACATGACTCAACCAAGGGACACATGAATTGATGGACTCAATGCATTTTCTGCATTGTCAGCACAAATTGAAGGACTTTCGAAGAGGTTGGAAGTTCTTGCAGCCCAACGAATTCAAAGGATAACAGTTACTTGTGATTATTATGCTGGCAACCATCCGAGTCATCAATGCACCATTAGTATCGGGCCGGGACAGTATAGTGGTAACTACTTCAACCAGTATGCATATCCTAACAACTATCAAGGTTGGGAGTATCACCAGGATATTTCATGGAGCCATAATTCTCAAGAGCAATACTACGCTCCATATCCAACATATGCACCAGAATTCACATATCAATCTCCATTGCCACAAAAAGAAAATTTAAGTTTCGAGGAATTCATGACTAAGCTCTTAGCAAACCAAGAGGAGATGATGATGAGTCAGGAAATATCGTGTCAAAATTTTCAGAACCAGATGGAACAACTCATCAATACCTCAACCAATGGTCCTCAATACATGGATTCCGAAATTGAAACAGAAAATTCAAGATTGGAGGATTTGTGGTTCAAGTTCATAGCATCAACTGAGGAGATGATGATTGAGCAAGAGATGTCAATTCAAAATCTTCAGAATCAGATAGATCAAATGTTCAAAGCCTTAAACAACTATCCTCAAAATAATTGGTGTTATGACATGGATTCTGAAACTGATTGAGAGCCCGAACCAATTCTGCAACTGGGTGAGCCACAAGATATCGAAAGAGGGGAGGCAAGTGGGGATAAGGAAAATGAGGCCAACGAGGATCTAGCGTTAAGTGCCAACGATGATGAGACGATCTTGCTAATACCCAGGTGCCTTCTCCACCACAAATCAAGGATCCAGTCATCTTTGCAAAACCATGCCCCCTTGGTAGTCACGTCGTCGGCAAGGCTCTTTATGATATGAGAGCTAGTACAACTTTGAATCTATGGTGGGCCGAGGAAGAGAAGGTAGAAGAAGAGCCCATTATGTTTGACAATACTCAATGCCCCAAGATAATCACAGACAAAATGGAGGAAGCACCTAGCTATGTGACATTCAAAATGGGGGACTTATCTACAAAAAGCAAGCTAGGTGACTTTAATTCAATAGTTATCACTGCGGGGAACCTACCAAAAGCTACATTGCTCCTGATGGATAGAGGGTTCCTAAATTATCGAAGAGGAATTGGATAGCATTGACAAGAAGAAGTCTGGTTGAAGGATTATAAAACAAGCGCTCGATGGGAGGCACCCCATCCAATCCAATCTTTCTCCCTCATTGTTTAATTCTTATTTACATATCTACTCATTTCTCCCTCTATATTTAATTCTTCATAGTTTTATTATTAAGTAGAATTTTTGGTAGATTATAGTAGTATTAATAGGTTGTTTTGTGATCCTCCCAAGTTCAATTCAATTGCTATGAGGATGAATGGTTAGAATAGAGGTCAAAAATAAAGCGCACAGCATGCAAGTGTTTCTAAAAAGGGCTGAAAGACTAAATTGGAGTGCCAAATAAGTTTGGGGGAATTGCAGGCCAAATTCTCAATGCATTAGAGAAGTCCACTGCTCAGTTCCCAATTTTTGGATCCATCCAGACTTATCCACTGCCTGATACACCATAGGATCATGAGGAGGCGAATAGAGATGACAATGCCACTTAGAGGAGTAGTCTTTCACTTTTTATTACAATGAGGGCATTGTTCATTTTAAGTTTGGGGGGATTGTTCTTCTTTAGGGTGCATATTAGTATGTTTATGTGTATTGCATATAGTTTAGTTTTTACTCATATGTTGCATCTTATAAATTGAGAAAATCAAAAAATTTCAAAAATATTTGTTAGTATTTGTTTTTAATTGTTGCATTTAGTTAGGTCATATTGCATGAATCCAAGTTTTCAGTTTGTGTGAAATTCATTTAGCCTATGAGGAGATTGGAACTGCATGATTTTTGATTAGTTTTGATTACTTAGGCTTGGTTGTAATGTTATAGCATGATGTGAATTTTAATCTGTTTGAAACTGATGTAATCGAATATCACTTTAGAGTATCCATTACGATTTGCTCAGTTTAAATGGTCACATAATTGTCTTCTTTTGGGAAATTTATGTTTTAATGATAGAGATTTAGTAGACAGTTAGCAATGGCTAGATGATGCAAAAGCTTAAGTTTGGGGAAAAACAAGGGATATGCATGCTATATATATAAAAAATAAAAAAAATAAAAATGTGAAAAAGAAAAAAATATTGTTGAATAAACATTTTGGATAGTTTAGTTATGTGGCCTTTGATACTTGAGTAAGTACGCCCTAGAGGATGTCTCTACACCCAGCGCCCTTAAGCCATCTGGCTTGGGAGTCGTTGGTCGAAAGCTCGCTACACGGGTATCACTGAAAAGCCTAAGAGAACCTAGACATTGCACAGTCAGGTGTAACACACGGGAAAGTGTGAATAGCTCCCTCATGAGTAAATAAAAGCATAATAAACCCTTTGTTGACTCTTAGCTTAGTTGATGCATAGTCTTGGTTGGAGCTTAATTTTTTTACTGCCTTTCTTGAGTTGAAACTATATTTTTCCCTCTAAGAAGCATATTATGTGAAGTATTTGTTCTGTAGTAAGTTTAAGGGTTGCTAAGCACACACACACACTACATCAATGATGACAGATTTTGATTTGCAGAATAATATGCATTATGGCCTTGTTCTTGGTTGGATTCTCTGTTTGAAGATTTTGTAGTTTCTCTGAAGCAATTCTTGTGAGCTTCCTATCTGCCTGCTATTCGGACTCGTTAGCATTTAGAGTAGATTGCATTTAGTTTAGTTTATTGCATTGCATCATATGTGTTGCTTGGGGACAAACAACGGTTCAAGTTTGGAGGTATTTGATAACTCAATTTTTTACCTACTTATCTGGTATCTTTTACTTGAATTAGTTGCTTAAACCTATGTTTCGTAGTTACTTTTCATGCATTTTGTGTTCATTTTGTAGATCTTATGTTTGGGAACTGTGTGAGCGACTATTGGTATGAAAAGGCAAGAAAATACAATTTGGACATCGTTTGGGCTTTCTTGTTCATTTCATGTTCTTGGCTTAGAACTCAGGTTTTATTGTAGAGCTTCTTCTTAACTTTTCGGAACATCTTGAATCATCCCAATCGGAGTTCGGATGCGAGAGTTATGACCTTTGTACCAACGGACGTTGAACTTCAATGTTTTGGGTTGTCATTGCACAACAGTCACTTCCAGCCCAATTTCAACCTTCAGACGTCCATTATTTATCAATTCTCAAAGAATAAAAGTTGTAGATCTCGTCGATATCTTCGATTTGACAGGTGAAAGGCCCTGTAACTCCTCTCGGATCAAAAGTTATGGCTGTTTTACCAGAGGACACTGCAGTAGAAAATCTAGGGCGCTGCCGCGTCCATTTCTAGTTCATTTTTTAGCGTGCTCACACTCTTTCCTGGTCCAAGAAAATGCTATCTGCTACTTGAGCGCGGCCGCACCCAACTCCAGGCTATTTTTAGCGTGGCCGCGCTGTGATGCCCCCAAAATAGGTCCACACAACCCATTCTAAGTCGCCAGAAATACATGGTACAGAATCCAAATACAAATCTTCATATTCCAACTATTACTAGATCTTGCACAATACGACCACACATAAACTGTGAATAACAATACTTATACTCCTTATCAATGATACATTACATAAAGGTACAGTCAATAACTGTTTTAGGAATTAAAATCTTTGGAAAATGCTCAAGGAAACCTTCGTACATGGGAGGCCATGCATCTAAATTATAATAGATATCATAGGACTTGAGAATTAACCTTGGTTGACCCAATAGGCCCCAACGAAAAACGAGAAGATTACTATCTTGTTCATTCCAATGGTGGGTATTCTCTTGCCATATAATTATCTCCATTGTCTCAAATTGAGAATTATATTCCAACCATACTCCAAGATTATATAGGTAGTGCTAATAGATATAATCAGCAAGTGGATGCGCACAACCATGTCTTATGATATCCCGAAATCGTATGTGGTTAGACATTCTGTATGATAGTGGCAACACACCATTCCAAAGTCGGGTTCTCATCACCCTATTGTTGCTCACCAAAATCAACTGTTAAATGGCGTATAAAATACGGCACACATATTTTAAATCCTCAATACAATTATTCTCATACTGTTTTATAGGAAACTTCAACAGTTATAGACCATCGTTCTATTCCCCTGTTATCCTAGCTCGACCCTGCTACACTCTTATTACCTGAAATGAATTGTGAAGCAAAAGGGTGAGCACAAATAGCCAAGTAAAGAATATCATGACTAAAGATAATTAAATTATCAATAGCCTTCATCAGTAATGAATCAGATATTTAGAACATATGGTGGCTGATAAGAGTTTTCAACCATAGTTGCAGCGGAACAAGTAATCCATTAGAAGAGTCAAGTAGAACATAATGTCTACTATCTTCTCCATGTTAAAAGTCCACCAATAATATTTTATCCCTGTAACATAAATCAACAGTTCCTGCCCACAATCATGTAAATAGTTCATGATCATAATTATGTTGATAAATTCCTCTTCGAACCTAGGACGAAGATAATTTTCATCACTTGTTTTTACCTGTAACACCAAAGATTATGGTTATATTAATTCACAATTCATGTTCATAATCATGTAAATCAACAGTTTCTCCTTGCCACGAAGGCTTAATATAACTTTCACTCAATGTCCTTGCCACAAAGGCTAAAGACACTTAATAATCATATCGTCTTCGCACTTTACACCAAAGACCTTCAAACATAACATCAATGGTTATGATCATACCAATCAATTGTCTATCTTTGCACAATGGGCCAAAGATATTCAACTGTAATATCAATGGTCATTATCATGCCAAACAACAGTACATCTTTGCACTATAGGCCAAAGACATACAACTGTAAAACCAATGGTCATGCCAATCAACATTTCATCTTTGCCACAAAGGCTAAAGATATTATTCAATCAACAGTTCATCTTTGCACTACGGGCCAAAGATATCAATTAATAGTTTATCTTTGCACTACGGGGCAAAGATATCAATCAACAGTTCATCTTTGCACTACAGGCCAAAGATAACTTTAACCACAACTTAAGTCTAGGAATTATGACAATGATATAAGAAATGAATCCAGTGAGATAAAGGATAAATATTAGAGATTTATAATTTAATTTATTCAGAGTTCAAAAATGTCCAAATTGTCACATGAAGATCAAAATATGGATCCAATTTCAAGAATAAGACTCTGAAAAATAGCTTGGACAAAGAAAAAAATTTTAATTTTGTCGTGAGTAGTATTCCGGTATGAATAGCATCCCAGATGAATAGTACTCTGGTAAAAGATAATTTGGACAAAAAAACCAATTTTGTCGTGAATAGTACACCGTGAATAGTACCATGACATAAATATTACCCTAGATGAATAGTACCCCGACATGAGCATATTTAAAATTTAATAAGAAAGTTCATACCAATATTCCATTGAAATAATATTCCATACAAGTATGAAAGAATATACGAAACTGTAAATAGATTTTCACCGGTCATGCGGTAATCCGTGTAGACAGATCATTTTCATAATTTAATAAAAATAAATACCAAGAGTTATTCACCATACATGCGGTAGTCCGCGTAGACAGGTTATTCCCACAGCTCAATAAAGAATGAATACAAAAGGGTATTCACCATACATGCGATAGTCCGCATAGACAAGTTATTCTCACAGCTCAATAAAGAATGAATACGAAGGGTTATTCACCATACATGCGGTAATCCGCGTAGACAGGTTATTCCTACATCTTAATAAGAAATAGAATGACAACCCTTACGAGTATTGAAAGAAAATAACATTCTTTACGAATACGAAAGAAATAATATCCCTTATCTTAGTAGGAGATTGGATACTGCAATAGTGTAGTAGCGGAATACTCTTCTTTTTTCTCTCTTATTCTCTCCTTCTAATTCTTGATTATAACTTTGGTTTGTAAAATGGTATGAAATAATGAATGGATGAAGGAGTATTTATAGGCTAGGAAAAGGTGGCAACTTACAAGGTTAATTACACTTTAGTACCTTCATCTTTACCTCTATTTTTAATTTAGTCCCTCAAATATCATCAATCTTGCACCACCTCCCCTAATAGTACCAGAATGTGAACCAATAGTTCCTTACATGTGAACCAATAGTTCCTTGCATGTGAACTAATAGCAATTAATTGCTCATTTTATCCGATTAATTGCCTGTTTGGTCAATTTAATATCCGAAAATCAACTATTATCGAAATAAATGTCGATTTTCACTAACAGTAATATTCCCAACACAATAAAATTATTTATATCAACAATTCATCATTACTATTATAACTCACAATATTGACAACCAGATTATTCCCAAGAAAGAGGGGGCTTTTCGATAAGGATTTCTCCTTACTGGCGCGCAATTAAATAACCTGTCCCCTTTCCTCGATAGAACTTTCTAGACATTGTCAATAATGCAAATAATAATATGAATAACTATGTCGTTTTAATTATTGATTTAATAATATAAATTATTGTGCAGATGATACTGTGACAATAATTGAATCAATAATATGAGGTATTATGCAACAACTACTGTGGCAATTATTGAATACTGAGTGACTTCTTACGTAAGCATCAATAATCAAAGATATTGTGCAATACCATGTTCTACTGTGCAACAACGCGTATTATTGTACTTTTATCACCGGGTATTTAAACAGTTTAACGGTAAAAGTTTTGCCGTAATTTTTATAAAAAGGTTATTTATGCCGCTCTCTATATCCAACAGTTATTCCGTTGTGGGTCCACCAATGATTGCGTCGTCGTATGAATATTCTCCGCCCAAAAAGAATATTCTCCGACCAAACGAATATTCTCCGACACAACGAATATTTTCTGACCACTTGCTTACTTTGTAAAATTTGCACATATTACCCTTAACTTTAACCTTTTATCAATTTAACCATTTACTGAATAGAATTATAAGAAAAATTGAATACTTTTATTTCATAAAATTCGGGGTCTTACAATCTCCCCTCCTTATGAAATTTTATCCCCAAAATTTACGTACCTGGTAGTTCAAAGAGGTGAGGATACCTTGCTTTCATTTCAGATTTTATCTTCCCGATAATTTCTTCTATATCAGGATTTCTCCATTGCTCATCTCTTAGATTTCAGATATCATTCTAGAATACAGCTTCAAAACAAAGGTTAATTGACATATCACAATTTGTCAATTTATTAAGTAAGAAAATTTAGCTTAGGTAAGTCACACACTAGCGAAGTATATTACTCGTCTCTCCCCTCCTAGTTCTAGTCTCAGATCTACGCCAGTGACCATATCCCTAAGCTCTGATACCATTTGTGACGCCCCCAAAATAGGTCCACACCACCCATTCTGAGTCACCAGAAATACATGGTAAAGAATCCAAATACAAATATTCATATTCCAACTATTATTCGGTCGTGCACAATACGACCACACATAAACAATGAATAACAATACCCATACTCCTTATCAATGATACGTTACATAAAGGTACAGTCAATAACTGTTTTAAGAATTAAAATCTTTAGAAAATGCTCAAGAAAACCTTCGTACATGGGAGGCCATGCATCTAAGTTATAATAGATATCATAGGACTTGAGAATTAACCTTGGTTGACCCAATAGACCCCAAAGAAAAATGAAAAGATTACTATCTTGTTCATTCCAATGGTGGATATTCTCTTGCCATATAATTATCTCCATTGTCTCAAATTGAGAATTATATTCCAACCATACTCCAAGATTATATAGGTAGTGCTCAAAGATATAATCAGCAAGTGGATGCGCACAACCATGTCTTATGATATCCCGAAATCGTATGTGGTTAGACATCTTGTATGATAGTGGCAAAACACCCTTCCAAAGTCGGGTTCTCATCACCCTATTGTTGTTCACCAAAATCAACTGTTAAATAACGTATAAAATACGACACACATATTTTAAATCCTCAATACAACTATTCTCATACTATTTTATAGGAAACTTCAACAGTTATAGACCATCGTTCTATTCCCCTGTTATCCCCGCTCGACCCTGCTACACTCTTATTACCTAAAATGAATTGTGAAGCAAAAGGGTGAGCACAAATAGCCAAGTAAAGAATATCATGACTAAAGATAATTAAATTATCAATAGCCTTTATCCGTAATGAATCAGATATTTAGAACATATGGTAGCTAATAAGAGTTTTCAACCATAGTTGTAGCGGAACAAGCAATCCATTAGAAGAGTCAAGTAGAACATAATGTCTACTATCTTCTCCATGTTAAAAGTCCACCAACAATATTTTATCCCTATAACATCAATCAACAGTTCCTGTCCACAATCATGTAAATAGTTCATGATCATAATTATGTTGATAAATTCCTCTTCGCACCTAGGACGAAGATAATTTTCATCACCTGTCTTTACCTGTAACACCAAAGATTATAGTTATATTAATTCACAATTCATGTTCATAATCATGTAAATCAACAGTTTCTCCTTGTCACGAAGTCTTAATATAACTTTCACTCAATGTCCTTGCCACAAAGGCTAAAGACACGTAATAATCATATCGTCTTCACACTTTACACCAAAGACTTTAAAACGTAACATCAATGGTCATGATCATACCAATCAATTGTCTATCTTTGCACTACGGGCCAAAGATATTCAACTGTAATATCAATGGTCATGATCATGCCAAACAGTCCATCTTTGCACTACAGGCCAAAGACATACAACTGTAAAACCAATGGTCATGCCAATCAACATTTCATCTTTGCCACAAAGGCTAAAGATATTATTCAATCAACAGTTCATCTTTGCACTACGGGTCAAAGATATCAATCAACAGTTCATCTTTGCACTACGGGACAAAGATATCAATCAACAGTTCATATTTGCACTACGAGCCAAAGATAACTTTCAACAGTTCATCTTTGCACTACAGGCCAAAGATAACTTTAACCACAACTTAAGTCTAGGAATTATGACAATGATATAAGGAATGAATCCAGTGAGATAAAGGATAAATATTAGAGATTTATAATTTAATTTATCCAGAGTTCAAAAATGTCCAAATTGTCACATGAAGATCAAAACATGGATCAAATTTCAAGAATAAAACTCTGAAAAATAGCTTGGACAAAGAAAAGAAAATTTAATTTCGTCGTGAATAGTATTCTGGCATAAATAGTACCCTAGATGAATAGTACTCTGGTAAAATATAATTTGGACAAAAAGAAACCAATTTTGTCGTAAATAGTACCCCGACATAAATATTACCCCGGATGAATAGTACCCCGACATAAACAGATTTAAAATTTAATAAGAAAGTTCATACCAATATTCCATTGAATTACTATTCCATACGAGTATGAAAAAATATACGAAACTGTAAATGGATTTTCACCCGTCATGCGGTAATCCGTGTAGACAGATCATTTCCATAATTTAATAAAAATGAATACAAAGAGTTATTCGTCATGCATGCGGTAGTCCGCGTAGACAGGTTATTCCCACAGCTCAATAAAGAATGAATACAAAAGGTTATTCACCATGTATGCGGTAGTCCGCGTAGACAGGTTATTCCCACAGCTAAATAAAGAACGAATACGAAGGGTTATTCACCATACATGCGGTAATCCGCATAGACAGGTTATTCCCACAGCTTAATAAGGAATAGAATGACAATCTTTATGAGTATTGAAAGAAAATAACATTCTTCACAAATACGAAAGAAATAATATCCCTTACCTTAGTAGGAGATTGGATACTGCAATAGTGTAGTAGCGGAATACTCTTCTTCTTTCTCTCTTATTCTCTCCTAATTCTTGATTATAACTTTGGTTTGTAAAATTTTATGAAATAATGAATGGACGAAGGAGTATTTATAGGCTAGGAAAAGGTGGCAAATTACAAGGTTAATTACACTTTAGTACCTTCATCTTTACCTCTATTTTTAATTTAGTCCCTCACGTATCATCAATCTTGCACCACCTCCCCTAATAGTACCAGAATGTGAACGAATAGTTCCTTACATGTGAACCAATAGTTCCTTGCATGTAAACTAATAGTAATTAATTGCTCATTTTATCCGATTAATTGCCCGTTTGGTCAATTTAATATCCGAAAATCAACTATTATCGAAATAAATGTTGATTTTCACTAAGAGTAATATTCCCAACACAATAAAATTATTTATATCAATAATTCATCATTACTATTATAACTCACAATATTGACAACCAGATTGTTCCCAGGAAATAGGGGGCTTTCCGAGAAGGATTTCTCCTTACTGGCGTGCAATTAAATAACCTAACCCCTTTCCTCGACAAAACTTTCTGGACATTGTCAATAATGCAAATAATAATATGAATAACTGTGTCGTGTCAATTATTAATTTAATAATATAAATTATTGTGCAGATGATACTGTGACAATAATTGAATCAATAATATGAGGTACTATGCAACAACTAATGTGGCAATTATCGAATACTGAGTGACTTCTTACGTAAGCATCAATAATCAAAGATACTGTGCAATACCATGTTCTACTGTGCAACAACGCGTATTATTGTACTTTTATCACCGGGTATTTCAACAGTTTAACGGTAAAAGTTTTGCCGTTATTTTTATAAAAAGGTTATTTCTGTCGCTCTCTATATCCAACAGTTATTCCGTTGTGGGTCCATCAATGATTGCGTCGCCGTACGAATATTCTCCGATAAAAAGAATATTCTCCGACCAAACGAATATTCTCCGACACAACGAATATTTTATGACCACTTGCTTACTTTGTAAATTTTGCACATATTACCATTAACTTTAACTTTTTATCAATTTAATCATTTACTAAATAGAATTATAAGAAAAATTGAATACTTTTATTTCATAAAATTTGGGGTCTTACACGCGCCACTTCGAAAGCTGACCAGAGTTGACTTTTTCATTAAATAGTGCAATTGGAGTGTAACTTGGAGAAGGAGTCATACTAGGACTTAGAAATAAAGACATATCAGTATGTAATAGATGTATTCCATCCTTTGGGATCATCTTCTTGTACATATCATCATTAGATATTTTACTCTTCCATTAGATTAGATAAACCCTAGATTAGATTAGATCTTTGGAGATTGAAGCTCTTGGAAAGCATTGGAGATTCAGATTGGAAGTAAGAGAATTCATATTTGATCATCTCAAATCCTAAATTCTCTTCTTATCTCTTTGTATCTTTCAATGTTTATTCAATTGTGGATTATGGATTTCACTTCAATCATGAATTAAATTTCATTTTGAGATTATAATGGATCTTGTTGTGTAGTTTATTTTGATATGCTTCCTTGTTAGTCTTATTAATTGTTATTGGATTGTCTATTGTGATTTGTGTTGAAATGCTTAATTGCCTAGCTAACAATTACTGTGATAACCCATATGAAATTGAGCAACGGATTATGGGTTTAGATCTTATCATAATAGCATGTGTTTGTGTGTTCTACATGACGTTAGAATTCATGATTCGTGCCTAGGATAAAGATATACTGAAGCACCACATATAATCTAATAAAACTTACGCTTAAACCCTATTTAATTATAATTCACATAGAGATATAATGAGTTAGATAATTAGGGTTCTCATCTTGATTATATCATTTGTGGATTTGATTTGATTTTGGTATGGTACGTCGAGAGATGGCCATATTTTACCTTCGTGTTCTTGATTAACAACCTAGGATAATTAATTTGGCTTCACGGGAAGTGTATTGATTTAGATGAAACAATAGGTGAAATTGTAGTCTCATGTCTTCATTATCTAGTTTCATTCTAGGGGTAGTTAGTATTAGTTTAATTACATACTATTATTCAAAATACTAAATCCATCGTTTAAATAAGATTAAGTTGATTGCGGGTTAGTGTTTAGTAATTCTTGTTAAATAATTCTCCGTGGGATCGATACTTTACTTACTCTATATTACTTGTTGACCACGTGCACTTGCGTGTGTGTGTTGTTTTGATTAACACCCAAACAAGCCAACAAGTTTTTGGCGCCGTTGCCAAGGAATTAGTTTAATAATTTTTGACATCATTAATTTCAATCAAATTACTCTTAATTTAAACATTTTATTTTGTTTTGTTTTATTTTATTTTCATTCTCTTCCTATATTTCTCTCTTTTCATGTATCATGAATGACTTTTCTTATCAATGATTGTACACGAATATGACTCAACCAAGGGACACATGAATTGATGGACTCAATGCATTTTCTGCATTGTCAGCACAAATTGAAGGACTTTCGAAGAGGTTGGATGTTCTTACAGCCCAACGAATTCAAAGGATAGCAGTTACTTGTGATTATTGTGCTGACAACCATCCGAGTCATCAATGCACCATTAGTATCGGGCGGGGACAGTATGGTGGTAACTACTTCAACCAGTATGCATATCCTAACAACTATCAAGGTTGGGAGTATCACCAGGATATTTCATGGAGCCATAATTCTCAAGAGCAATACTACGCTCCATATCCAACATATGCACCAGAATTCACATATCAATGTCCATTGCCACAAAAAGAGAAGTCAAGTTTGGAGGAATTCATGACTAAGCTCTTAGCAAACCAAGAGGAGATGATGATGAGTCAGGAAATATCGAGCCAAAATTTTCAGAACTAGATGGAACAACTCATCAATACCTCAACCAATAGTCCTCAATACATGGATTCCAAAACTGAAATAGAAAATTCAAGATTGGAGGATTTGTGGTTCAAGTTTATAGCGTCAACTGAGGAGATGATGATTGAGCAAGAGATGTCAATTCAAAATCTTCAGAATCAGATAGATCAAATGTTCAAAGCCATAAAAACTGTCTTCAAAACAATTGGTGCTATGACAGGGGAAGGCCTAAGATTAAGAGAAAGAAGAGAGTAAACTGAGGTCAGGCCTACAAATAAAGTGACAAAACTATCTAGGAAAGGCAAAACAGTTACATGTAGTCTGTGTAAGCAACAAGGACACAACAAAGCAAGTTGTTCGAAGGTAATGTCTCTAAGTTAATTATGTATCTAAGTAAATTATGTCTATAAGTTAATTATATTTCATAATAGTGTATTTGTGACCACATTTGCTCTATATCAGAATCAAAGCCAATCAGAAAGAGGAAGGTCAGTACCAGCTCAGTTTACCCCTAGTAATGCATGCCAATCACAAACAGGAAGTTCAGCCCTTGCTCAGTCCCAAACTGGATCTACAGTGCACACACAGGCACAAGATGGCCCATCAGTCTCACCACCTTGTCAAGCTGACCCAGGTATTGTTAGATCATAGAGTTGGCTTTGGCACTCTACAATCGTAGAGTTGGTTTTGGTTTGGCACTCTACAATTGTAGAGTTGGCTCTAGTTGTTTTGTACCTTTATAAATCTTTCAGGTATGATATGAATTAGTTGTCTTATGATCTGCCTAGGGTTTAATGCACAGTCAGCCAGTCGTGCACCTCCTACTTCAAGGTCAAGGCCTTAAAAATTACAAGTTCGAGCTGTAGGGTTTTCGGCACATAAACGCAGCGGAAATTAAAAATTTTCCGAAACCCTAAAACAGGATCCATGCGAAAACATATTAATTCAGAGGTTAAGATATGTTTTACCAATTATTCAAGCCTGAAAGGAGACGATGGAGATTCTGGAACTGCTTTGAATCCTCAACGCAATCCAACGGAACTACGCCTCTACGGTATCCACACGAACGTCCCGCGAATCGTCACACGATCTGTAGCAAGGAAAGCTGCGGTACTAGCCGCCAAGGATCTGAACTTTTCAAAAATTTTCTCTCTAGTCTCTCTCTAAGAGCGGCTAGGGTTTTGATATCGATGATCCCCTAAACGACTGATATATTATATATATAGCAGTTAAAGGAATTAACCAAAACCTAATCCAATTAGAAAAATAAAATCCGAATTTATATATATATATATATATATATATATTATATCTTAATTAAGTCTTACTTAATTAATATACATATATATATATATACAAATTATCCTATTAATTTAAATTCATAATTTAAATACTATCAATCATATTGATATATTTAAATCCATACAATTTAAATTAATTCCCTTTTAATTACGTTCTAAGTGTGTGACCCTATAGGTTATTATTATGTTGGCAATAATTTTAAAATCATATTATAAAATTATAAACAGTGAGTGGCATCTAGTAATGCGTCACTGCTACCCAAATAATAATAAGATCGGTGATTCGATACAACCTTTTCGTGACCAATGTTTCAATGTAATTTAATCCTTTTAACCTTGACATCCTAGATTAAACTCGAGGCATGGAATGTGTCATCCTCTTCATAATTTAATCTGAGTTTTCTTGATCGATGAGTAGACTATATGAAACAAATCACTATTTGAGCATGGCCATACATTTCATAGTCCTACTCAATCAAGAGGCCTATGGATATCACCCCTAATATATAGGAGGGTTAAATTCCATCTAGATCACTCATATTCCTCACACGATTAATGATGTACCCAACAATCACCTTTATCGTCCACCTATTAAAGGTGGCCGTTGATGATATCAAAGTACATAAATTCTCGTGTAGTAATATAGTGATTTCAGGTCGGAGGATCATTACATCATGTCACTATGAGAATTGCTTATGACACTTTGCATAATGCTCCACGTAGAATTCTCATGGTGGGTCTGCCCAGTACATTGTTCTCTAACATGTACCTATGCATTGACTCAATATCTCATATATTTATGACCAATGAGATTTGGCCATCAGTCAATCCACATACTAGTCTCAATGTATCATTGTTGTCCCATTAACAATGACACTCGACTAGGGACATTTAAGAGTAATGATACTAATTGTAACTATATGATCTCATGTTCAAGTCACATACTTGAAGCCATATAATTTGTATCACTATTCTAAGGACTTTTATTATGTTAACATTTATATAACGCAGTAAATAAAACCATAATAAAATAATTCATTTATTCAATCAAATATAATATCAAAAATGTTTAAGCAATTACATCAAAGAATTAGCCTCTAGGGCTTAAACTCTAACACGAGCTGCTGCAAGAGCTCATTCCAAGAAGCAATCCAGTCAAGATGAAGGATTTGGGTTGTTATATGATGACAACACTGGTGGTGTGACATACAAAGTAATGAATATGTGCTTCATTCTGATTGCCATAATATGATGTGCAAGGTTAAAGTGGCAAAGAATGATGTTGTTTTGTATACATGCAGAGTGGCACATCTTCAACAATTCTCACTGAAGGAAGTCAAACACATCCACCTATTGTTGACCCTAAAACCATATTTTCAATCCCTAATGAAGCTCAACTAAGAGCAGACAAAGCTACAAACAAAGCATCATCTTTAGTTGACAGTAGAAAAATAAACCACAGAGGTGATTGTGGCCCTGTAAACATGTCCAACATGCCTTTCAAACCTCCAGGACTGCAATGGAGAGCTAGAAGTTGCATCACTACCACACAACTTATGACAGATAGGGATGAGAGGATTGGTAAGAGCATTAAAGCAAACAAGTCACAAGGAATTCCTCTTGATGGTAGTGGAGATAACTGTTGGGTAAAATCTAGTTACGCACAACACACAAGTATACGTGGTCAACAAGTAATAAAGTGAAAGTAGAGTATCGTTCCCACGAGGAATTATTTAATAAGAATTACCAAGTACTAACCCGTAACCAACTCAATCTTATTTAAACGAATAAATTAATAATATATAATTAAACTAATTCTAATTACCACTAGTTAAATTAAGATTACGGAGATTTAAGATCACAACTTCACTTATTGCTTCATTTAAAGTAACAAACTTCTTATCAATTATCCTCTCTATCCGAATTGTTAATCAAGAACACTAAAGCAGATATAACCACCTTCCGATGCATTGTACCCATACTCACTCGCATCTATAGATGATAGAATTAAGTAAGACATCCTAATTAACTAATCCCCTATATCTCTATGTGAATTACAATTAAAAAGGATTTCACGCACAAGTTCTCTATTAGATTACATATGGCGTAAAGGTATATTCCTATCCTAAACACGAATCACGAATTCTATCCTCGCAAAAATCACAAACATATGCTATTATGATCAGTTCTAAACCCATATGTCATCTTCCGAATTCATATAGATTATCACGGTAATTGTTAGCTAGGCAATTAAGCAATTAATTCCAAATCACAATAGACAATCTCAACGATAGATCATAACAATTAATAGAGAAGCATATTAAAATAAATTACACAATAAGATCCATTGTAATCTTAAACAAAAGATTTAGTTCATTGTCAATGAATTAAAACCAGAAATCCACAATTGAATACATATTAAAAAATAAGAATAAGATTAAAGAAGAGAATTGAATTGAATTTATCGTCAGTCAACAAATCTCATCCTCCTTCTTGCTCCTACTCTTTCTCTTCAATGGCTTCCAATATGCTTCAATCTCCAAATTCCCTTTCAACTAGGGTTTGTCTTTTTATTAGAAAACTAAACTAATCTAATTTTTATTGAATACCCCACTAAACTAATATATCTAATATATATATATGCTAATCTAATTAAACTTCCATCTGCCGTCATCTCCTACTAGACTATATAGTATACTAATTGAATAATAATACTATACTATCTAATATAATATATATATATATATATATATATATCCTCCTCCGCTATTGCTCCGTGGCTCGTCTCTTTATATCCGCTAGTAACAGCCCACGACTCATGCCCATGATGCACCCGTGTCCTAATAGGAATAGAGATCAGCAGCTAGCTTCTTAGTGGCTTATCCGGTTAAGTCTCCTTATATATATGAATAGCAACCCTCAATTTATCTTCACGTGCGCCACAATCCGAGTAAACAAAGGACATCAGCTACATATTTACGTGTCCCTTTTATCTCTCCAATTGCTAGCCCACTAATGCAGCCTTCATCACGCCTTCTTGTTGCACTCAAAGTCCTACTCGGCAAAGGAGAGTCAGCCTTGCATGCGAGCCTCCCAGCCCCAGCGGGGAATTCCAAGCATACTGCCCCGCCCCAGCGGGGATAAGCACTGTTCAGCTCCTTTTTTGTATGCTCGTGAATTAAATATGATCAATTTCCTTTGCAAGCTGGGCTGCTTCCTTGGGCCCATGTCATTCCTTTGCCGTGAATAACCAAATAGACTCCTCAAATTAGGAATGCATGAAAGCTTTGCATAGCAAACCAAACCGTGGCCCCCACATATAATGATCTTGCTTGCATGATTTCGTGAGCTACTTTAATTGTCGAATTGGGTCATCCCACTTGGTCCCAATTTGAGCTCCGATTTGTCCTTTTACGCCACTTTAGCATCCATTCTGTTCCCTGCACATAAATGTATAGACTAGTAGAAATGATAGGCAAATTACTCGAAAATATTCAGAATCAAGCTATAACAACTACCGATTTGTAGGTATGAAACCCACTCATCAAATACCCCCAAACTTGAGACTTTGCTTGTCCTCAAGCAAACACATAAATTAGAACGATTCATTCCCTAATAATGATCCACTCACGTAATGACTCAATATGAAGTTGAATAATAGCCTCAAAGGTTACAACCAATGATAACTCAACGAAAATTTTAAAACAATGTCATGTCTAAAATTTCAATAATTTTCATTAGTTCCACATCAACTCATGATCCTTTAAGTGCGTGTGTGCATCCAACTGTTCAAACTAGTCATGATTTAGATAAGATCAACCAACACTCATAAAAGATTTTCAAAAACAACTCTCAAAACTTCTTATCACATCAATCTCCGCTAATACAGACAAAGCACAAATTTTTTCTTGAGGATCAACCGGATATTTAAAATATTTAAACACATATGAACCCTTTCCAAGTACTTTAGAAATACTTTTTTCTTTCTTTATCTTTTTAGTGAGTGCATTTTACGCTCCATCTCACTTCCCATTTTCATTAAACTAGTGCGTTTTACGCTCCATCTCGTGCCTGTGTTTATGGAGAGTGCGTTTTACGCTCCGTCTCAACCCACCACAAGATTCAATTATTCAACTTAGGAAGGTTCAACGCAATTTTTTTCAAAAATACCCCAAGATTTCACCCAAACTTATGTGAGTGCCTAATTTTCACTTTGAATGATGCTCAAATAAGATTTCTCGAGTTGCAATGATATCTTTCATAAGCATTTAGCCAAAAAAATTCAATCCCAACTGGCTAAACAAATGGATATGTGTAAAATGTTTCAAAAAATTTCGCAAGTAGTGTGAAACCCAACTAATCAGTTAAAATATAGACTAAGCATGCTCATCAATTTTTCAAGAGTTAACAACATTAACCACCCACTTATCATTGGCCAAGATCAAATTTTCATCAAAACGTTGCCCAAGTAAATACTAAACATGATAAAATATAAATACCCACAAACTTAAAACAGACATTGTCCTCAATGGCTAAGATAGAAAAAATTAAAGTAGAGGACTTCCCTGAAAATACAGCATTTTCCTCCTTGTCTGCTAGCACATGAATCATGCACCACACTTGAGTTGGACTTGACTAACCTGTGAACATGATAGAAGCAAGTTTATTAAATCCTGAAAAAAATGAAAAATCTATCAAATAATATGAAACCTAAAAGAACTAAAAATAAAAATTAAACTTGGGTTGCCTCCCAATAAGCGCTTGATTTATAGTCCTTCAGCCGGACTTTGTTTGGTCAACACTATCCAATTCCTCTTCGGAAGTTGAGGAACCCTTCATCCATTAGTAGTTTGGGAGGTTCCCACACGCGATGGCCATTGCGTCAAAGTCACCTAGCATGCTTTTATTCGGCATGATCTCCATGAAGAATGTCTCATAGCTAGGTGTTTTCTCCATTGTGTATGTGATCATTTTGGGGCATGGAAGCTTGTCACACACAATGGGCTCTTCGTCTATCTTCTCTTTCTCGTCCCATCATGGTTTTAAAATTGTACTCACTCTTATGTCATGAAGAGCTTCGTCGACGACATGACTACCAAGCGGGCATAGTTTCTTAAATCTGACTGACTCTTTGATCTTTGGTGGAGACCCATTTAGATCTTCGTCGACCTCTATTTCATTATCCCCATTTGTCTCCTCACTTTCGATATCTTGTGGCTCGTCCAGCTGCAGATTTGGTTCGGATTCTCCATCAGTTTCGTCATCCATGTCATAAAGCCAAGTGTTTGGAGGATGATTGTTTAAGTTGGTGAGTTATTCCATCTGATTATTAAGATTTTGACTTGAGAACTCTTGACTCATCATCCTCTCCTCTTGGTCTGCTATGATCTTAAACATGCAAGTAATGGGTACCATCAGATTAGACTTTTCTTCTTGTGGCACTGGAGGTGGACATGAAAATTTCGGTGTGTACGATGGATTTGGAGCGTAGTAATGATCTTCATAATTGTAGCTCCATGAAGCATCCGGGTGATACCCCCAATCTTGGTGATAGTTATAATCAGCATTGTTGTTGAGGTAATCACCGCTATATTGTACCGGTTCAAAACTGACGGTGCATTGATGACTCGAATGGTTACCAGCACAATAATCACACGTAACGGCTATCCTTCGATTCCGTTGGGCTTCAAGAACATCCAACTTCCTCGAAATTTCTTCAATATGTGGTGATATTGCAGAAAATGTATTAAGTCCATCAATCCCTGTTTCCCTTGGTTGAGTCGTACTCGAATATGGCCATTGATAATTAAATTCAGCCATGGTACCTGAAAAGAGAGTAAGATAGGAAGAGAATTAAAAATAAAAAAATATTTAAATTAAGACTAATTTGATTGAAATTAATATTAATAAATAATTATTAAATTAATTCTCCGACAACGGCGCCAAAAAATTGTTGGGTAAAATCTAGTTACGTACAACACGCAAGTATACGTGGTCAACAAGTAATAAAGTGAAAATAGAGTATCGTTCTCACGAGGAATTATTTAATAAGAATTATCAAGTACTAACCCGTAACCAACTCAATCTTATTTAAACGAATAAATTAATAATATATAATTAAACTAATTCTAATTACCACTAGTTAAATTAAGATTACGGAGATTTAAGATCACAACTTCACTTATTGCTTCATTTAAAGTAACAAACTTCTTATCAATTATCCTCTATATCCGAATTGTTAATCAAGAACACTAAAGCAGATATAACCACCTTCCGATGCATTGTACCCATACTCACTCGCATCTATAGATGATAGAATTAAGTAAGACATCCTAATTAACTAATCCCCTATATCTCTATGTGAATTACAATTAAAAAGGATTTCACGCACAAGTTCTCTATTAGATTACATATGGCGTAAAGGTATATTCCTATCCTAAACACGAATCACGAATTCTATCCTCGCAAAAATCACAAACATATGCTATTATGATCAGTTCTAAACCCATATGTCATCTTCCGAATTCATATAGATTATCACGGTAATTGTTAGCTAGGCAATTAAGCAATTAATTCCAAATCACAATAGACAATCTCAACGATAGATCATAACAATTAATAGAGAAGCATATTAAAATAAATTACACAATAAGATCCATTGTAATCTTAAACAAAAGATTTAGTTCATTGTCAATGAATTAAAACCAGAAATCCACAATTGAATACATATTAAAAAATAAGAATAAGATTAAAGAAGAGAATTGAATTGAATTTATCGTCAGTCAACAAATCTCATCCTCCTTCTTGCTCCTACTCTTTCTCTTCAATGGCTTCCAATATGCTTCAATCTCCAAATTCCCTTTCAACTAGGGTTTGTCTTTTTATTAGAAAACTAAACTAATCTAATTTTTATTGAATACCCCACTAAACTAATATATCTAATATATATATATGCTAATCTAATTAAACTTCCATCTGCCGTCATCTCCTACTAGACTATATAGTATACTAATTGAATAATAATACTATACTATCTAATATAATATATATATATATATATATATATATCCTCCTCCGCTACTGCTCCGTGGTTCGTCTCTTTATATCCGCTAGTAACAGCCCACGACTCATGCCCATGATGCACCCGTGTCCTAATAGGAATAGAGATCAGCAGCTAGCTTCTTAGTGGCTTATCCGGTTAAGTCTCCTTATATATATGAATAGCAGCCCTCAATTTATCTTCACGTGCACCACAATCAGAGTTAACAAAGGACATCAGCTGCATATTTACGTGTCCCTTTTATCTCTCCAATTGCTAGCCCATTAATGCAACCTTCATCACGCCTTCTTGTTGCACTCAAAGTCCTACTCGACAAAGGAGAGTCAGCCTTGCATGCGCTCCTCCCAGCCCCAGCGGGGGATTCCAAGCATACTGCCCCGCCCCAGCAGGGATAAACACTGTCCGACTCCTTTTTTACATGCTCGTGAATTAAATATGATCATTTTCCTTTGTAAGTTGGGCTGCTTCGTTGGGCCCATGTCATTCCTTTGCCGTGAATAACCAAATAGACTCCTCAAATTAGGAATGCATGAAAACTTTGCATGGTAAACCAAACTGTGGCCCCCACATATAATGATCTTGCTTGCATGATTTCGTGAGCTACTTTAATTGTCGAAGTGGGTCATCCCACTTGGTCCCGATTTGAGCTCCAATTTGTCCTTTTAAGCCTTTCAGCATCCATTCCGTTCCCTGCATATAAACGTATAAACTAGTAGAAATGATAGGCAAATTACTCGAAAACATTCAGAATCAAGCTATAACGACTACCGATTCGTAGGTATGAAACCAACTCATCAATAACTGAACTTCTAATAGTTGTGTTTTTTTTAGGAAATTGTCCATTAAACTTTGGTGGCTATTAGAGCTTACTTTGTAATTGTACTTCTTCTAATTATGCTTTTTGAACTGAGCAATATATTTTGGACAATGTTAAAGTGTTTATGCTCAGTTAAAAGTTAATGTAATGGACATGCTTTTGAAGCCTATATTTTGGAAATATAATTTGGCACTATCTTTTGGTATCTGTGTTTTGTTCAATATATTAAACTTGCTCAACTCATTGACAACCAGATTATTTGATTAATGTGTTAAACTCCATTGTACCTCAATATTTCCAACCTTCAGGTCAAGGACAATGGCAGCCTATTGTTACTCTCATTGTCTTGTAGTATTTACACTGCCATTTTATCATGGGAACTTATATCAACAATGCTTTACCTGATGTAATTTTGACATGTGATCATGTAACATATTAAAAGATACTAACAGATAAACCAAGTTGATTCAATAATTATTTGACATTGATGTAAAAAAACATTACAAGTCATTCACCTAACTGCTCAAACAATGACTTCCATTCCCCAAGGACTTGCACAACTCATTAACACACAAAACTACCAATTAACCAATTAAGTAGTGCTCAAACAAGGACTTCCATTAACACAATTCACCAATTACATTGAGTTAACTTCACATTTCAAATTGCATTACATTACAATTCTCCACACTACCAATTCATCTAACACCATTTTTCTACCTAAGTAGCATAAAAGAAATGCAGATAATTGTAACTAAAAATAACATAGCAATGCACTTCCTATTCAAATAATCTACTTCTTTAATTTGATTCATAGAAGATTAATGTCCATTTGACTTCAAATTCTTTGGCTCCTGAACCAATTCTTTCAATTCAGATGCCCCGTCAACTTGAGGAAATTTATTCAGCTCCTTATTCAGTAAAATCTTGTTCTCCCTCTTCAAATCATTTATAACAACCTTTGCCCTATCACACATTTGTGGATCATGCCATATAAAGAACCCACATCCTCTTTCCTGAAACAAAAAAATTAAAAATTTAAGAAATTGTTGTAGGTAAAAACCTTTTCTAAACACTACATTATAAAATCTTACTCTGAATTTCGAGCATGAGAAAAACCTCCTTCTAGGATTTGTTTCGCTCCATGAGGTCCACATAGAAGCTCTTAACCCACAATAACACAACGACATAGCTTCATAATCAACATCAATGGTGCGTCTTCGAGTAGAGAATGAAGATGACAATGAATAGTGAGCCATGACGATTCTTTGATCAATTTCAGAAATGATGGAGATGACGATTAGGGCTGTGTTTTCTTCTCCTCTCTACGACTAAAGAAAAGAAATAACAGGATTAGGACTTCGTCTTCGTCTTTGTCTTTGCCTCTTCTTCTCTCCTATTTCTCCTCTCTTCTTCTCTACGGCAAGAGATGTCGATTAGGACAAGAGAAGTCGATTTGCCCCTTTTGGAAAACAAACAGAGCTTTTGTCTGAGTTTGAAACCAAGTCAGCAACATGTGCCAAAGCTTTGTTCTGACTTTGTTTGAAGCCTCGTCAGCAAACTAAGGCCACATATGAGAACGTTAGTCTATATGGCAACTCCGTTTGGGCTACGGGCACAGTCGACCCAAAAAATGTAACATTATGGGCATTTTTGGAAAAAATAAGTATAGAATGTTCGGTAGACCTCGGAGTAAACGTAAGAGGCATTTTTGAACCTTTGCCCAATAATTCAGTGTTGCGAACGAAATTGACTCAAATTAATTAAGAGTGAACTCAATTAATATCGCCTTACGTCTTTTTTTTATATATACTTAATTGAAGTATTGATTAGGTTTTATACCCATCACAACCAATTTAAATACCCCAACCCGTTCTATCAATCGGGCCGTTCTACCCGTTTGAGTCGGGTAAAATGAACCTGGACCAAAAATCAATCAGGCGTCTGCGTCTCTATTCTTAACCCTTCACTCTCCTTTCTCTGAGTTCAGGGCGACTCAATTCAACGTCGGTCTCTTCATTCTTCTCAGTTACCGGCGGCTCATTTCAACCGTTGATCTCTTCAGCAGGTATCCCTTAATTGCTAGATGTTTTGGTTCTCATACATTCTAGTGTTTGTTTTTATCTCGGAATCTTTAAATGATCATCAAATACAAATTAGGGGAGTAAGTAGTATTATTGACGTCTTGTGTATGTATATATATATATATATATATATGTATCAAATTTTCAGGTCAAATTTGTTGAAACCATGCCGGATGTGCAAGCTCAAGTAAATGATTTTGTGGTGAAGCTCAGAAAGCGGTGAGTTAATTTGTGTTTGTAACAATTTTTTTTGGTTATTGGTTTTAATGGATGGTAAATTTAGCAGAAGAGGAGTTTATGTAATAAGTTTTTGGTTTTATGGTGGCAGTAAAATCGAGGGCTCAAAGACTACGGCAAAGCTGACAGCTGAATTGCTGCGGTCAGTGATTTCGCAGCAGCGAATTCCCCACACAAATCAGGCAGGGGCTCTTATTGAGGCGATAAAGGCTGTGGGGGAACAGCTGATTGTTGCAAATCCTGTGGGTATGCAATATTATTTGTTTCTTTGATTGTTATCTGAAGAAATATCAAGTAGTTATTGAATAGTTATTATTCAGTATGTTGTTTTTACATGTGGAGAACTTGGAAGCTTAGGATAATGCTGTAGCCACAATCTGGCAAATGACTATCTTGTAGTTGTAGGATGTCGATGGCGTTGTGATTATGAGTTTTTGTGGTTTTATAGTTGTCAAATCGTGAATTGTGTATCAAAAATTCCCGAATCATGAAAAGTGTATAGTATTGTAGTTGTAGAATGTCAATGACATTGTGATTACGAGCTTTTGTCGGTTTAGGCATAGTTGTCAAATCGTGAATCATGTATCAAATATTCCTGGATCCTGAAATGTGTATACTATCGTGACTCGTATCGTAAGATATGGAAAGACGCACAACACAATAATTATATATTTTTACATGTAGAGAACTCATCGTAGCAGACAATAAGGTATATAAGCTTAATTATAATGTTATAGTAGTCAAATAAGCGTGTAGAGAAACTTTATATATTCAAATTATAGTTTAAAGAGTTTAAACTACAAGCTTAAATATTACTATATTGATATTTATTGAGGAACAAGAAGAAGAAAATAGCTAAGTTTAACTTATAAGTATTAACTCGAAGAGAGATTAAGCCTCAAATTGTAGAGCAAAGGACTACTTCAATATCAATAACGGACACACGGTTCATAGGCCTAAACACGATACGCTAGGGTAGCTTTATATGATTGCTTATAGTTAGGAATTTTTTTATAATATAATTGCAAGAAAATTAGGCTTTATAAAAGATATAAAGTTGAATCAACAAGTTGATTCTCTTATAAATAATTTAGTGCAAACATGATGTTTTAGCATCCAATATTAAGAATATTGATATTTGTGTGACTATAGGTAAAACAACAAAAAAGTTGCGGAGCACTTGATCTAGAGTACTGGTACGTAAACTTACCATGTTTGGGAACAAGTACCAATATTCGGTTGCTAGGTTGATAAGAGTACTTGGTAAATCCGATATGGAAGCTGCTAGAGAAAGAAGAGATGTAGGACGCTTACCTAGCCAATGCTTAGATCTGGCTCTACCCAAATTTTTCTAGTTCATCTCAATTATCATCGAGTCATTGATAATAACTGGGTTAGAGTAGAAGACCGCAAAAAATTCTTAATCAAAGTGCTCATTGTGAAGCTGCTAGGGCTTGACTTTTAGATTCTTCAAGTACGGAGGTGTGCATAAGGTTTTACTACAAAAGTCTACAAATTAAATAAATCTGCCTTGACAAAAACATATTATCTAACGCTCCTGAAAAATCTTGGAGAAAGAAGCAGAGTTACATATTACAATATAATAATTTTGAATCTTTTTTATACTTATTTTTGTTTCGCACTTCACACAAATTAATCAGATTAGTTTTGTGCTATTTTTTTTCTTCACTATGTTGGCTGTTGATGGCTTTCTTTTGTACATGTTGTTTCAATTGGAGTCCAGAGCTTGCTGTCGGTAATATTGTGAGGCGAGTTTTACATATCATTAGGGAGGAGGATCTGTCTCTCACGACAGCTACTATTGGTGGGTTGAGTATATCAGCTGCAAGTGATGACGAAGATGATGCTGAGCGAGACAATCACCCAGTTCTGTCAGCTACTGTTGTTGCTGCTGCTTCTAGAACCACACTGAGGCCACCTTCGTTGCAGACTCTTCTTGAGGATGTGCCTCATTCAGCAGCTGTTCCCCACACTTATTCGTCTGGGGGTGATTCTGAAGGGAAAAGCAAATGTAAGCCCTTCGTTTGTGTTTAGATCTTCTACCAGTTTATATAATGCTGAGTTTAGATTGAAGGAATTAAGGCCAAAATGTCATGGTCCATTCCAGCGAAATGAAAAAAGTGTTTTTGATTACTCATTCCGACAGAATGGACCATTTTGATGTAATAAAATTCATTCCATTCCACAGGGAATGCTCTGGAAGGAGATCCAGGAATGGATGAATGAGATAATTATGTCCTACACAACGCTAATTGTGCCTCCCACCACACCCTACTACTGCTATCCAGCACCCAGCACCCATCACCACTACCGCCCACAACCACTACCACCACCGGTCCACCACCACCACACTGCTACACATTTTTTTGGTGAGGGGTATTTGGGGGGTAGTTAGGTTATTTATTTTTATTTTTTTTATTCCGTTCTTAATTCATTCCTGAATCCAACCAAACATACTCCTGGAATGCTAAAAAACCATTCCATTCCTTCAATACGTATGTATGCAACATAAGATGTTGTGTCGAGGCTTTCATTTTTATTTTCCTGAGTTATTTATTTATTTTTTGTTTTGTTTGGTTAGAAGTAGATATTTCTTTTATATCTTTTATAAGAAAAATGTGGCGCATAGTGTTTGGGCATTAGTCTTCAATTATGTTCACATTTCGTTGGCAGTGGTGTGGAATCAAATGTAATCATGTTTCCTTGTAGAATGTATTATTTATTTAATTTTAAATTTTAAAAAAAGGATGTGGATTTGTTGTTAAAGATGTACTTTCTTATAGCTACTGACAAAAATTCAAGGAGTCGGAAGCTAAAACACAATGTCATTGAGACTGTGAATGAGCTTATTCAAGATATTACCACCTGCCATGAGCAGATTGCTGAGCAAGCAGTGGAGCATATTCATCAAAAGTACATTTCTCATAACTTTGAATAAATTTCATTTCCGAGTTAATTAGTATTGTTGAGTAAGATTCTATTGATTTTCACTTTTAAGATATTCCTGAACTAACTGGTCTTTTGATATAAAAAATTTGCATTCAAAAGAATCTAAACCTCTAAATTTGAAATTTAAAAGTGGTAGTTTCATATCATGATCAACTAACATGCAACTCATGATTTTGCTTGCAAGCTAGCTCCTTGCTTTTTTCTCTAAACCTTAGAATCCAGTAATCATTTTACTTTGATTTTATTTTCCATGTTTCTTACGAAGATGAATTGTATTAACAAGTATCAGTAAGCACTGCCACTGAATTCGAATTCGAATTCGTTCGCCACTCTGATGTGGATAGATTTATAACTTGAAAAATATAAAGATGTGTTTTGCTTTTTACTCCAGTACTCTTCATTTGTTTTTGAGAGGGAGAATAAATAATTACAATTTAAAGGAGGTTGTAGTGTAGTCTATGTTGATTAATTTTGGGAATTATAGGAACGTAAGCAGTCCTGCTACCTTCTGTGTGGCTACCAGATATGATATATATATGTATATATATGTGTATGTGTGTGTGTGCACGCATATACATATGTTCATATATATATATATGTATATTATATTCTTACCTTATAATGCCTATTGCCATCAATTTTGAAATTCAATCAGCGACAATAATGATAAACAATTTGCTTGTTTCCAAAAATTAACTTTGTAGTCTTTAGAATTGCATCATACTATTATGCTTCTCTTGTTCTCCAACGGCCTAAATGATAAAGTTAGTGTATCTTAGGAAGTTAATTCTCATAGTAAAAGTTCTCAGGAAAGATGGTCATGTTACTTGCAGCGTTCCTGTATATACTTATAACCTAGGAAGCACAGATACTGACAGAAGATGCGGATTCTACACGACTCGTGAAATGGGACACAGGACACATCTCCAAAAACACGATACGACTATGTTGGGGCATATGTTGAATTGCATGTATATTTTAAATAAAACTAAATGTGTGAATAAAATTAGTTGTCAATAAAGCATGATAAAATGAAGCAAAATATTGAAGAACAGTTGTACCATAAACTTCTCCAAGTTTAATAACAAATAAGATTATAACATGCAGCTCCCCAAGAGATGCCAGGATCTATAAGAGATAAGCAAGTGGTTAACCTTAAAGTTTAAGTTCAATAAATATATTAGCACCTGGGGCGAAGCTAAGTGGGAGGGTGTGGGGTCAATTGATCCCACTGGGAAAAAAATTATTTTATAATATATGATAAATTTAGAAAAAATTTAAGTGTAATGAATAAATTGACTCCATTGAAATTTTATAAATTTTTTAATATACGGTCAAATTGAATTTTTTACAACTTTCTCACTAACATATTACTTCTACTCCTTGATGTATGCATCTTCCTCTAATATTTTTAAAATAAATAATAATCTAATCTAATTTATATTATTTTTATAACATAAGAAATTTAAGTATTTATTAACAAATTTGTGAATAGAAAGGCATATTAGGAGTCAATAAGGGGTATATATATATAATGTTATTACTTGTTATATTAACAATATTGTAACAAAATACATGTTTTACATATGTAACTGGCCAAAAAGCACAAAATTATCTAAAAAAAAAGGCTCGGGGATGCGCCCTCGAACTCCCGCCAAATTATTTATAGCATCACAAAAAATTGACCCCACTGGATAATAATCCTGGCTTCGCCACTGATTAGCACCTATCAATAGTAAATACCATATCTAGAAATAAGTATGCGATACATATCTTGAAGTGTTCGTGGAGTGTTGGTGTCTGAGTGTCCGACACATATCCGATATGGATATGTCGACTTTCGAGAAGTTTCCGTGCTTCATAGCTTCTAACTGCACTTGGTTTCATAGTCTTCTTACTGCATAAAGTTTAATTATGTGTAACTGTAACATTATGCTGACTTTAGGTTAATTAGGTGCAGTTCTTAAAGTGCACTACATTTTGCAAACATGTCTTGGCTTTATTACTTGTTTGTACAATGATGCTGCATAAATATTGTGTATTACATGATTACTACTCATTAGACGCTATAAGCCACTCATAGTTCAGAGCCATTAAGGTATTGTTATTTAGGTATTTGCTGACTGAGATGAAAATGTTGTTTGCTTGAACTTTTATTTTTTCTTGTGTTTGAAAGACTTATGTGAAGACTTATGATGGCACGTTAACTATATCCTTTGAAAATTTATGAGGATGTTTGAACATAACTGAGGACATGTCCTGTGATAGGAGTGAGTGGAGGAATGCAATTCGCATATCAAAAGCCGATTACGATGTTTTGTTTTGTTTATCTTTCTCTGTATTCCCTTCCATGTTTTTGTCTATAATCTTTATACTTGCAAAATGTCTGCAATCATTCAGCAGCTTCTAGTCTTCCTTTTCAATTATCCATTACGATATAGGTAACTCATGACATATTTAAAATTTACTTTTGACTTATTTTACAAATGAAATGCGTTTCAGTGAGGTAATATTAACGCTAGGCAGTTCACAAACAGTAATTGAATTTCTTTGTGCTGCAAAGGAGAAAAAAAGATCATTTCGGGTGTTTGTTGCAGAGGGTGCTCCAAGGTTTGTACAAGTGGCTAATCCTTTTTTGCAAGGCATACATCTCTTTCCTCCTCTCTTATTATGGGACTCATCATACTTATTTTACTTGGTATTCTACTTAGGTATCAGGGGCATATTCTTGCCAAAGAATTGGTTACGAGAGGATTACAAACCACAATCATTACTGATTCTGCAGTGTTTGCTATGATTTCCCGAGTGAACATGGTATGTATCTAGCTTAATGCCCTTTTCTTTTTGATGTATACTGTTCTTACCTCTACTTGCAACATTTTTAAGGTTATTGTTGGAGCTCACGCGGTCATGTCCAATGGTGGGGTTATTGCACCTGTTGGGTTGAATATGGTTGCACTAGCAGCTCAAAGGCATGCTGTGCCTTTCGTTGTACTTGCTGGCATTCATAAGGTATTTTGGATCTCTAACAGCTTCAGTTATTACATAACTTTAGCAGAAAACGAACAAATTGACTGTTTAACTGCTTGCAGCTTGCTTCACTTTGTCATGTAGTTGCTTGAATCAGTTATGCCCAAAAAGAAGAAAACGTTGGTAATCTGATGAATGCCATTTTCTATTTAATAAAATGTAATGGTAATGCTTACTAGATATTCTGTCTCATTGGATGCTGTAGGAGGATGGTGTGTCCATAGTTGTCACGAGGCGTGACATAGTTGAACACTAGGATGCCAAGGTGATAAGGCGCCCATCGTGACATTCGTACATCGACTTCTGATCAATTGTTCTCCAACTTAATAGTTCATGCCTCATCAGACATAAGATAGGGTTAGGAACATAGTTGTCACAATGCCACGGCGAGTCATGGCGGTAGCCGACTGCCAGGACGCCTAGGCGACATCCATGATGACGTCCGTATGACGACAAGTTGTTTACAATGTGCAATTTATATATTATTCAAGTATATTGAAAATAAAATTTCATATACATTAAAACCCAAAACATAACACTATTGAATAACATTAAAAGCACAATTATGTAAATACATAACAATAATAATCCAAAAATAAAACATTTGATTATTAAAAACTAGTAGAAGAAATGAAGAATTCAACAAACACCATATAAACAATAAAATTACAACCAACCATCACATTTTACTAGTCTAATAACTATTAAAACACCGCATAGCAAGCCAAAATAATGTCTAGACTCTCTCTAGTAGTCTCTAAACATCGTTCAAGCAAACTCATCAAGAAAAGGTCATCTCCATCTCCTCCACAAGAACTACGCTCATTCAAAAGCGTAGGTGGTCTTTCTCTAAAATCATCCTCCACATCTTCATCATAATTTGGAATTCTCTCTTCTTCATCGACTTCATCATCGGAGTTGGAATCCATCAGTCTTGATTCCCTTGAAGTTGAACCACCACCACGTCGAGAGTACGTCATGAAATTATCACTAGTATTAGCACGAGCCCTCCTTGAAGAATTGCGACCCTCAAAAGTGCTGGATACACTGGTTGCTCGATCTACATCATTCCATGTAAGATCCTCCCCGGGATGAACAACATTGGCCTCATTATTGATCTTCGTTGCCCAATTCAAAGTCATCAGTGGGCTAATGGATCAATTTTTTTTCCAAGTTAACGCCTCTTTTGGAAACTTAAGACGATCTTTCGATTGTATTGGACATACACCAAGTCACTCAATCGTTTGTGTTCCAATCTATTCCTCTTTTTCATATGAATCTAAAATAAATAAAACAAAAAATAATAATATTAATGATAAAATTGTAATTATATAAAAAATAGTTAGTATTAGTAGTGAATAACTTATTACTTTTGAACCAACAATAGAAAGTACTTACAAACTCAAATGTTCTCCAATTTTGCGCTCACAACTAGAAGAAAGAAGAACAACAAAGGCCTAAAATTCTTTTTGCAAATTTTGTAAGCTCAGTAACCCGCCCTACAAAAGCGTTCCACCAATCAACTAGCAAACATTTAAAAGAATATAAATATTTTTAAAAAGAGGAGAGGAAGAATGTATGTAATTATAATTTATCTTTTATATCTTTATATATATTTCAATATACTTACGAGGATTCTTTAATTTCCGTTACGTAATCGCCATTTCTTTTGCAAAAGCATCTCGAGAAGTATCATAGTTATCGGCTAGATTGCTTATCTTGTCTAGCAAATCTAGTTTGGTTACCATCTTTGCAAGAATTTCAATGAAGTCTTTTCGTAGAGTATCCGCTAACACCGAACGTTCCACTTTGATATCAAAGTACTTATCCGGATTGAGAAACAACGTAGCCCCATATAATTTTTGCTCTATTTGGCTTTTCCATCGCTGCTCAACAATGTCAACCACCTTATTGTAGAGTCTTTGTTTGTTATCAAATGAATCTTTGATTTTTTTCTTCGCACATTCCATCGCAACAAAAACTTCTGGCATAACAGGCTTCTCATCACCATCAACAATCTTCATGGCTATAAGAAGTGGTTGTGACGCCCTAATGGAATTCTCAACATGATGCCAAAATGTAGTTGAAATTACAGTATTACATACTTTATTCCCCGCTTCGGTAGCCGACAATTTAGATTTTGTCCAATCCTCGCTTATGAACAAATGCAAAAATGCATTTCTATGCTTGTACAAACTCTGCAAGGTGAGGAAAACTGTAGCAAATCTAGCAACTCCGGGTCTCACAAGATTTCTCCCATTTGTTTTTTCCGCATCAAGAAGACGACAATGTCTGTAAATGAATGTTGTGATTCTTCTTGTATTTGTGATTGTGGGCTGGAGTTGATTCACCTTTGCCAATGTCCTCTATCATAAGGTCTAGGCAGTGAGCGGCGCAAGGTGTCCAAAACAGTGCAGACCTCCTCTCTATTAGTATATTCCCCACTGCCTTGTAATTAGAGGCATTATCCATGACCACCTGAACAACATACTCGGGGCCAATTTCCTCAATCTTACTATTAAGGAGATTTACCAACATTGTGACATTTTGTGACTGACCATGAAGTAAGTCCCCTCCGGACTATTAATAGGAAAATTCAACAAATGTCTTCCCCTCCTATCTGTCCAACCATTCGACGTGAGTGGAGTCATATTGCTTCCAAGAAACTTCATGTTTCGCCTTTAACTCATCGGTTTTCGTCTTTGCCTTCTCAAGTAAAGGAACTCTCAACTCATGATACGTTGGAGGTTTTAAACCCGGCCCATATTGCCCTATGGACTCGATCATTACCTCAAAGCTCCTTGCATTTGCAGCATTGAATGGTATGCCACACTCGTAAAAAAGTTGGCAATGTGCATATAGACTCTCCTTTTCTTTCGGTGTCGAACGATTTTCAATAGTCGTTTGACTCAAACACTTGCTATGCCTCTCCTTTTGGAAGCGGTCTCAGAACTTGGGATAGTGTTAGAAAAAGCATTAGAAGTCATGCTTAGAGGAGCAGATGATTGTTCTTCTTGCACTTCTACTATATCATCATCATCCAGCTCAACTGGCTTGTTCCTCTTTTTACTATTCAAAGTCACTTGCATCTCCCTCGTAATTTCGGTGGATGTTTTAGGGCACTTCGCTACATCTCCAAAATTTACTGCTAGATGTTGTTTCAGTCTTTTGATTCCCGAACGACATTGCTTCCCACAAAGGATACATTGCACTATTTTCTTATTACTCATATCCGATCAATACTAATATTTCCAACTAGGATAATTTGATTTGACATTTCTTTTTGGGTCCTTAGGATATCATAACCATCGGCTCCCAAACTTTTCGTCATTTTGTTTTCTAGTTTCTACACAAAATATAATAGACAATTGAGTCATTGACATATTTTTATTTTTACTTGTGAATGTATTAGTATATTACTAGTTTAGTAAGTAGTAACCATGCACATTCAACACTAAATAGATAGTGTTTACACTTCGTAAATTGTACCAAAAAAAGAAGTTATATGCATGTCTTAAAAGTAAGTGATTATACTCTCTAATACAGTCTGCTGATTCAGCAAGTATTTACAAACTTTTAAAAGTTTAAACTCCAAAAAAATAAGTCTTAAAATATATTCCTAAAATACATCAACTTGTCATTATCAGAGGTATGTACACTTGACTAGGTCATACGTATATCAGTATATGCATGACACTTGGAAAATTTACTTGGCACTTGGCAGACATATATGCATGATAGATCACAGATATCAGAATTCAGAGAAAGATGTAACATAATAAGCAACAGAGAAGGTCAAGAAGAAAGATGTAACATAGAAATAAAGAAGGTCATCAGAGAAAGATGTAAGTTGAAACATAACAGAGAAATAGAGAAGTCAAGGAGAGAAACAGAGAAAAAGAGAGAGAAGGTCAAGGCAAGGCAAAGCAAAATAAAGCAAAGCAAGAAGAATAAGAAGAACCTGTGTGAGAGAAGGTTGTTCCGATGGGCTGTGATGGTGGTTGAGCTGTGATGGGGCTGCGATGGAGTCGCAAGAGCTGCAATGGGTCGAAAAAGTCTCGATTGAGTCCAAACTTTGGGATGCTGCGAATCTGTCTCCTTTTGTTTCGCGTTCTGTTTACAGATAAGGGTTTTAATCAATTGCAGCCTTTCTTCTTTTTTCTTTTTTAATCGATGAGTCATGGGTTAATGCCCATGGGTCAATTGGTTAAACATTTAAGTTGGGCCAGAGCTGCTAAGGAGGCGATGCCGAGTTGTCTAGACGCACGCCTTAACAACTCTACCTCTAGTCGACATGCGCCATGTCATCCTCTGCATCGCCGGGAGACGATGCCATGACAACTATGGTTAGGAACAAGTCTAGTTACGGGTGTTCGTTGCTTTTTCTTTTTTCTCTTTAAGAGTACTTGAAAAGTAGCGTCTGCTTGAGGACGAATTTTTGGAATAAAGAAAACAAGCGATAGCGGAAAGTTTATGTATCTTTCCTCGTTGTAAGATTACTGAAGGAACGACTTCCTTCAATCCATTTGATAGCCTCTCGTTTTCTTATGGAGCTGAAGGCAAGGGTTTCCAGCAGGCCCCCTTCTCTTGCTTCCCTTTAACTGACGAGCGGGGTGGGCCGCCCCACGCCGAAAGCTATCAAATCCTGAACTAGCCCACACTCATTCAAACCGTCCTCAAAAAGTAATAAGTCGTCCGCATTTGTACCATTTATACTTTATTTATTTTACTTCAAAAGTACATCGAACAATGAAATTCTATATACATTAAAACCCAAAACATAATAACTAATACTATGGAATACCCGTTCACTAAAAATTTCTATTGAATTTATTTCAACAATTTGATCCAAATAAGAAATTATTCACAAATTAAAATAGCAAATTATCAAAGTATTACCTATTTTAAATTTTATTTGTGAATGTATTACTAATTTAGTAAGTATTAAATACTAACTCCTAAAAATTACAATACTACTGTCTAGTGGCCTACTGGCCTATTGCATTAGCAAATAGGTATAAAACATTCACAAATAATGCACATAATATTATTTTATTAAACAATTATGTTTAAGAATTTAAATTATTACATCAATTTTAATCTTCTATTTTAGAATTTAGAAAGAAGGAAATATTATTTTTAACTCTAGTGTACATCCTTAACCCTTTTTACAGTAGACCCATGACAACCATGAGCAAAAAAAAGAACAAAATCATCCCAATAAACACAGTAATCTCCCTACACAGCTCCATACAAATTAATGAAAAGTAAAGCAACCCATTTAAGAAAAGTAAAGCAACCCCATAAGGTGCGAGAGGGGAAGAGGGAATGAAAACCGTGCTGCTGCTGTATGTGAGGCCTGCTGCTGCTGCTGCTGAAAGTATGCAAAGCGTGTGGTGCTGACATGCTGTGCTGATGATTGGCAGAAGTCGCGACTCGCAAATCGCGAGTCAAAGTCTCTCTCTCCCCTTTTTTTTAATTCGCGACAGTCGGCAGAACGTTCCCCTTCTTTTAGGGTTCTATCCCTTTTTTAAGGAGATGGATATGGGTAAAGTCGATCTCGATGGGTTATGGGTTAAATCACTTAATTTGGGGCCAGTTTGCTAAGGGGCTCATTAGGAGGATTCTTTGGAGATGTGTTTGTTTTGCCATTTTATGGGGTGTTTGGATATAGAGGAATGCTTATTGCTAAGATCTGTTGTGCCTGGACAATGAATATTGATTTGTTTTGGGATCGAGTGTCTTTACTTCTCTTTGGGCACATGCTTTGGCAGCTTTCGGAGGAATTACTTTGTCAGATCTTTATAGGTACCAATGGCCCAATGTTTTTCCACATTAATTTTTATTTTTTTTGTTTTGTTTTGGGTGGAATGCTTGTCCTCTACATTCATTGCAAAATTTCCTCTATCCATCAATAAATTCTTCTATCAAAATAAGAAAAAAACAGAGGACATGTTAAGTAATTAGATTGTATTGAATAGGTCACAATTTGAAAAATTTTCGTCAAATTTTAACTTTTACATGGTGTAACTTTTTATCCCCCCCCTTTTGAGAAATGTGTCTTAAAAATTTGTGTGAAAGCTTCTATTCTTTTGTTCTAACGTATCAAGAAAATAGTAGATTATTATGTTCTCAGGATCGACCCTAGATCCTCATTTAATACTTTGCATCAAATGGGTTTACACATATCAATTAGGCTTGGGTTGGTACGTCAGGCCAGGACGAGGTCATCCATTGTAAAAATGGGGGAAATTCACCCCCATTTACACTTTATTTTTAAGGAAAACGAAAATACTGGTATGGAATTGATTTCAAAAATAAAAAACTAAAAGGTCAATCCCCTTATAGTAATTACATAAAAGGTCAATCCCCTTATTCTTGAAGAATAAATAAAAAGACATTCAATGGTAACCCCCTTATTCCAAACATAGTTTGTACATCTTGTTTTTGCCCCAATTATGTAAAAAACCATGTCTTAGCCAACCAAATATCATATAAAGATCATTTTTTGGACCCACAATCAACTTAATTTTCAAATGAGTGCCCAGGCGGCCAGATTCTAGCATTTTGGGCCAGGCTCGGGCCTTTGTTAAGTTTCCACCCTCAAACTTGCGGCATTCAAAATTGAGTGTGAGACAACTTTTCTGGCGATCTGACATGTCACACAGTCAGGATTTTGGAAATCGAGATAGAATGATACCATATAATTCCTTGGTGTTTAATGAAGGAGCAACAGGTATGTATATATATATGCAGCATGAATTACGGTTATAGAGTGGATAAAGTGTCACATGTATATCAAGCATAACCTTAGAACTCTTGTTGAGAGGGCTGGAGCTGAGGACCAACTCACGTGATCTATACTAAAAGAAACGTCCAAAGAGTGAGGTACACAATAAGGAGGCTAATATGTTCTCTAAAAGCCTGGTTACTTTGCAGCTGGAATTTTGTGCCATGGAATGAGGGTTGGAGTTTCTACAACATCAGTATTTGAAGCACATTAGGTAACTAATAAGGTTTTTGTTTTTACCAACTAAGGTTTGGATAGAAGTGGTATTTGAGCCTCCCGTCCATGGGAGTGCTCGAAGAAGTTTCGAGCATGGAGCTATGATTTGATCTAGCCTTACTAAAGGGATTATCTTATGACCGATGTCGTATTATTCTTATTTCTGTGTAGGGTTTGATGTATGTTCTGCGGATCCCTCTACCCACAACTATAATATATTATTTTTCTTAAAAAAGCTTCTTATTTCTGGTATGCTGGTGCTCAAATAACATCAGAAAATCCTTCTATAGGTTTGAGCTTAGTGACCTTGCAATATCACAAGCTCTAGGATGGTGTGTGAGAACTACACGGTGTATCCAAGCTTATTGAGCTCGACCTCATACCAATCTCAGTCCTATTACTATATGTTTAAGAACCCTTACTTAGGTTTAATTGCAGTATGGTTTTAATACCCTTCTTAATCCCGAGTCCCAGTAAATGTAAATACAGCAGTACCAGAAGTTTTTTATCTGCAAATTAGCAAGACCTTATATATACCCTAGACATGATTGAGATCTTAAGTAGGCTTTTTGTGAAATTCTAAAGTTCTCTTTTTCTTGTTCTATGCTGCAAATTATTGTTACTGTTTTTTTTTAAGTTGCATTCTCGTTGAATGAGATTATGATCTATTCCAGTTACGAACTTATGTGCTCAATTATATGATTGTGGCTGCTTAAAATTCTTCAGTGATCCTTAATGTTGTTGTATATTTTATTGCTTAAATGAAAACCAAACCAAGTTACCTGTATGTCTAATCAGAAGAAGTCACAGTGAATGGAATTGTTTATCAACAAAACTAGTAACAAGGTGAATGAGAATATAATTAAAGAATATGGAAAGTTGCTCAAAAATATTAAGTGCAACTCAGTATTAATTTTCTAATGGGGATGAAGTGGGACTTTGTTTCATATCCCAAGGACCCCAACAAAGTAAGGAAACAATAATATCTTGATCATGTGTGGAAAACTAGTTGATACTTCTGATGGAGCTTACTTGGAGCTCGCTAATGCACTTGTGTTGCCACGTTTTTAAATGTCATGCCATGTTGGATTGGTAGAAGTTTCCTATGTCTCAAAGTATCTTTAGATTATGATAATTTTTTATTTTTGAATTATTCAGATTGGTTCTGTTTGCGGTCTTCTTTTTGTCTAATTGACTTTATGCCTACATGACAGTTGTGCCCCTTGTATCCCCACAATCCAGAGGTCTTACTGAATGAGTTGAAGTCCCCATCTGAGTTACTTGACTTTGGAGAATTCTCAGATTGCATGGATTTTGGGACTGGCACTGGTTCTCCTCTTCTTCATGTTGTAAATCCTGCTTTTGATTACGTGCCACCAAAGCTTGTCAATTTATTCATTACTGACACGTAAGTTACATTTATTTTACTTTATCAACTACATGGGTTGAGTTCTGAAAGTTTTCCTTGTCTTGCATCTGATTTTATTTTATTTTCCTTCTGTTGATGTTTGCTGACACATGTCCTTGCTTCTCAAGAATTCAGAAATATGAATACAATGAACGTGAAAGTAGAAAAGTCTCTCCAAAATTCCATCCTAATATGATTTATCCTTTTCTAGGTTTAAAAGGCTTAATGAACAAATTTGTATGTATATGATGAAATTTCCATTCCACAACACAATTTTAGATGTCAATAAAAGTCATTTATAGTTTCAGATGCTCTATTAAATCTACTGAAAAATCGGACTCTATGTACTCATATTTTGCATCATGTTTTTCTTTCTGGATTTCTGAAATTCATAGACATTTTTAAATCTATCTTTACCTGTTTGCAGAGGAGGGCATAACCCATCATACATGTACCGCCTTATTGCGGATTATTACTCTGCTGATGATTTGGTGATGCAGCGGAGACCTACATCGTGAAATTGAGTTTAGCTATCTCTGTTCTTTATTTATTGAGTAAGGCACTCTTATCATTTAATTGATTAAACTTAAATATTTAATTAATGCAATATATTTTTGACTTTAGCTTTTCATGACTTGCTTAGCCATACATTTTGTTTCAACTCTTTGACTTCAGATCCCAAACAGAGTTGTTTTATTTTGGTAAATAGATGGTTAATTTTATAGAAAGTTCATGATGAGGTAGGTTTTCTATCATCTAAAAAAGTGGGAGCTCGTGACCCAAGTCTGCCTTAAATTATCATCTGTTTTAAGAGGCTATAGAGGATGTTGGCTATTATTAGCAAGCTTTTAAATATTGATTGCCAAGAGATAAGAGGTAGCTTCAACTGTTTTTATCACCCCTTTTCATTTTATAAGTTTAAGTTTGCTTCTGAATGATGTACGTGTTCCCCCTATCTTCCATTCTCTCTTTGTTTCTGATAAAAGTTAGTTTATCTAAAAGAAAAAAAATGATTATTATGGGTCTTGGTGTCTATATTTGATGGTGTTTGGTTAAATCTTCGTCAAAAAGTTATTATTCCTTGAAATCCATCGTCTTTTGATGAAATTTGCATGTTTTACAAACATTCAGGGGTACGTAAATTTGCTTTTGTTTTGAGTAACAAACATAATTTGGTTGTAATGTAAAGATTGATTACGTTGTTGGACAGCTCTCCTTGTTTGGTTGGTCCAATTATGTCAATAATCAGATTTCGCCAATTTGACCCTTTTTACATTACATCCATAAATGGAGGTAATGTTTCATTATATCTGTGATAGTTATGTGCACATGAGCAAATAATGTTTGAATTCTGTCACTATTACCTATTTTCCTACCATTTTTCTCGAAATTGCCCTTCCGAGCTTATTCATACTAAACTTCAGAAACTCACTTTCTTGTATAAAAATACTGCCCTCTCTACCCAATGAAGATTTTCTCTTATCTCCATATTTTCCGTTATTGGCAACCATTGTCGGCAATAATATGGTACTAAGATGGTAGATATTTGGTTAGCGGAATGCTGCTATGTTTTGTAGATGAGATCTTTACTTTGGATATGACCTTTTATTGACTGGTCTTGGTTTTGATATGTTGATCTCGAATTTATTACCATTTTAAGGACCACTTACCTGTACAATAAGTGGAAGATCATATTATTTATTTTTTCTGTAAGATTTACATGTAAACATTTTACTCTTAGGGAGAAATGTATAATTTAAGTAGAAGGAAATCTTAAAATCCTTCCTTATTTGACTTCAAAATTCTCTTGATAATTTTCTTATGTGTGGAATTTCCCTAATTCTTTCCTACAAATAGTACTCCTTGTCCTAGATTGCAAGCTACCTTTCTCCCAAAGCAATGCCATTGTTTTTTGTTTGTTTATCGGCTGAACTTGTGAGCTGGGTTAACATCATTATTAACCTTCCTCGGCTTGTAGAAGGTTTTCTTACAATTGTGACGTGAAGTTTTGATTATAGTTACCTGATACTTTTATTGACCCAATGAACCACGTATTCAAAACATGATACTTTACATACCAATTCTCTAAATTTAGTGTACAAATATTTATTTGTTATTTACTTACCTATAGTTGCAAAAAGATCAATATTCTAACTTAGTATTATATGTTCAAGCATTACATTTGTACGAAATTATAAAACAATCACCTTGTTGATTCAACTAAAAGTCTTCTATCAAAATTAGTTATATTACATTTAGATTCTAAGACAATGCCTAACTATACTAATAAAGCTATCATATTGTACCACGTTTTTGTCTATGTAGAGTGCCGCATATACCCGTATCGGTTCCATGAATCGAAACGAACAGCGGTCCAGATAACACTAGTTCTGGTGGAAACGAGATATTATAACCTGTGACTCTTCCTTCCACCTTTCAAGCTTAATATTTTTGGGTTTTTATTATATAATCATTTGTAGGGTCCATGGGATATATTGGTACCTAAGTTATACAACCTAATTTTATACAATTACTTTATTTTAGACTTTTTGATAAAATCTAATTGTACAGGATGAAAAGAGCATGCAACAATATGAGAGAATTTAATTTTTTATTTAATTTGAGGTTGTGGCCATTATTATAATCGCCTAAAATAAGTTTATTTTTTATGGTTCAGATTTGTTTAATTTTAATGTATAAAGTTTTGATACACATCACCAAATAATATGAAAATTTACACGCTCGTATATTTTGAGGTTCTTTACATCCGTATGGTTCTAAAAAAACCTTAGCAAGAACAAAATTTTAGTCCTATGGGATATATAAGTTAGATACATATGGTTTTCTCCCTTTTTTCACATATTCATACTATGTATTAGTATTACTATAAATTATGGAATTATATTTCTATACTTGTTTTATCAAGTATTGTTATGAATTATAGAAAGTGTAGAAACTGTGAAGGTGCTACCCAATTGTTTCTATTTATAAGGCTAAAAAGGTTATTTTCTAGTATTTGACATAACATTGTAGTCTTTTTCATGACAAACCAAATGAGTTAAATTGTAATACAATGTCAAACTACAAATACGACACAAATTCCAAATGAAGTGAATGAGTGCACTGTAATGACATTACTGCTTGGTTAAGGAGGAATATTACATTACGTCCCAAAGCAAATTTGCCAAATTGGTGATTTTACTAGCTCCCAATGAGGGTTCATCTTTCCCCCCCCCCCCCTCCGTTTTTCTTTGCATATTACTAGCAAAGCTTTTAAATATTAATTGCTAACAGATAAGAGGTAGCTTCAACTCTTTTTATCACCCCTTTTCATTTTATTGGATGAAGTTTGCTTCTGAATGATGTAATCCCTTGAGACACTTAAATGCTTTCTTAGCTAGTAGAACTATAGTTCAGTGATTTGTTTGCTTTCTCTGCAAATTATGTTTCAACTTTATGCACACAAAATATATATTTTTATATAGGCTGTGGTGTTGTTTTATTACTGACTGAGGAGAGAAATTTATGTTCAGGTCAAACCATGTCTGGTTGCTGAGGCTAAAAGATTCCGTGTCTTCTGGTACTGAATGAGATAAAGGCAAGATGCTGAACGAAAAAAGTAGCCGACTGAGGACAATATGACTTTTTTGGAATGATCAAATAGAGGACTAAGTTGTAGCGGCAGAAGCAAAAGGAATCAAGGCAAATGACAACTAGGTGGTGCAAGGTTACAGTTGTAGTGCAAATGTCTCAGGTGGTTCAAAGATTGCTGTATAACATTATTTCGAGTTTGCTGGCCTTTTTTCCTTCTGGGGCTCTGAAGAGAAACCGAGTATTTACCAAGTGTGAATTTTCAAATGGTAGCGATTAAATGCTGCCTTGTTTTTGAACCCCATCTGGATTTGTTTTGGTGGCTAAGGACCAGTGTCTGATAATAGTATCATTTTTCTTTAGAGAATGCTCTCTATTCTTCAACTCTTTACGACTTTTCTGAACTTTATTCAACTCTTAATTGCTCAACAAACAACTCTGAATTCTGAATCACAACACCATGCACAGCTACTGTGCAATATCAAAAAGGCTTATTTCTCGTATTTGGGGTCAGTTTGTGAGTTTTTAATTTTGAGGGAGGGGAAAGGATTGGAGTTTGCGAGTAAAATCTCTCGATTAATATTATATATATATATATATATATATATATATATATATATTTTATTATTATTATTATTATTATTTGTGTTTGTGTTTGCTTAAGAGGTTTTGATGAGTTGTTAATTATTAAATTTTCATGGTTTATGTTTGCCTAAGTTAATTATAAAAATCACTAAATTAAAAAGAGTAGAGATCAAAGTTGTAGTTACTTTAATTTGGACGTTAACTGATTTATTTTTTCTAATTTTAATCATTTAGCAAGTGGTACAGTTTAAGTTAGAAAAAGATGAGAGATTACTTTTTTATGAATGTTTTCTTAGTGGATTCAGATTGTTAAATTATTTTTTCATTACTAGTTTTCACCTCTAATTAGTTTAATTATTGTTTTTATTTATTTTTAATTTTAGATAATAATCTTTTTTCATCTTAATTTCAAGTTTGCCTGAATTGAATTTAAAGGTTAAAAAAAATAAACTAGTCTTTATTTGTAAAAGTTAACACTGCATTTGTAGTTACACAAATTTACACATCAGTAAAACTTTTTGGATATATTATAATATTTATCATTATATTGATTAGAATTAAATTAATTTATTTCAACTTTGAGTTTGAAAATGCTCTAAGTTGATCAACGAGAATTATTTATTATATATATTATGTTTTGGTTTACCCTAACTTGAATTTTGTCTCTATTAGCCTTGTATAATTATATTAGTAGCTGTTCACTAGTTAATCTTCTAAGTGTGCACGTCTTATCATTAGTCTTATTTATTTGTTTTAAAAATAGTAGGATAGTCTGCTGAGGCCGATTCTATTTCGTTTTGGCCAACTTTCACCTACTTTACACTCTCTCTCTCTCTCTCTCTTAATTCTTCATAACAATTTTTTGGAAGTAACTTGACTTTGTACAATTCGTTCTTCATAATAATAAAATATTAAAATTTCAAAATAAAGTAAAACATATTACTTATAAACAAAAAAATAAAAGTGATCAAACACAGATTACATATTTATCAAATTAATGCTAGCCATATCTCTTTGTTCATTTGGTCTTTTTTACACCCAAATTTTGTTAGAAAGCATAAACAATAAAAAAAGCCTCTATGCGGACATGATAATTGGATATGAGTACTTTACAATTTCGTCTATTTGTATTTTGACCTCCAATGAGGATACAAATACAAATAAGTGAAATTATAAAACACTCATGTCCAACATATCCAATTATCATTCGCATAGAAGAGCCGAACAATAAATTGCCCATTGCTACATGATTTCTTTTATTTATTATTAGCTAGACCAACAGAGAATTAAAGTTGAAAAAAAAAGATGAAACCAAATAATACACGTGGCATCAACGATTTATTGAAGAAGAATTACCCAGAAATGCTAACAGTTTTGGGCAGTCAAGGGCTCAATTGAATTCAAAACAACACGGATCAATAAAACTGCCGATCTGGGAGTTCAATCATCATCTATGAATGGAGGATTGAAGAACTGGACAAGGAATGAATGGACATACGCCCGGGCTATCCTGATTTTTTTTGAAAATCTTTCTGTGTATTATAAAGAGTTCATATATACTATAACTCAATTTTTTTTTATTTCAACTAGAAAGTATAAAATTGTCCATAAAATTTGGACTGCGGGTGGCATTCTCGAACCCCACTAAATTATTCATGGTCTTATAATACTATGTCCCGATCCCTTCTGAAAAAAAAAATATTGGCTTCATCCCTGCATACGAACAAACATCTTTTCATGTACAAACTGAGTTTGTCATCTATCTTAAGATCAAGAGATAATTTAGTTTTAACTCGCCAGATTACTTGAGTTGTAAGAGTGGTGTGTTACACGCCCACAATGTTTAAATGAAATGGGGCTAAGTAAGCTATGGAATTTCTTTTAATTGTTAAATGGTATTTTTGGTTATGCATATTTTTTAATTCACAATAGGCTGTTGCAGCAATGACCATGATTTATTATGTGAGTTGTTATTTGTAAGTAGTGGGTCAGTTAATTCCTATTTCCTTGCAAGTCTGTAAAAGCCTATTAAAGGCCAAAGTATTATGAATTATCATTTAAATATCAATTGGCCGTGTGCATCTGTGGAGGTTTTCTGGCTCGTCAAATTGCCAGAATTCTCCTAAATCAATTTCCTAGGTCTAACAAGTTGGTCTCAGAGCCGCGTTCCTGCGACATGGCTGAGGGAACACGATTATCACAGTTATCCAAAATAGTAAACAATTTACAAGGGGTAACCACTGCCCTGAAGGAAGAGCAATCTAAGCATGGAATGTTAATAGAAGGTGTGCTGCAGCAACTCGATAATTTGGCATCAAACTATGACAACTTGGTACAAATTACAACTAAACTCAACTTAGGGGGATGAACTTCTAATAATGTCAAAGTAAATGCTAATCCTCTGTTTGATAGACATGGGGGAATTCAGGCTCGATCTCTTCGATTGGATTTTTCTCGTTTCGATGTGGGAGATCCCAGCGAATGGATCTTGATGGCGCATCAGTTCTTCAATTATTTTGAGACTTCGGAGGACCACAAGCTGGAAATTACTTCTTTCACCATGGAGGGGAAGGCGTTGACTTGGTATTATTGGCTGAAGGAATCAAGACCAGTGACAAAATGGGGTGACTTCGTGGAGGCTCTCTGCACTAGATTCGGGTCTTCAGCATACGAGGATCCAGTGGGTGCATTCAACAAATTAAGGCAGACAGGGAGCGTAGAGGATTACCAAACAACTTTTGAGATCCTGTCCAATAAAATAAATGCGGTAAGTGAAGTAAGTACTTTTCTAAGTGGTTTAAAAGATGAATTGCGAATTATTGTTACCATGTTCAAACCAAATACTCTTGCTGCTGCCTTTGGTTTGGCTCGACTACAAGAAGAAGTGACCAGAAAACAGTACCCTTACTGTAACACTCCCAAATCCGGATATTTCAATCCCACAAATTTGATGTTCACTGTCCAAAACAATCACATCTAACTACCCATAATAAAGGATAATAATAATAATCAAACTTAATAAATAATCCTCCCATTAAAGGGGTTGCATCAATAATACTCAATCTCAGGATATCTAACCATTATTACAATTTTTGCGGAAATAAAACATAATAATAAAGTAGTCTCGTTACACAAACTTTAGCAAATAAGAGTAAATTAATCTTCATCACTTATGCATCTTGCCCTTGTTAGGTTTGTAAGATTCATAAGCATGCAACAATTACATACATAGCAGCGAAAATGTAAAATTAAGAGTTTTAAAATTTTACAAATCATATACCCAGATCATCCTTTATGCGTAATTATTAATTAAACGAAAAGAAGAAGATGAGATTCATACCATTGAAGATACGAGTCTCCTCAGGTACAAGTTCAACTCCAATCCTTTCCTTGTTCAACTTGAATCTACCGGGTGTGATTCATTCATTTGATCAATGTCAGTCACCCAAGTGTTTGGCTTCTGAAGGTGATCTACCAAGGATGAACAAATATTAAGAAGATGTGTTATTGAAACCCTAGTTTTCTCTCTAGAAAAAATGTGCTCTCCCAACTTTTTAAAAAAGTATTAGCACTTAATCAAAATAAGACTCCTCTTATTTATAGATGTAGGTAACCCTCCTAAACATTTTAGGATTAGGATTTCATATTAATTAATTAAATTCTTTTAATTAATTAGGCTTCCTAATCTTATTAGGAGTAGTTAATTAAACTCCTTTAATTAATTTACCTCATAATCTTATTAGGAATATGGGAGAGTACTTTTATTAATTAATTCTCAATCTCCTTTAGTAATTAAACTAATAATAATAGTAATAATAATAAGACTTTTCTTATTAATTTATATTTAATATTTTTAAAATATTAAATAATAAATATTAAGCTATTTAATTTATTATATCATCATAGATTAAATTAAATACACTTAAGTTATTATTACGATTATTGTGACACCTCCAAATTTATTTTCACAGGATTTGGTGTTCACTGTCCAATTAAAGCATATCTAACTACCCATACATAAGGAAATAACTGAAACTAATAATTAAAATATAAATCCTCCCCTTAAGGGATTACAACATCTTAAACAATTTAATCTCAGGTAATCTAACCTTAATACATCAAATGCGAAAACATAACATAATCAACACAAGTCTTATACATAAACATCATTCAAATAAATAAACAAGTCTTCATCACTTGTTTGTCTTGCCTTTGCCTTTACTAGTGGAAGGCTCGTCAACTCTTTCAACCTTAGTTGCAATGTTATTATGCAAGAGTGAGTAAATAATTGCCCACAAGTATAACAATAACAATAATAATAACATGCGAGTAATCAATGGATACTAGATAATAGAAAGCTCGGCTTTTGAATCAAGATTAGAAAACAAGAAGCAAAAGTACATCTGAGAGTCATAAGATCATGAACTATATCCTAGGCTTCGAGTATTTCTACTTTAAACCCTTAACAGTCATAAGACTATATGGACCTTACTTCTCGTACTTAGGGAGATCAGCCATTCGTACCATGCATGTGCACAAACATCTTAACGCTATTGCATAATATAATCCCCTATGATAGGGTTGTTCATCTCAGTTTTGACATAAGAGTCCGCACCAAAGGAAGTTTAGTTTGGATAAGTTTCAATAACAGTTCTAGAATTTAGAATCCTCATCAACTATGGACTAGTCGAATCAATAAGGGTTCGCTAGTCATTCAAAGGTTCAGTACAATAATGTAATCGATATTCAAATCAAATAATGAATCTCAATTGTATACAACTGAATAAATATTGTATAACCGAAGTATTACTTCAAAAGAATTAGATCATCTCATTTGAAATCATGAACTTGAATAACAAGAGTACGAAGCTTGTTCGATATAAGAATAGAATTTAAGACTTGCGTAATTTTAATCAAGATAGGGTAAGGAAACTTGAGTAACGATAACAAGTCAGGGATAGAAAACCTGCCTCGTGTGTAGATTATACGTTTACTATTCACGTTCCTCAAAATCCTACATTTATCATTTAAAGTCACAATACCAATTAATTATAATACAACTAGCATCATGAGTATATTCTCTTTTAACTTAACTTAACTTAACTTTGATTATGATTATATTAATCACATTCACAACCCTTAACTCTTAAATACATTATTAGACTTCACGAATAACGAGTTTAAGTATACATTCAACTCATCAAATAGTCATGTAAAACCATCATTGATAAGTTACTAATCTATTTTAACTTCTCATTATATGATTAATACCTTCTCATATTCATTATATTAGGTTTAGATTATATTTTCTGGACTTGAACAATTAAATAAAATTTTCTGGACACAACCCATTCTGAGTCGCCAAATACATGGTACAGAATTCAAATACAAATTTTTTTATATTAAACTGTCGTGAAAAATACGACCACACAAACTATGAGTTTCAATGCAGATATTATGTAGAAAATATAAATGCTCAAATTAAGTCCTTATTACAATTATTATCATACTATTTTACAAAATAGTGAGGACTACTATAACACTATCTCGGACCATCACTCCATTCTCCGACTAGTCCCAGCTATATTCTCATTTCCTGAAGAGAACAATGAAAGAAAATGGTGAGCTCAACTTGCCCAGTAAAGAATATTATGACTAAGATAATGAAGAATAAATTATCGTTAGCCTTCAATAAATTAGATAAAATATTATGAACAACAAGTTTTAGATCAACAACTGCAGCGAAAATAACAATCCATTAGAATAGTTAAGTAGTGCATGATGTCTACTATCTTCTATGATTTAAAAGTTCATCATCGATATTTTATCCTTGTAACATAAATCAATAAATATTTTAAATCAATAATTTATCTTTGTAATACGAGCCAAAGATATTCATTTGTATCACTAGTGGTCATGATCATGCCAAACACCTGTCCATCTTTGCACTACGGGCCAAAGATATTCATCAATCAACTGTTTATCTTTGCACTACGGGCCAAAGATATTCATCAATCAACAGTTCATCTTTGCACTACGGCCAAAGATAACTTTCACCACAATTTAAGTTTGAGGATTATGACAATGATATACAGAATGAGTCCAGTGAGATCAAGAATAAATATTAGAGATTTATAATTTAATTTATCCAGAGTTTAAGAATGAAGATCAAAACATAGATCCAATTTCAAGAATGTTCAAATTGTCAACATAATAATCAATTGTGGAGCAAAATTCAAGAATGATATTTATATATCAAAAATAATTTGGACAGAAAAGAAACTAATTTTGACGTGAATAGTATCCCGACATGAAAATGTTAAAATTTGATAAGAAAGTTCAAATCAAGATTTCTGGTGAAATGATATTAGATGAAGCGCAAAACTCAAGAAATTTCTAATCATTTCAGGAATTATAGAAGCAATACTTACCATAGTAAGTTTAAATTTAGGAATATGAAACGAAATAATATTACTTACATACTATAGAGTATGGAAGAAAATAATATTCCTTACGAATATTGAACGAAAAGCAACATCTTTTACGAGAAAAATAATATCCTTTACCTTAATAAGAAAGTAGTTCTAACTGGATTAACGGAGATTATGTTGAGAAAATCTTGTACTGTTATCCACACTCAAAATATCATTATACTCACAAGAAATACGCTCAATATTATAGATTTTTTTTTATTCTGGTATGATTTTCATTTTTAACTAAGCAACCTATTTATAGAAAATGCTTAGCACACCACTTCTGACAAAATGCTCCTACGGATGATTTTCTAGCATGCTTACTTTGAAAAAAAGGAATCAAAACCAACATGATCACCTCCACCTTTCCAAACACATGTTTTTAAATTTATTAAAAACATTTATAATTATTAAAAAGAATTCAAATTCAATTTTCTCTCTTCCACCTCATTTTATTCTTATGCCATAAATTTATTATAATAATATTATCATTTAAATTATAAAATTATACTATTATATTATCACATTATACTATTATAATGTAATATTATAATAATATATGTGAATAAATTATTTTATTGGAGAATATAAAATACTAACTTTCAACAAATGTCTCATGCTAAAAATTCCTCCATTTATATCAAAATTGATCAAATATTTACTTTTCATATTTATCAATAATTTTTATTTTATTCATCAATTATTATTCATAATTAATATTATAGAATCATAATATTGACAACGAGGTCGTTCCAAGGAAAGATGGGACTTTTCGATAAGAATTTATCCTTATTGACGCGCAATTATATAACCTAACCCCTTTTCTCGACAGAACTCTCTAGACATTGTCAATAATGCTATCTAATAATATCATTTAAATAATATGAGTTATTGATTTAATAATGTGAAATACTGTGCAGTTGTTACTGTGACAATTATTGAATCAATAATATAAAATACTATGCAATTATTAATGTAGCAATTATTGAATCAATCATATAAGATATTGAACAGTAATTACTGTAACAATTATTGAATGAGTTACTTCTTACGTAAGAATCAATAATTAAAAGTATTGTGCAATACGGTGTGCTACTGTGCAACAACGCATATTACTGTACTTTTATCACCGAATATTTCAATAGTTTAACGGTAAAAGTTTTGCTGTTATTTTTTTAAAAAGGTTACTTCTGTCGCTACCTATATCCGACAGTTATTCCTGTATGGGGTCAACCAATGATTGTGCCGTCGTACGAATATTCCCCGACAAAAAGAATATTCCCCAACCAAACGAATATTCCCCGACACAACGAATATTTTATGACAACTTGCTTACTTTGTAAAATTTGCACATATCCCTCGTAACTATCACATTTATCAAATCAACACCTTACTATTTAAAATAATATGTAGAGGAAATTAAATCTTATTCATAAAAAGTTGGGGTCTTACATTTGTTATTATTTGTCTCATCTTAGTTTAGCTCGCATGCACACACATATATATAAAATACGCGTCATATTAATTGACATGTGAAGCATGTTGTATAATATATATATATATATATATATATATATATATATATATAATATAAGCACGCATATAGAATACTATATTATACCCAGATTGATTATGGACTTTATTCTAGTTTGGTTCATTAAAGTCACCAAGTGGTCAAACCTTGGGTGCAAGAATTAAATTTAAATATAACTATTAAATTTAAATTCTGGGCTCCATTACAAATGGGTCTTCAAGCGCTCCTTTCTCCTTAGTCTCCAATTCTACAAAATTAATTCTAACTATTCATATTACAAAACTATTTACAATAAATAGAAACCTTGATCAGCAGTCAAGGAGAAGTACATAGGAGGGAGATAGAACTTACATTAAGAAAAAACAGAGAAGACGAGGTACGCAGACCCCATTTAATAAAACCCATACATTCAAGCATCCAACTAAAATAAAATCCAATCACATTGGCTAATAGTTCATAATCAATCTCATTTATTATTATACACATCAATATATGCATCAATAAATAATATTCATCTCATGAATAATAAATCAATTCTATATATACATCAATATCAATTTAATGGGCAATTAGAAATTTACTAGAAATATAATTTTGAAACAAAATAAACTCTTTTATTTTATTTAAAATTTAAATCATAATAAACTTTCTTATTTTATTTTATCCAGTTTTGAATAAAAATAAACTACTTTATTTTTAATCTTATTCCAAATCAAAATAAACTCCTTTATTTTAATTAATTAACAAAGAATCTAATTTCAAGTACAAAATAAACTCCTTTATTTTAACTTAAAATTGTTGAAAAAATAAAATATATTTAATCATATTCCTTATCAAAATTAATCATCTTTAATTCTAGGAAACATGAAATCCGATTCCATATATGAATAAAATTCCTTTATTCTAGGAAACATGGAATCCTATTCCATATGTGAATAAACTCCTTTATTCTAGTTAACGTGGAATCATATTCCAAGTTTAAAGTAAAACTTTTATTTTTAATCATATTCCAATTCAAAATAAACATTTTATCTTAATTAAAATAAATAGAATTAAAAATAAAAAAATTCAGATTCTGGTGTCGGGAGCAGCTGTAATAATTCAAACCCTAAACAGGAATATTAATATAAAATGTGAATATTAATACATTTTATATTTTGTGTATTGTGTATTTAGTTTTATTATTGCTATATATATATATATATATATATATATATAAAAGTCAATTTACTATAATTGAGTTTATAAATATTTAATCCTGTCTTAGATTAATAACTTTAGAATATCCAGTCTCTATGCATCAATATAGGCTTGATCACATTAATTTAAGCATGCAATACAGTTTAAGATACACATATTGCAAGGTTTTGTCTATAGCTCAAGGTTACATGGTTTAATGGCGGTAAACCTTAAGTTAATCAAGTTCATGCCTCAAGGTCAACTATTAAAGTCATATTACCACATAACGACGCTAAACAATGTTAAGTAGTCATGCTTGTGCGCAAACAACACATGTATACTTTAATCCACATAATTCATGCCTTAGAAATTCATTTTCTATGAATATGCGTGCATATGTGAAATCCATGTATAAACAAATGATGTTCATGTCAATATGTCTATAGGCATAATGAAATCTTAATACTCATGCTTGCATGATCATAACATAACTCACATGGTAATTGATGTTATTAACTTTCAAATCCTAAGTTTTCTTTGAAAATTACACTAAGTCAACAAAGGCAACTTAGTACATGTAAAGTGTCTCGGAGCCATGACTCACATGTATTAAAACGCATATATAAGCTACATATATATACTCAAATAGTCAGAATGTGAACATCATATATATATGTAAAAAACTCTAAATTTGTCCCTTTGAAATCAACGTAGTCTTCAATTATGTATGCTAGTGTGTGCTCAACACTTTAGACTTAGTTCTTATGTCAATATAGACCATACGATCATGTTCACAAAATCAGAATATATAAATGATATGTTCGTGACGAAGTTCACTTCAACCTTTCTAAGTTCACTTCTAAACTAGAAAGCTTTTTATCAATAGTGTATATAATGACCTTGAAATTTTAAACTTCGTTATTAGTTAAATATGTGATTTAATTTTTAATGAGTTAGTTTTGTGAGCTTATTTAAACCTTATGTGGTTATGTGCTTCTGTGAGTTGAGCCTATGCGAATAAATGCTAGGATTATATTAAAGGGAGTCGCTAACGGTCTAATTAAATTAGTGGACTAGCCCTAAGTTTTATATCAAAAGAATTGATAAGGTGATTAGTAATCAAATATTCAATTTGCTTGAATATAGTGAAAGAATTAATTATGATTACAAAGGATAAACGATTAACGAGTAATTAATTAATAATATATCGATTAACTATTATTGTGAATAAATAATATATTAACGAGTAAAGGATTAATAAATATAACAAGATTATATTTACCCGATTAATTATTTTATACAAGCATGCGATCATTAAACTTATATTGTGTGGAGGTTACCTTTATATTTTATAAAGTGCAATGTGGCACATTAATATGGCTATATATTATATATATAGACTATATAGTAAGATTGATAAATTGAATTTGTGCATAAGGATATGTAACAATATGTGAGCATTAATGTATACCCCATTAACATATAGTAATATCAATAACAATTGTTAGTTAATAATGATTTCAATAAATTAATTGAAATTATAACCATTGTGATAATGAATAATGATAATACCTAATTAAATTATACTTGGTATTAAGGAAAATGTACATGGATTATATGTTGATATTTCTATGTGTACCCCTACTTGTTACATTGTATTTAGAAGTGACATTGTGACTTAAGTATATACTATATGTATATATATATATATATATATATATATATATATATATATATATATATAACATTAGTGTATTACACTTTGCAAGTTGCTGAGTTCCTTGGTCTTGTCCCATAATAAGAGCCCATCCTCAATTTTCTCTTCACATGAACAAACACATGGCTACACTACTCTACTCATTCTCTCAATTTTAGCAATATAGAACTAATGAGTAGATGGGGAGTGGGATTCATGATTGAATTCACCAACTCCTCACCAACTTCTTCTTATCCATTATACATTCTTGCAATCCTTTGAATTGATTTGGAAGATAATAGCATTGACTAGATAAGGAATTGCCTATAAATTGAGCATTCTCTTCTTCTTATTTCAATTGTTGAGAGTCTATATTGATTTAAGGGAGAGTATCATAGTAGCATTATAGAATCTGTTTAGCAGAAAAGCAATTTGCAAAGGTATATCACTTCCCATTCTTGTTCTTCATGTTTCTGTAAATTTCTAAGTTCTTGATTCATGATTTCATTTGAATTGGATGTTAATTGATTGGGGAAATGGCTGTTAAGTGTTATATAAGATTATAAGCATGATATAAATGTATTATATCATGTTTAGATTGATTTTCGTATGAAATTTCTGAGTTGGGCTAAGTTTCTGCCGAAGAAGTGCTGCTTCAGACCTGGCTGCACGCCTGCGCAGCTGCGCTAGTATTGTACTGGCCAGCGGTGCAGCTGCGCCAGTCCCTGCTTGCTGAATTTTGCTTCTATTACAGAACCTGTTATGTGCTAGCATGTGACATCACTTAGAGCAAGCATGTGAACTAGATTAACACCCTTATATGAGTACATGCATGTAGTATGAGCATGTATAACGATGTTAGTACACACAATTGATAAAAAACTTATGGTTTTGAAATAAAACTTATAGTTTTGAATATGAACCTTGACATGTACGTAACATATATATATTCTAATTTTGCAAACACGATCGTATGGTCTAAATAGATATGAAATGCATGTTTAAAGTGTTGAGCACACACTAGCATACATTGTAACGACCAGGAATTTTAGGCTCCTTATTAATTTTATATGTGATTTAAAATTTTTAGGAGTTAATTTTTCAAACTTATTTAAACCTTATGTGGTTATGTGAATTTATCCTATGCGAATAAATGCTAGGATTTTTTTTTAAAGGAATCACTAATGGTTATTTATAAATTAGTAGATTAACCATAGACTTTTATATCAGAGTATTGATAAAAGTGTTAGTAATTATATATTAAAATTTACTTGAATATAGTGTAGAGAGTTAATCGTGATTGATTAATTGATATTGGTGTAATTAATCGATAACGTATGAAATTATTATTGTTGTTGATTTATAATTATTATGAATAAATAATAGTTAATGAATTGGGAATAATTAATTGATAATGTGATGATTAATTATTATTATGAATAAATAATAATTAATGAATAAGAGATTAATAAATATATAATATTATATTTACTTGATTAATTATTTTAAACAAGCATGCGATATTAAACCTTTATTATTTGATAGTTATCTATAAGGTATATTATATAAAGTGCAATGGGCACATTAATGTGGCTATGTATTATACATATAAACTATATAGTAAGATTAATTTCATTGTGTAAGTTACATAATATTTTGCTTATGTAACATGACGTGACCTTAATGTATACCTTATTGACATATAGTAAGTTCAATTGTTAATTAATATTGAATTCTATAAAATTATTATAATTGTAATAATAATTGTTATGATAATGAACAATGATAATACCCAATTGCTTTATATTCGGTGTTAATAGAAAATGCACATGGATTATATGTATATACCTTATTTGATGCATTATATCATTATTTGTTCATTAGAAATAACATTGTAGCTCCCACTTAAATATATATGGAATGGATACATGTAGCTTAAGTATATACTATAAGTATATACTATGTGTATATATATCATATAACCTAAGTGTATTATATTATATAGCCTAAGTATGGCCATATATTATCCACACATTGCAAGATTGCTGAGATTAGTGGTTGTCCCATAATTAGAGTCCCATCCTCAATTTTCTCTCCTTCACGTGAACAACCACAAGCCTACACTAGCTTATCTTCTTCTCAAATTCATCAATGCTAGCTAATGATTTCAAGAGGTGTGGAGTTCATGATGAACTCACCAACTACTCACCTACCATTCCTTAACCATTGTACAAACAATTATTCCTTTGATTTGTTCTAATGGAGAATTGAAATGTCTGTGTAATGAATTTCCTATATAAGAGTTCTTCTCTTCTTCTATATTGCAATTGCTGAGAATCCTACCAAGCAAGCTAGAGTGAGTATACATTATAGTGAGAGTCTGTGATTTGAGAGGGTGAGAGATATCAACAAGTTCCTTTAACAGAGGTATATCACTTCCCATTCTCATTTTCTGTAAAATTTTCAAAGTTCTTGATTATTAAATTGTTTATGGATTGAGTAATTAATGGATTGGGATATGTTGTTATTTATTATATAAGATCATAAGCATGATAAGAATGTATTATAGCATGGATAGATAGGATTCGAAATTGTTTTTTGAGATGGGCTGAAGGAACTGCTGAAGCAGAGCAGTTACTGTTTCTGGCCAACAGCCTGGGCAGCTGCGCCAGTTATGTACTGGCCAGCGGCGCAGCTGCGCCAGGACCAGAGTCTGGTTTTTGATTTCTGTTGCAGAACTGTTATGTGCTATCATATAATATATTATTAGAGAAAGCATGTGAACTAGATTAACACACATATATGAGTATATTAACATTGTGTAAACGTGTTTTGCTATGTTTGCATACAAGGTTTATGAAACAACCTATAGTTATGAAATAAAACTTAAGATTTCATGAACGAATGTTAACATATATGAAGCATGTTAGTGTTCTGACTTTGCAAGCATATTAGTATGATTTAAAAATGTATGAGAAGTATGCTAACTAGTGTATATAGGTTCCATAATGAAATGTGATCATATGAACCGTACTAATGCACGTTCCTAGCAATAATGTAAGTTTTGAAACACAAACCATGACATGCTATGCCATGTTATTATTCTGATTTCCATGAGCGTAGTAGTGTGGTTAAGAAGTGCATGAACGACCTATTAACTTGTGTTTATATAATTCGTAATGAAGCGCTAGCATGTTAACCTCATTAGTGAACGTTACTAACAACAACATAAGCTTTGAATGTGAAGTTTGACGTATACGTAGTATGTATGAATTTTGATTTCATGGTCATGATTGTGTGTTCTATAAACACGAAAACTTAGTCTAATATGATAGAACACACTAGCATACTTGATCGTAAGTTAAGACGTTTTCAAAAGAGAGACTTAAGACTTTCAAAGAGAACTTAACCAAGACTTGTGTCTTTTAGATTGTGACCACTTAAATATATGTATGTAACTTATTGTATGCATTCTAATACATGTGAGTAACGGTTACAAGATACTTTACATGTACCGTGTTGTCTTTTTGACTTGGTGTACCTTGTAATAGAAACTTAGAATGTGAAATAGCATTGATTACCATGTGAATTATATTATGATCATGCAAGCATGTTTATTAGGATGTCATTATGCCTATAGACATATTAACATGAACCGCACTTGGTTAAACACAGATTTCAACTATGATCGCATACTCATAGAAAGTGGATTCCTAAGGCATGAGTTATGACAATTAAAGTGTACACTTGTAGTATACGCACAAGCATAACTAATTAAGTATTGTTTGACCTTGTTATGTGATAACATGACTTTAGTAACCAATCTTGAAGCATGAACTTATATGGTTTAAAGTACGTGAATGTCCGACATAAAAACATGTGGTCTTGAAGTGAACATAGAATGAACATGTTAGCTTTCGAACTTGAATTAGATAAACTTGATAAGCATGTGTGTTGATTTATATCAGTAACTGGAAGTGCTATGTGTTCAAGCCTATATTGACGCATAGAAACTAAGTAATCTAAAGTTAGTAAATCTAAAGGCAGGATTAGATTGACTTACGTGAACTATGTGATAGAATTATATAATGACTAGATTCTTGTATGTATGAACTTATATTAGTTTATATATACTAATTGGAGAGATCGACTTGTTAATGTTAGGTCGTTCCAACGCAGTTTTATTAAAGCTAGAATTAATTGTAGCTGAGGAATCAGGCAAGTATCCTACACCCTTGTATTACTTTATTCAATGACTCGAGTAAGCGAGATTCTAAACTTCACCTTTATTGTGCAAGTTCCTATCCTTCTCATATTGTATTGAGCAGGTTATTATTATATTGCAAGTTCTTTTGAACCCTACTTTTATTGTGCAAGGATTCTAAATTCTTATACTACCTTATTCAATGAACCGTGTAAGCGAGTTTCTAAACTTCACTTGTTTTTGGTGAAAGTTTCCTATCCTTCTCATATTGTATTGAGCAGGTTATTATTGTATTGTGAAAGTTCCCCGAACGTCACATTTTGAGTATTGTGAAAGTTCCCCGAACTTCACATTTTGAGTATTGTGAAAGTTTCCCAAACTTCACACTTTGGTTATTTTGCAAATTCCCGAACTTCATTTCTTTAATATGCAAGTTCTCCAAACTTATACAAACTCGTATATTGTGTAAGTATCTTATCTTTGTGTTTACTTTACTCAAAGAACGTTGTAAGCAAATGTCCTAACCTATGCATTTACTTTATGCAAGGGATCTATTATGGTGAAATTTCCCGAATTTCACTCTTTGATGTTGTAAGTGTCTAAGCATATGCATTTATTTTATGCAAGGAATCTATTATTGTGCAAGTTCCCCGAACTTCACACGTTGAATAGTTGTGCAAGTTCCCCGAACTTACAAAAATTTATATATTGTGCAAATTCTAAACTTCACTTTGTGCAAGTTCTCTATCCTTCTCATATTGTATTGAGTAGGTTATTGTTCAATCAAAAGTTGTTTACTTAATTGCTTGAACTTTATTTCCAAGCATGTTATTTAGTGGTTTAATTACTTATCAATTATTCCACATTGATATTATTGATGTCCGCACCTAGTGCATTTGAGCTCGTACAGTCTTGGACTTGTACATTATTCAAGGTTCTAAATTTCTTGAACTATGTCAGTAAGAGTCTGAACCTTTGCTCAGTCAGACTAGTGTATGAAGTTTTCTTTGAAGCTATCCAAACCAATTGATGGTAAGGATTCTTAGACGGAACAGAACACCTCTCATATGTAGGAGTGTGCCCAGGTATCTAATATATATGATACGAGTAAGCAGATATAAGTGTTATGCATATTCATGTTGTGCCCGAGGCTGATCTCCTCGAGGTACTTAGTTTCTATAGCCAGAAGCCAGTAATTCTAAAAAGGGTCAATTAACTATTGAACCCATTGGAAAGTTATAGTTCAGAGTCTACTCGACTATCAGTCATTCTAAAGGCAATTATTATCTTTGCTTTTAATATTCATATTGTTGAATTGTTCAGATGTTCATATCGTTGACTCTATCAGATATTCATATTATTGAGTCATTCTAATATTCATATTGTTGAATCGTTCAGATATTCATATTATTGAATCGTTCTAATATTCATATTGTTGAATCTTTAAGATATTCATTTTGTTGAAATCATTGTCAGATATTTTTTCATTCATCATGATATATCCTTTATTGTTGTATTTAAACTTGCTGAGCAAACTTGTTACTCATTCTTGCTATATCATGACTTATATTGCAGTTGAGCCCGAGCCCTCAGGGAAGGACAAGGGTAAAGGAAAGATTTAGGATGGTTTGCAAGGAGCAGACTTTGTCTTTATGATTTGTTTAATTACTGTTAATGTAATATGAACCCTAATGTTTATTCTAGGATATATTTGTATTGATGTATTAAGGTTGCCGAATCTTGGGACTAGTAACACCTTTTGAATGAACGACATACGTTTATTATATTCCGCATTTTAGTTATCGTATGTTACTTAAAAGTGGGTGTTAGTATTATTTCGTGGCGACTGGACCGGGGTCAGAGGACCCGGATTCGGGGGTGTCACATACATGATTGAAGACTACGTTGATTTCAAAGGAAAAACTTAAAGACTTTTGAAGCAAACTTGACCAAGGTTAATGTCTTGTAAATTCTGACCATTTGAATATGTTTATATGGTTTAGATGTGAGTTTCAAATGAATTATATATTGAGACGCCTTGCATGTACGTAGTAGACATAGTGTAATGTTCAAAGAAAGCTTAGGATTGGAGAACTAATATCATCACGCACCATGTGAGTTATGATATGATCATATAAGCATGAATATGTGGATTCATTATGCTTATAGACATGTTGACATGAGCATCATGTGATGAAACATAGATTTCACCTATGCACACGTATTCAAGAAAATGAAATTTCTAAAGCATAAGCTATGTGGGTTAAAGTATACATGTGTAATATACGCATGAGCATGCATATTAAGTCTCGTCATGTGGCAATATGATTTTAGTAGCTAACCCTTGTAGCATGGAATTGATTAGCTTAAGGTATGTGAATTACCGGCATAAAACTATATAACCTTGAAGTGGCCATAGAATGAACATTCTAGGTCTCGAACTTGAGTTAATAACCTGATAAGCATGTGTATTTTTTTAATGTCAGTAGTTTGTATGCTAGAGAGTTGGCACGGATTGGTGCAGTCTGCTAGTTTCCTGATTATGCTAGTTGACTTATATGATGTTTAAACAGCAAACTAGAATCTGACCCTACTGATATGTGTTTACTTGAGATAACTACATACTATGACAATGTGACATGATAATTAGATGCTTGTTAAGTATAAACTCTTACTGGTTTACACAATACTAATTGAAAGACCGACTTGTTAATGTTAGGTCATTTCAACGCTATTTAATTAAAGCTAGACTACTTGTAGCTGAGCAAACAGGAAAGTATTCTAGAACCTTGCATTACTTTATTCGATAAATCATGTGAGCAAGTTCTCGAACTTCACTCTTTGGTTGTGCAAGTTCTCTAACTTACACTCTTTATTTGTGCAAGTCTTCTGAAACTCATTCTTTGTTGTGCAAGTTTCCTATCCTTCTCATATTGTATTGAGCAGGTTATTATTGTATTGCAAGTTATTTTATTTAAGCTTGAATCTTATTTCCAAGCATGCTATTAGGTAGTTTAATTACTTTACAGTTATTCCACATCGATCTTATTGATATTCGCACTTAGTGAACTTGAGTTCGTACAGTCTTGAACTTGTACATTATTTAAAGTTCTATAATTCTTGAATTGCGTCAGATAGAGTCTGAACCCTTGTTCGGTCAGACAATTGCATGAAATTTTATAAAAGCTATCCAAACCAATTGATGGTAGGGATTCATAGACTGAAAAGAACACCCCTTATATATAGGGGAGTACCCCAGGTATCTAATGTAAGATACAAACAGCAGAGTTGAATGTTATGCATATACATGGCGTATGTGAGGCTGATCCCCTCAAGTACTTATTCTGTAGCCAGTAACCAAAGGGTCAATCAGCTATTGATTCCATTGGAGTTTTATAGTTCAAAGTCTACATGACTATCAGTTATTCTAAAAGCAATTATTATTCTTGCTTTCGATATTCATATTATTGAATTCATTGTCAGATATATTCCTTTCATCATGATATATCCTTTATTATTGTATTTAAACTTGCTGAGCAAACTTGTTGCTCATTCTTGCTATATCATGACTTCTATTGCAGTTAAGCTCGAAACTTCAGGGAAGGACAAGGGTAAAGGAAAGATGTAATAGTTTGCAAGGAGCAGACTTTACTTTATGATTAATTTAATTACTATTATATAATATGAACCCTAATGACTATTCTAGGTTATGTTTGTATGGTTGTATTAAGGTTATCGAATCTTGGGACTAGTAACACCTTTTGAATGAACGACATACGTTTATTATATTTCCGCATTTAGTTAGTGTATGTTATTTAAAGGTGAATATTTGTACTATATCGTGACGACCGAATCAGGGTTAGAGAACCCGAATTTGGGGGTGTCACAGTGTTTGCTATCATGGCCATAAACATGCATGTTGCATAAAGGAACATGTTTATAGGAGTTATATCAGTTTTCATGCTTGTCTTAAACAATATCAACAAGTTATCACATAGCAGGCTGTAGTAGACAATAGGAATCCAGAAACTGGTCTTGGTGCAGCTACGCCACTGACCAGTACAAAACTGGCGTAGCTGCGCAGGTGTGCGGCCAGAGACAGTAACAGGCTGCTTCGGCAGAAAATGCAAACCCAACTCAGAAATTTTATCAATTCTATTCCAGCCACATGATATAACTAACATGATTAACATCTTGTGTAACACTTAACCAACATATTCCATAGTTTAATTAACATCTATTTCAACAAATTAAGAATTTGACAATGTAGAGCATGAATGGGAATTTTACAGAGAATAAGAAATAAAGAGCATGACTAGCAAACAATTATTATACATCTCCAATCAGTTATCTCCACTCCTCCCTCACTGAGGACTCTCTCAATAGCTTACTATCAATTCTATACTTACATGAAAATCTCAGCAATTCAAAATGAGAAGGAGAAGAGCTAATTTATAGGCAAATTGAATAACCAGACAACTCCATTACCTTCCAAATTAAATCAAAGGATTTCAATGTTGTATAATGGTTAACAAAAAGTTGGTGAATCCAATCATGAAATCCACATCCCTTATAATCATTAGCTAGGATTGATGAATTTGAGAAGAAGATAGAGTAGTGTAGCCATGTGGTTGTTCACGTGAAGAGAAAATTGAGGATGGGCTCTTATTATGGGACAAGACCAAGGAAATCAGCAACTTGCAAAGTGTAATACAACACTAAGGTCATATATACACACACATATATATAGATATATATACATATAGTATATACTTAAGTTATACATTAAAATGGGTGTTACAATGTTATTTTAAATTGGTCATTAATAAAACAATGTATCAAATAGGTACATATACACCAACATATAATCCATGTACATTCTCCTTAATACCAACTATAATTTAATTGGGTATTATCATTACTCATTACCATACTGTTATTATTATAACCATAATAACTTAATGAAATCATTATCAAATCACAATTGATTATTGATGTTACTACATATTAATAGGGTATACATGAATGTTTACCCACACATTTATTGTCACATAAACATTATTATAATGCAATTAATCTTACTATATAGTGTATATATATAATGTATATCCACATTCATGCGTCACATTGTATTATATACAATATAAAGGTAACCACCATATATTATAGGTTTAATTATCGTATGCTTGTATAAAATAATTAATCGAGTAAATAAAATCTTATTATATTTATTAATTCTTTATTCATTAATATACTATTTCTCATAATAATAGTTAATCGACATATTATCAATTAATTACTCGTTAATCGTTTATACTTTGTAATCACAATTAATCCTTTCACTATATTCAAGCAAATTGAATATTTAATTAATAATCATCCTCTAAATTCTTTTGATATAAAACTTAGGGCTAATCCACTAATTTAATTAAACCATTAGTGACTCCCTTAAATATTCCTAGCAATTATTTTCATAGGCTCAAACTCATATAACCACACAAGGTTTAAATAAGTTTACAAAACTAACTCATTAAAATTAAATCATATATTTAATTAATAATGGAGTTTAAAATTTTACAGTCATTACATCCCTCCCCCTTATAAAATTTTCGTCATCGAAATTGTAAAAATAAGGTTACTCAAATAAAAACGGATACTTTGCTTTCATCTTCTCTTCTAATTCCCACGTAGCTTCTTCGACTGCGTGATTCCTCCAGAGAACCTTGACGGAATGGATGATCTTATTCCTCAGCTTCAGTTCCTTCCTATCTAGTATCTAAACAGGAACTTCCTCGTACGATAAGTCTTTCTCAACTTGGATCGGTTCATAGGAGATAACGTGCTTATAGTCTGGTTTATACGGCCGTAACACTGACACATGAAACACGTTATGAATGTGCTCAAGTTCAGGAGGTAACGCTACCTCGTACTCCACTTCACCGACTCGCCTCAGAATCTCGAACGGTCCTATGAACCTAGGGCTTAACTTGCTCTTCTTCCCAAAACGAATCTTCCCTTTCTAGGGAGATACTTTCAAGAATGCATAGATTCCTAATTCAAAATCTCTCTTCTTGCGATGTAAGTCCGCATACTGTAAGAACCCGAATTTTCAGATATTATTAAATAAGGATTTAATAAATAAAATTCTTAAACTGTGAGATGGGTTCGAATAATAATATATATATGTGATATGAGGTATGTGGTATTATATTACATAGGATAATATGTACTATGTAAAATGTGTTTTTGTGATTTATAAATATATTATTAATATATATTTGTTACTCATCGTAGAGACGATTCAGTGGAGATAAAGGAAGTGGATAAATTCCTATCGATATTAAATAATTTATAGAATTATTTTATAGTAAGTTGGTGACATTAAATATCCTTAATGTATAAATCACCATATTCTTGAGTATGCGTATTAATAACTAGTATGTTTATAATATAGGTTATTAATAGCACTTAAGCTATCCATGAATAGGTTTGGATAGTGAAGCATGAGTTAGTTAAGGAATTAACTAATAAGAATAAATATTAGTTAATTTAAGTTGGGAGTTATATTATGGAATAATATAATGTCAGTATTGAATCTTAATTAACTATGATGATATAGTACAATGTTTAATTTACTTAAGTAAAGGAGTGAATTAATATGTGTGTTGAATATGTAATTATAGTTGATACTTTTTATATATATTACTTAGAGTGGTAATATGTGAGAAAGTCTAATGTGCGAATAACGTTAAATATATATACGTTATTAAAGGGAGATGGAAATCATTATATCTTTAAATGAATATTTGAAGAAATTGTTTTGGGAACAATTTATAGAAAAGAAAGAGAAATAGTTATTATATATTTCTAATAAAGGATATTAAAATAATTTCTAATATTGAATTATTTTAATAAAAGGAGGAAATGTTATTTTTGAATAATAATATTACCTTATATGTTTTTGTATGAGGTGTGTTTGGTTAATATAGTAAATATATTAAAACGTATTTGCTATATGTAATTAAATTGATGGAAATAATTTATTATAATAGAAAATAAACTTATTATCTATTTTCTATATATAATATATGTACATGTGTCGTACATATAGTTATTTGATATTATATTAAAAATAATATCATGAGACAATAAGTAAATTATTTTCTAATAACGAATGTGCTTATTTGGAGAAAACATAATATTTTATGATATGGCTAAATACATAATTTTAAATGTATTTTCAAGGGAGTTTAATTAATGAAAGGAAACTAAGTTATTTTAATATATTAAATAACTTAAGTTATTATTTGATCGTGAATATTATTATTGGAATAATTAATAGAGTATATATTAATTATTATAAGCGTAAAGGTTATACTTATTATAAGTATAATTAATTGAAGTAATTTAACATTTTAATAGCTTGAGTTATTATATTTTCGTAAAGGTTATATATAATATTTGAATATTCGATTTGTAAAATATTTATATGTGGACCTTGGATTTAATAGTTCTAATTTAATTGAACATGTTATGAGTAGTAATGTGGTGAGAGATGAGTAAGTGATGAGAATAATGATAAGCTTGAGATTAAGCTTGTGAGAAATGCCTTGTGTGGCACGATAATAGATTCGGTAATGAATTGATTAATTCGAAGATGGAAGAATTATTAATTAAACAATTAATCTATATTAATTGTTATTATAATAATATGTTAAAATTATTATTATTGCGAGTGATATCATGATAATAAGTATATTTGTTATAAATATAATAAGATTTATATTTATTTATTGTGATAATTAACTATATAAATGTTAATTAATTGTTATGGAAATTACAATTCCATTGATTAAATGAGAAATAGATTAATTAATATTATTATTAATTAATTGAGGAGATGAGTAAATTATATTCTTCTATATGCAAGCATGCGAATAAAATGTATAGCGTATAGTAACTAACTATATATTATATGAAGTGTGAAGTGTAGTGCAACTATATTATATAGCGTGGTGCAATAATTATGTGACTATACTGTATATAGAGACCATGTATCAAGACTAATTAAACTACGTGAGTTACATAACATTATCGCTTATGTAACATGATAAGGATTTCAATAATTTAATTTAATACATCATGAGGTATGTGACAATATGAGATGGGTGGATACATTAGGGTGTACATATGTGTTTGTGTATATGTACATATGACTTATATAAATGTGTCAATATTAAGTAAATCTAATGTGAATTATAATGTCCAAAGGGATATAACCTAAGTGTACAATTATACATTGATGTAGGAATATATGTAATATACATATGTATGTTGCACAAAGGAATACAATGCTGAGTTTATTAAGCCTTGTCCCATAATGAGAGGCACATTTCCTTCACGTGAACACACAAGCACCTATGCTACTCTACTTCTTCTCAATTTCCTCACAATGGTAGCTAATGAGTGGATGGGGAATGGCTTTCATGATTAATTTCAACTACTCCAACTACTCCCTATGAACCAATGTGTTCTTCTCATTTCTGTTGGTTTGATTTGGTGGAAAATGACATTATCTGTGTAATCAATCCTCTATAAATATAGCTCTCCCCTTCATGTTTTCATTTGCTGAGAAATCTTAATAAGTATAAGATATAGAGGTAGTTCATTGTATTGGCAAGGAGTCAGTGAATTGAAGGAATTAGATATAGCAGTGGTATAACTCCCTACCTATGTTCTTTAATTTTCAAATTCTAGATTTCTTGGTTAAGCATTAATTGATGATAATGTGATCAAGAATTGTTTGTTAGTTGATATGTGGGCTGATATATATGTTAGTATGGCTAGTAGCTTGTCTGGAATGAATTTTGTAGGAAATTTCTGAGATGGGTCTGTAGAATTGCCGAGCAGAAGGCTGCTCTGTTTCTGGCCGACCAACTGCGCAGCTGCGCCAGTTTTGTACTGGCCAGCAGCGCAGCTGCGCCGGTACCAGACTTGAGTTGGGCAAGGCCCTGCGCAGCTGCGCCAGTTTTGAACTGGGGAGCTGCGCAGCTGCGCCGGTTCCAGATTCTGGAATTTCGTTTTCTGTTGCAGGTTCTGTTATGTACTAGCTTATGGCATGTTATTAGGCAAGTATAGGAACATGATTAAAATACATACATGAGTGCAATAACGTAGTGTGAACAAGTATAACTATGTGAGTACACTCAATTGAAGAAAGGATTTAAAGTTTACAAAATGAACTTAGAATTTTTAAAGTAAACTTGTCGGGAGCATATATGTTCCATTGTATATTCTGAGTTTTGTGAGCATGACCGTATGGTTTTTATTGACATAAAATGTATGTTCAAGGTGTTGAACACACTAGCATACGTGATTGATAAATTCAAGTGATTTCAAAGGTGAAACTTAAGGACTTTTTGAAGTGAACTTGACCAAGATTTAGGTCTTGTAATTTCTGACCGTTTGAATACATTTATGTGGTTTAGCTAAGTGTTCAAGAGAAAGTGAGTTATGATTTCAAGACACTTTAGTTATACTAAATGACCTTTGTGGACTTCGTGTACTTTTCAATAAAAATTTAGAGTTTGAAGACTAATATCATCAAACACCGTGCGAGTTACGTTCTAAGCATGCAAGCATGAAGATTAGGAGTCCATTATGCCTATAGACATATTGACATGAACATCATTTGTTTATACATGGATTTTTGCATATGCACGCTTATTCATAGAAAATGAATTTCTAAAGCATAGACTATGTGATTAAAGTGTACATGAGTAGTATACGCACGAGCATGCTTACTACATATTTTTAAGCCTCTTTATGTAGTAATATGACATTAGTGGTTTACCCTTGAGGCATGAACTTAATTTACTTAAGGTATATGAAAGTCCGGCATGAATGCCATATGATTTTGACTTATAATGAGCATGCTAGGTTTTAAAACTTGAGTTAATGCCCTTATATACATGTATACATGATGAACATAGTAGCCTTGCATGACTAGTTAAGTATGACATGGATTTTAAAAGGTGAAACTTAGAAAGTTTGAATGTAATGGTTTCGATAAGATTTGAGAAACGTAAGAGCAATATGGATTATAGATTTATGAGTTTGCAATATGTGTCGAACACTTAAATAGTTAAGTGGTTAATATTGTTATTGAGTATGGTTAAGATATCACTATACGTACCTAACGATACTAAGCGTATGCTATGAAAGTGAAACAAGGTTCTAAGAACCAAGCTAGACAACAATGTAATACTTATTATTATATTGAGAATGTATGGAAGTGTATAACTGATGGGTGTGATCTCTATGATTAATATAACTGTGTAGGATTACACAAAGTGCAGAGATTCTTAAGCAGTTAAGTCGTAGTTGTTAAACTACGAATCAGGCAAGTCTTTCAGTTCCTATTTGATATATGAATTCAATAACTGTTAGTTGAATTATATTATGCTGTGATAATGTGAACTTATATATGAACTGTATATGAGATATAAATGAGATTGAAAGTTGATCTTTGATGATATACTTGTTATGTGAAAAGTAACACGCGTAGTAAATATAAACTGTTTATAAATGCATGAACTGAGTATGATGTTATATGCTATGTGATGCATGAGGACTGTTAGAATTGTTGAGCTGTCGAGCTTACTCTTGCAAACAACCACTTTTGCAGGTTAAGGATTCACGGTAAAGATTTCGTGCTTCTTGATTGATAAAGATAGATAGTATCGCATTGAAGAATATTACTTAGATTATTGTCTGGACCATATTTAGATTCTAGATGATGTACTCGATAGTTGCTTACACTGTTTAATACTTGTTGTATTGTAAGAATGTATTAATTAATACATAGAGGATATCGAGTTGAGTTGTAAATGTTTATACGATAACTCAGATAAGAAGGAATCATATTATATAGTTGATTCAAGATTTGTAATTGGTATCAAAGTTGTGAAATCAATAAAAGAATTTATTCAAAGGATATTGAAAAGTTTAAATTATTCCGCATTTTAGTAACATCGAATATGATGTAAAGACGAGATCTTGGATATGAATAGAATTTATATTCTAAATTGTAATAAGTAAAGATGTATTCTTTTAGTAATGAATAAAAGATATAATAGTTTGGCGTTAGTAGTATCGTGACTGCACCGAATCCGAGGTTTCGAAGGAACGTGGATTTGGGGGCGTCACAGGTTGGTATCAGAGCTGTAGGTTATAAATCTTAGGTAAGTGTACCTTAGACTATAACCTGAGAGAGGGAAAGATAAGATTAAAATATATCTAAATGAAGATTCAAAGAAGAATCTCGAAATATCTAGAGAATGAGAATTAGGAGTTTCCTAACTCCGGTAATAAAAATGCTAAGATGATGTCTATAAGATGTATATGACAAAGATAATGAGAATGAACTCAGATGGAGTTTGGTTGATAATAGGGAAAGAACCCTAAGGTATAGTGATGATCACGACGTGATCAGATTGAACTGTGAAATGATAAATAGTCTGTAATGACTAAGTATGTATAGCTTGATGCTATAAGAGAATGTACTATGATAAAGTACGAGATGAACTCATGAGGAGTTGTATGTGGTGAAACATAGAAAGCTCGTAACGAGCAAGTGATAAAGTAAGATAGATTTAAGTGTTGGACTTCCATTGAGGACTCATGTAACGGCTTAGTTGTACAAACTTTTGTATGGGCAGAAGTTTTGTGCTTGCACTGAGTGCGTCACATTGATAATCGTTGGAATGTTAGTGTCGCGGTATCATTATACATATGGTGGAAAGGTGATTCTTTTCTCATATTTATTTTGATAGATAGAGATTTCTAAGATATAATTAGATAATACTAAGATTAGGTGCGAGTTCTTAAGACTTATGCCTATGACGAGTTCGTAACTCATAATCGTATGATGGGACCCCTCAGCGAATGGACGATTTTGGTCTGACTAGGATAAGTTCCTCAACCCATATGATTGTGGTAAGTTCCTGAACTTCCATGGTGTGGTAAGTTGGTGAACTGTACTGAGAATAGATATATTATATAAGAGTTTTGGAATAGTAAGCATTGATGGTGGTAAGAGATTGAAGCGATGGAGAAATTGAATTTTCCTAAATCCTCTAGCTACGCTAGATTTTCAATATTTATTGACTTCGTGCTAGTGTTTGCACTTCGGTTTTCTTGAGAAAACATTGAGTTGGGTGACTGAACCAATGAGTTTTAAAAAAAAAACACCGTTATTCGTATATCTACGCTACTTGTTTCGGCTAAGACAAAAATAATTTAAAAATCTTTCAAAATGTATTTTGACCATGTGCATCATTTGACATGATGTAGAATAGTAAACGATGGAGTCATCAATACAATCGAACTTAGTGTTGGTTGTGATCGAAAGATCGTCAGCCCACTATGGTATGATGTAATATGACAAAGTCATAAAATGGCGGAATCCTGAACGTACTATTAAGTTGGTGCTGGCAAGGGTAAAGAAAAGATTTAGGATGGTTTGCAAGGAGCAGACTTTGTCTTTATGATTTGTTTAATTACTGTTAATGTAATATGAACCCTAATGTTTATTCTAGGATATATTTGTATTGATGTATTAAGGTTGCCGAATCTTGGGACTAGTAACACCTTTTGAATGAACGACATACGTTTATTATATTCCGCATTTTAGTTATCGTATGTTACTTAAAAGTGAGTGTTAGTATTATTTCGTGGCGACTGGACCGGGGTCAGAGGACCCGGATTCGGGGGTGTCACATACATGATTGAAGACTACGTTGATTTCAAAGGAAAAACTTAAAGACTTTTGAAGCAAACTTGACCAAGGTTAATGTCTTGTAAATTCTGACCATTTGAATATGTTTATATGGTTTAGATGTGAGTTTCAAATGAATTATATATTGAGACGCCTTGCATGTACGTAGTAGACATAGTGTAATGTTCAAAGAAAGCTTAGGATTGGAGAACTAATATCATCACGCACCATGTGAGTTATGATATGATCATATAAGCATGAATATGTGGATTCATTATGCTTATAGACATGTTGACATGAGCATCATGTTATGAAACATAGATTTCACCTATGCACACGTATTCAAGAAAATGAAATTTCTAAAGCATAAGCTATGTGGGTTAAAGTATACATGTGTAATATACGCATGAGCATGCATATTAAGTCTCGTCATGTGGCAATATGATTTTAGTAGCTAACCCTTGTAGCATGGAATTGATTAGCTTAAGGTATGTGAATTACCGGCATAAAACTATATAACCTTGAAGTGGCCATAGAATGAACATGCTAGGTCTCGAACTTGAGTTAATAACCTGATAAGCATGTGTATTTGTTTAATGTCAGTAGTTTGTATGCTAGAGAGTTGGCACGGATTGGTGCAGTCTGCTAGTTTCCTGATTATGCTAGTTGACTTATATGATGTTTAAACAGCAAACTAGAATCTGACCCTACTGATATGTGTTTACTTGAGATAACTACATACTATGACAATGTGACATGATAATTAGATGCTTGTTAAGTATAAACTCTTACTGGTTTACACAATACTAATTGAAAGACCGACTTGTTAATGTTAGGTCATTTCAACGCTATTTAATTAAAGCTAGACTACTTGTAGCTGAGCAAACAGGAAAGTATTCTAGAACCTTGCATTACTTTATTCGATAAATCATGTGAGCAAGTTCTCGAACTTCACTCTTTGGTTGTGCAAGTTCTCTAACTTACACTCTTTATTTGTGCAAGTCTTCTGAAACTCATTCTTTGTTGTGCAAGTTTCCTATCCTTCTCATATTGTATTGAGCAGGTTATTATTGTATTGCAAGTTATTTTATTTAAGCTTGAATCTTATTTCCAAGCATGCTATTAGGTAGTTTAATTACTTTACAGTTATTCCACATCGATCTTATTGATATTCGCACTTAGTGCACTTGAGTTCGTACAGTCTTGAACTTGTACATTATTTAAAGTTCTATAATTCTTGAATTGCGTCAGATAGAGTCTGAACCCTTGTTCGGTCAGACAATTGCATGAAATTTTATAAAAGCTATCCAAACCAATTGATGGTAGGGATTCATAGTGTGACGCCCCCAAATTCCAGGACCGCCACTTGGTCTCTCGAATTCGGTTCATCACGTGCTCATGGTAATACATCACAATAATAATAATTAAATATCATATGATCACAGCGGAAAAATCTATTCTCGAATAATTTACAATGATTTATTATAATTATTCCCCCAAGTCTCGCAACCTACAGTACTTAATAGATTACATAATAATATAAGTTAACGACTTATTACATAATCTAACTTAAGCTTAAACATAATCAAATCCAGTCTTACTACATCATCTTCATACAGTATTAATATATTTAAAACATAACAGACATAAGCTAGTTGGTAGCTTTGCCCTTGCCCTTATCAACGCCCAAAGGTTCACCATGCTCTGCCTTAACTGAAATGTTTTAGGGAAAGCAAGAATGAGCACAAATTGTCCAGCAAGTAATATACAATAAGGGTGAGTAATAAGATTCTCAATTCTCGAAAGGGTATAACAAGATTTGATAGTTCAAGAATAACAAGAATATCAACAGTTTTCAATATCAGTCGCTAAGGACAGGATAATATCAATATGATTCAATAATAAGTCAATTCAAGATTTCAAATAATTGAATACTGAGTAGTCACTACGGACTATGAACTTCTACTAGAATTGACAGTAATAAACTGAAAATTCAACAAAAACAGGTACAACAAGTGATCAGCCTAAAGTACCCTTGTTATGCATAACAATCAACCATACTCAAGTGTGCACGTCGGTTCTCCGACAATTATATATTCCCTTCAAAGAAGGTTGTTCTTCTCAGTCAAATACCAGATCCCGCACCAATCAATTAGTTTGGGTTGCTTTTCAATAACATAAGTCCAGCCGAATCAAATGGCATAGACACTTTCACAATATTCAAGAACAATACTAAGTTCAACATGAATAATAGCTTTAATGAAATAAGAGTTCAAGTATGCTAATTCGATTCAACCGAGTAAATAGGAAACTAGTTCGCAATACACAAGATAGGATACTTGCATAGTAAAAGAGTATAAGTTAGGAAACTTTCACAATCATAGATTTCCTTGCATAAAGTAAATGCGTCGGTTAGGATACTTGCACTTTAAGAGAGTGTAAGTAAGAGAACTTGCCTTTAGCGTAGTTTATCCACGAAAAGCAATCAACACTTTCGAATTCCTATCGTAATACAGTTACGTATATATATGATATTCATTAGTCATATAATTTAACTTCACATTTTCTCTTTGAATATACGATCAACACATAAGCTAAGTTTTACCTAGCTACACAGTTATATAGAATAAAATTTCTATCCTTAACGTTCCTTCTTTAGAGTTTAAACGCATTCTCATATTATATAAGATCTCAACAATTAACAAACATGCTTGCATATTATTAATATCACATAAGACCACAATCAATACTAAATATATTTCATTTTAGCAAGTTACGGCATCTCCTTAAGTTAACCGTCAAAAATCGGGTTCAAGTAACATCATATAATATCGCGTAGCATGTATTCATATTTAAAGGATACTTTCATGCTTGTATAACTTTTCCAAATCCAATCGTACATGGTATAGGTTCTTAAGTTAATACTTAAAGCCATTCAAGGACACGAACTCATATGGTCTAACATGATTGCTTTTAAACACATAAGATATTCATATAACTTGTATTAGTCATGCTCATGAGTACTCGTATTGCATATATGTAGCTAGCATTGTTATTATCTTGAAAACATGCTTTGTTTATGCTAAACTTTAATCACGGCAACCAATCATGGTATATATATATGCATGACACATGAATGAGTCTAAGAGTACTATCACATGTGTCCATAAATATCAGAATTTAAATCTCCACGTATCGTGTTAATGCTCATGTGCAAGGCTTGTTTTCTATTGGTGAATCTTACTAATAGAGCCTAACATATTCATGCTTCCTTACGAACTATATAAACACAAGTTAAGGCTTCATTCATATATTTCAAAGTTATCTAAACATGCTCATAACATCAAAATGACTATATAGCATTTACATGATCATATCCACCTTCAAACTTACATTTTTGTTAGGAATGAGCACTAGTTAGGTTCACATGTTCATATTTTATTACGGAACCAATATAGATAAGCTAACATGCACTTCATGTGTCTCTAGGTGGTACTAACGTGCTTGCAAGGTCAGTATGTAAACATGCTTTATATATGTTAACGTCGTTTATGAAACTTTAAATTCGTTTCCAAACTATGTGTCGTTTGGTTAACCATGCATGCTAATATACTAAAACATGCTTACATTGCCTCATTAGGTTTATATATATGTATTAATCATGCTCCCATGCTTGTTTAAACAAAAATCAAACAATTGGTACATAACAGTTTTGTTGCAGAATGCAGAAAACTGAACACAGAGGCTGGCGCTGCGGCGCGGCACAGTAGCTTAATACTGGCGCTGCGGCGCGAGTGGCGCTGCGTACGGCGCTGCGGCGCGGGCTTGCGGCGCTGCGGCGTCGAGGCAGTTTTCTGGTTCAGACGGCAGCGAAAACCGACCCAAAACCTCCCATTTCATCGATTTCAACATACCATACCCAGATATTAGACTTGTTTAACTTACTAACACATACATATATGCTTATATAACAGTCAATAGCAATTATCAATTCCCAATTTCATGAACTCTAACTATTTTACGAATTTCATGTATTTACAGAAATTGAAGAGGAACAATGGAAATGAAAGACTATTCAGTGGTTCCATCATGTGTGTATGTTCATATAACAACAATATAAGGGTTCTACAACCCAATCATGAACCAATTTGGCATAATCAAGAATTTCAACAAAACTCAGAGAACAACAATGGAGTTCTTTTGACAGAAAATGAAAATGAAGACACGAAGAGGATTTATACCTCTGTTATGGAGTAAGCTTGCTGATGCTACTATAGAAATTCCTTCTGAACTAAATAGACAATCACAGTATACTCTCTTCTCTTAGAAATATTTCAGCAATGAAATGAAGGTGCAGGGAGTTCCTTTATATAGAAGAATGAATACACAGTCCAAGCTTCTAACTCCCAAATCAAACTAACGGATTGACAAATTGCATGAAGGTTATAGAATGGTAGGTATTTAGTTGTTAGAATCCATCATTAAAACCACTCCCTTGCTCATCATTGCTACAAGGCTATGGAAATTTACTGAGTTTAAGGAGAAGCAATAGGCTTAGGCCATAATGGCTGTGCACGTGAATGAGGGAAAGGAGAGTGACTATTATATTGGGACAAGCCAAGCAAATCTCAGCATTCTTACAAATGGACTATATGCTACACTTATGTTATATATTATATGTACTCTTAGGTTATAATTACAATGTTCTCCCCATAATGTAATAAATGCAATTTGAATACATATAATCTATGTACATTTTATCTTACCGATATAATACAATCGGATACTACCACATTACATTATATCATATATTATTAAATTGTATTACTCAACAATTATTTATAATAGATCCATGATACATTATTTTAATGTATATCCACACATCATTTGTCACCTACACATATCATAACGTATAGTTACTATACATTTAATTCGCATGCTTGCACATATAATTTCTCATCTTATAAATTGAATATTAATTAATAATATACACATATCCTACATCAATCAATATAATTGTTAACCTCCATAACAATTTAATTAACCTTTATATGATTAACTATCACTTTGATATAAATCTTATTATATTTATAAACACGTTGCTCATTATTATTATGTTTCTTGCAATAATAATAATCACATATTATTAATCAATCCTCATTAGTATTTTATAACAGTTAATTAATATTCTTCGATTAACAATTAATATAGATTAATTGTTCGCTTAAATTAATATAATCATTCTTATATTACGTCACTGTGCCACACGAGGCAATCAACGAGTTTATCACAAACTCCACCAATTTCTCAATTATTATAATTATTCAATTATATATAATTGAATTAATTCATCTCATAACACAAAATCATTTATATTCAAATAAATTCTCATTTCCATTAATATATTTATTTAATAATATATGGAAATTCTCGGGTATTACATCCTCCCCCCCTTATAAAAATTCCGTCCCGGAATTGCTACAAGGTTATACAAATAGATGGGGATAGTCTCTCATCATCCTATCTTCTAACTCCCACGTTGCCTCCTCGACATCGTGGTTACGCCAAAGTACTTTTACAGATGAAATAACTTTATTTCTCAAAGTTTGTTCTTTCCTATCTAATATTTGGACAGGAATTTCTTCATACGCCAAGTTCTTCTCCACTTGAATGGGCTCGTAAGAAATCACGTGCTTGTAGTCGGCCTTGTACGGTCGCAACACGGAAATGTGGAACACGTTGTGGATATGCTCCAACTCGGGTGGTAACGCAACTTTGTATGCCACTTCGCCCACTCGCTTCAGTATCTCGAACGGTCCTATGAATCTTGGACTCAATTTTCCTTTCTTGCCGAAACGGATTTTTCCCTTCCATGGAGATACCTTCAAGAATACGAAACTGCCGACTTTGAAGTCTCGGTCCTGCCGATGCAAATCTGCGTATTTCTTCTGGCGATCTTGAGCTGCTACAAGTCTGGCTCTTATCACTGTCACCACGTCTGCGGTTTGTTGAACTAACTCTGGTCCGAGTATTCGTCGTTCTCCGACTTCGTCCCAACATAACGGCGTTCTGCACTTTCTCCCGTAAAGAGCTTCGTACGGTGGCATGCCAATACTCGCATGGTAGCTATTATTATATGTGAATTCTACTAAGGGTAGGTGGTCTTCCCAATTTCCCTTAAAATCCATCACGCAAGTCCTAAGCATGTCTTCTAGCGTTTGTATTGTTCGCTCACTTTGTCCGTCTGTTTGAGGATGATAAGCTGTACTCAACCTCAACTGCGTTCCCATTCTTTCCTGCAAACTCTTCCAAAAATTGGACGTGAAGGGCGGATCTCGATCAGAGACAATTGACACCGGCACTCCATGTCGTGAAATAATTTCTTTTACATATAGGCTTGCTAATTAGTTCAAACTGTAGCGGATCTTGATTGGTAGAAAGTGTGCGGTCTTCGTTAGTCGATCCACGATAACCCAAATAGCATCATAACCTTTCTGTGTAACTGGAAGTCCTACCATGAAGTCCATGGTAATATGCTCCCATTTCCACTCTGGTATTTCTAACGGTTGTAGTAAACCACTTGGCCGCTGATGCTCTGCTTTAACGCGTTGGCAAGTCAAGCATTTACTGACGCACTCTGCGACTTCCCGTTTCAAATTAGGCCACCAAAAATGTTGCCTTAGATCTCGGTACATCTTTGTGCCTCCCGGATGAACGGAATATGTCGTATTGTGTGCCTCGTGCAAAATCTCTTCCCTCAACTCGGTTACCCCTGGTACCCACACTTTCCCTTCAAATCTCAAAATACCGTCTTTATCCATTCGAATTTTTTCTTCCTCACTTTCTGTGATCCTCTTTCGGATTTTCTCACACTCTTCATCCTTTTCCTGAGCTTCCTTTACTCTATTCAACAACGTCGGACAAGCTTCCATTACAATTAACTTCTCACCAGACTTTCCTGGTCCTTTTACTTCTATCTCCAATTTCTCCATCTCTCTTATCAACTTTTCCTGAGTTGTTAAATTAAACAACTTCTCCCTTCCTTTCCTGCTCAGAGCGTCGGCAACCACATTTGCCTTTCCCGGGTGATAAAGAATATCGCAGTCATAGTCTTTGATTAATTCTAACCACCTTCTCTGCCGCATGTTTAACTCCTTCTGTGTGAAGATATATTTCAGACTTTTGTGGTCCGTGTATATCTCACATTTTTCTCCGTATAGATAATGTCTCCATATCTTTAACGCAAAAACTACTGCCGCTAACTTTAAGTCCTGAGTAGGGTATCGTTTTTCATAATCCTTCAATTGTCGTGACGCATATGCAATAACCTTGCCATGTTGCATGAGCACACAGCCAAGCCCCTTGTGCGATGCATCACTATACACCACAAAATTTCCCGCATCATCTGGTAATGATAACACAGGTGTTTCGCTCAATCTCCTTTTCAGTTCTTGAAAACTTTCTTCGCATTTGTCGGTCCATACAAATTTCACCGTCTTTCTAGTCAAATTGGTCAACAGGGTTGCTATCTTAGAAAAATCTTGGATGAATCTTCGATAGTACCCAGCTAACCCTAGAAAGCTTCTCACCTCCGTCGGTGTTCTCGGTTGTTCCCAATTACTTACTGCTTCAACCTTCGCAGGGTCTACAGAGATTCCATTCTTATCCACCACGTGGCCTAAGAATTGAACCTTCTCCATCCAAAATTCGCACTTAGAAAATTTTGCATACATCTTCTCCTTCCTTAGTGCCTCCAAAATAATCTTTAGATGTTCGGCGTGTTCTTCCTCTGTCTTTGAGTAGATCAAAATGTCGTCGATAAAAACCACTACAAATTTATCCAAGTATGGCTTGAAAACTCGGTTCATCAAGTCCATAAATGCTGCCGGAGCATTAGTCAATCCGAATGACATTACCAAAAACTCGTAGTGTCCATAACGGGTTCGAAACGCAGTCTTTGGTATGTCCTCGTCCCTCACTTTCAGTTGATGAATTCCTGTTCGTAGGTCGATCTTTGAGAAACACTTTGCTCCCTTCAGTTGATCAAATAAGTCGTCTATCCTCGGTAGCGGATACCGGTTCTTGATCGTTACTCTATTCAATTCTCGATAATCGATACAGAGCCTCATCGATCCGTCCTTCTTCTTAACGAATAGTACTGGTGCTCCCCAAGGAGAAACACTCGGTCGAATGTAACTCTTATCCAATAATTCTTGCAATTGTATCATCAATTCCTTCATTTCTACTGGCGCTATACGATATGGAGCTTTCGAAATCGGTGCCGTTCCCGGTGCTAAGTCTATTATGAATTCGATTTCTCTGTCTGGCGGAAGACCAGGCAGATCGTCCGGAAACACGTCTTGAAATTCATTAACTACGGATATATCCTTAATTTCTACTCCCATCTTCCGAGTATCAACGATGTAAGCTAAATATCCTCCACATCCTTTCCTTAACAATTTCTTGGCCTGCATCATCGTAACGCAACACGATTGCTTAAGCGATGAGCTACCATAAAACACTACCTTAGACTTACTCGGAGTCTGAAGGTTCACACATTTGTTCTGACAGTCAGTTATCGCAGCATGGTTATACAACCAATCCATTCCCAGTATTACGTCAAATTCTCCCAGTCTAATAGGAATCAAGTCTACGCTCAGTTCATGTTTACTAATATTTGCGCGACAATTTTGATAAACGTATTCTACAGGGATCACTTAGCAACTTCTATGATCAAAGGATTTTCTAATAGTTCTCGAGGTGTACTAAGTCTACTAGCAAATTCTTCAGATACAAAAGAACAGGTGGCACCCGAATCAAATAATACATAAGCATTTATATCATTGATTGGGATTATACCTGACACCACATCCTTCGCAGTCACTGCATCTTGGACGGTCATGTTAAAGGTTCTGGCGGTTGGGCGGTTGGATTGTGCCGGTCCACCGATCATCAGCTTGTTGCCTCCTTGCTGATTACTACCCCCGCCACTTCCCTTCTTTGGGCAGTCCTTAATTCGGTGCTCCGTCGAGCCACACGCAAAGCATCCTTGTATCTTTTTCGGTTTCAAACAGTTGGGCGAGATGTGCCCTTCCTGTCCGCAGTTGTAGCAAGTGCCACGTCCCTTCCAGCACTCGCCCTGGTGATTCTTCCCACACTTCGGGCATCCTTCAGCCCTCTTCTTGAAACCTCCACGAAAATTCCCTGATTGATTATTATTGTTGTTTTTGTTATTGTTGTGGTTGTCCCACTTTCTCTTTCCCAAGTTGCTTCCTCCGCTACTGCTTCCTCCCGTACGATTCTCTCCTCCAGTATTCTTTCCTTTCTTTTCTTTGTTATACAGACTTAAGGCCTCACTGCCACCTTCCGCAATGATTGCCTTCTCCAGTAATGTTGCAAAGGAATCAATTTGAAGAACAGATACCTTATTGAACAGCCATGGCTTCAACCCTTGTTCAAAGCGTCTAGCCTTCCTCTCTTCATCACCAACTTGGTGCTCCGCAAATCGCGCTAGTTCATTAAACCTAGCCGCGTATTGCGCCACCGTCATCTCACCTTGTTTTAACTCTAGGAATTTCACCTCCATCCTATTCTTCATACTTTTCGGAAAGTAATTCTCGAAGAACAGTGTCTTAAACTTATCCCAAGCTATTATCCCTTCTCCAGCTCTTTGTTGATTAGCCTCCCACCAGTAGTTCGCTTCTCCCCTCATCATGTACGTGGCAAACACCGTCTTCTGATCTTCGCCTACGCTAGCTATAGTGAAAGCTTTTTCGATCTCTTTGATCCACGTTTGTGCGACGATTGGGTCGGTAGTTCCCTCAAACTCCGGGGGTCCTACACTCTTAAAGTCTTTAAAGGTTGTTACTGGCACAGTTTGAGGGTTCGGGCGAACGGGTTCATTGTTCCTTCCCCTTAAGGCTTCTCCTAACAAGTCTACCAGTTTCTGGATCGGGTCTACTTGTTCTCTCTCATTGTTAACGGATTCTTCGGGTGCAGTCAATCTACGTCTGGGCGGCATTATCTGCATCACAATTTTTCATTTTATTATTATTCAAGTATATCACTTAAGTATTTCTTTTAATACTAAAAGAATAAATTTATAACACGTTTCTAAAATCAACTCCATTTATATTCATATGCCATTTCATTTCATTACATGATTTTCCTAGCATACTACTATAAATGTTATCACATATATCCCCTAATATCACAAAAGACGGGGAATATACCAACCTACTACCATACTACCCCTCTAACAAAAGCTAACTCGGGGTTTACATCATCATCCCACATCTTACACAAAAGATCGAAATTACAACATAGTATATACAATACATAAAGACACAACTAGTACTACCACTAGACTGACTAAGGAAATCTCATCCCATCATCCCGCGCTCCACTGCGCTCTTGTACTCCAACTGTGCTATATACGCAACCAGCTCTCGGCTCAAGGTATGTAGAGTCTGTCCCTGTTCTGTCGGGTAGTGGTACACACCATCAATCACCCTTTCAAAAGCTGAACGGAACACATACCCCATCTTGTTCATCTTTCTCTTCTTGCACCTGACCTCGTCCTCAAGGTCGTCAGCTCTCTCATTGGACGCTTCCCACTTCTCCTCGAAGTGTAACCTATCCATCACCTCCAACTCTAGCTGAGTACGGAGTGCCTCTTTCTCAGTCTTCTCACTCAGCTCCCTCTGCTCAACCTCTTCTAGCTTCTCTGCCAAATCTACATTCCTAGCCACTGACCTGTGAAATAGAGTCCCCATCTGGATCCCTGCCTCCCTACGGTAGGCAATCTCCACCTCTAACTCTTGCATAGCCAGCTTCCTCTGGTGGTCCTCGTCCCTCAGCTTCTGGAACTCAGACTCTCTCTCGTGGGCCTCTGCCTCCAGCTCCTGGACTCTGCAGTCTAACTCTAGAATACGCTCCTCGTACTCGCCTAACATCTGTTCCTCTATAGTAGCCTCATCAGAGTCCTCTACTGGCTCATCCTCCATCGGCTCCTCCTCTGGATCAGTCTCTATCTCAATCTCGATCTCATCCTCGTCATCAAACCCGGATGGTGCAACTGCCTGCACTGGCACAGCCTCTAGAGGTGCCTCGTATACTACGTGTATATCCCTGGGCTCCTCCTCTGCAACTCTACTAGGTACCCCTGTGTCTGTCATCCTACACTCACAAACACAAGACAAGAAATAGCATCTCCATTAGAATGTTAAACAAAATATAAGTTCATTGTATAGAATGAAGTTACATTTCATAACAGACTAAGTCTCTCAAGGAAAACTCTACATGAGTTTTATCTCCTTCCTAACGTTTAAGTTCACCTAAGTTATAGTCTAAGGACACTCGTTCCTAAGGTTTATAACTACGGCTCTGATACCAACCTGTGACGCCCCCAAATTCCAGGACCGCCACTTGGTCTCTCGAATTCGGTTCATCACGTGCTCATGGTAATACATCACAATAATAATAATTAAATATCATACGATCACAGCGGAAAAATCTATTCTAGAATAATTTACAATGATTTATTATAATTATTCCCCCAAGTCTCGCAACCTACAGTACTTAATAGATTACATAATAATATCAGTTAACGACTTATTACATAATCTAACTTAAGCTTAAACATAATCAAATCCAGTCTTACTACATCATCTTCATACAGGATTAATATATTTAAAACATAACAGACATAAGCTAGTTGGTAGCTTTGCCCTTGCCCTTATCAACGCCCAAAGGTTCACCATGCTCTGCCTTAACTGAAATGTTTTAGGGAAAGCAAGAATGAGCACAAATTGCCCAGCAAGTAATATACAATAAGGGTGAGTAATAAGATTCTCAATTCTCGAAAGGGTATAACAAGATTTGATAGTTCAAGAATAACAAGAATATCAACAGTTTTCAATATCAGTCGCTAAGGACAGGATAATATCAATATGATTCAATAATAAGTCAATTCAAGATTTCAAATAATTGAATACTAGTAGTCACTACGGACTATGAACTTCTACTAGAATTGACAGTAATAAACTGAAAATCCAACAAAAACAGGTACAACAGATGATCAGCCTAAAGTACCCTTGTTATGCATAACAATCAACCATACTCAAGTGTGCACGTCGGTTCTCCGACAATTATATATTCCCTTCAAAGAAGGTTGTTCTTCTCAGTCAAATACCAGATCCCGCACCAATCAATTAGTTTGGGTTGCTTTTCAATAACATAAGTCCAGCCGAATCAAATGGCATAGACACTTTCACAATATTCAAGAACAATACTAAGTTCAACATGAATAATAGCTTTAATGAAATAAGAGTTCAAGTATGCTAATTCGATTCAACCGAGTAAATAGGAAACTAGTTCGCAATACACAAGATAGGATACTTGCATAGTAAAAGAGTATAAGTTAGGAAACTTTCACAATCATAGATTTCCTTGCATAAAGTAAATGCGTCGGTTAGGATACTTGCACTTTAAGAGAGTGTAAGTAAGAGAACTTGCCTTTAGCGTAGTTTATCCACGAAAAGCAATCAACACTTTCGAATTCCTATCGTAATACAGTTACGTATATATATGATATTCATTAGTCATATAATTTAACTTCACATTTTCTCTTTGAATATACGATCAACACATAAGCTAAGTTTTACCTAGCTACACAGTTATATAGAATAAAATTTCTATCCTTAACGTTCCTTCTTTAGAGTTTAAACGCATTCTCATATTATATAAGATCTCAACAATTAACAAACATGCTTGCATATTATTAATATCACATAAGACCACAATCAATACTAAATATATTTCATTTTAGCAAGTTACGGCATCTCCTTAAGTTAACCGTCAAAAATCGGGTTCAAGTAACATCATATAATATCGCGTAGCATGTATTCATATTTAAAGGATACTTTCATGCTTGTATAACTTTTCCAAATCCAATCGTACATGGTATAGGTTCTTAAGTTAATACTTAAAGCCATTCAAGGACACGAACTCATATGGTCTAACATGATTGCTTTTAAACACATAAGATATTCATATAACTTGTATTAGTCATGCTCATGAGTACTCGTATTGCATATATGTAGCTAGCATTGTTATTATCTTGAAAACATGCTTTGTTTATGCTAAACTTTAATCACGGCAACCAATCATGGTATATATATATGCATGACACATGAATGAGTCTAAGAGTACTATCACATGTGTCCATAAATATCAGAATTTAAATCTCCACGTATCGTGTTAATGCTCATGTGCAAGGCTTGTATTTCTATTGGTGAATCTTACTAATAGAGCCTAACATATTCATGCTTCCTTACGAACTATATAAACACAAGTTAAGGCTTCATTCATATATTTCAAAGTTATCTAAACATGCTCATAACATCAAAATGACTATATAGCATTTACATGATCATATCCACCTTCAAACTTACATTTTTGTTAGGAATGAGCACTAGTTAGGTTCACATGTTCATATTTTATTACGGAACCAATATAGATAAGCTAACATGCACTTCATGTGTCTCTAGGTGGTACTAACGTGCTTGCAAGGTCAGTATGTAAACATGCTTTATATATGTTAACGTCGTTTATGAAACTTTAAATTCGTTTCCAAACTATGTGTCGTTTGGTTAACCATGCATGCTAATATACTAAAACATGCTTACATTGCCTCATTAGGTTTATATATATGTATTAATCATGCTCCCATGCTTGTTTAAACAAAAATCAAACAATTGGTACATAACAGTTTTGTTGCAGAATGCAGAAAACTGAACACAGAGGCTGGCGCTGCGGCGCGGCACAGTAGCTTAATACTGGCGCTGCGGCGCGAGTGGCGCTGCGTACGGCGCTGCGGCGCGGGCTTGCGGCGCTGCGGCGTCGAGGCAGTTTTCTGGTTCAGACGGCAGCGAAAACCGACCCAAAACCTCCCATTTCATCGATTTCAACATACCATACCCAGATATTAGACTTGTTTAACTTACTAACACATACATATATGCTTATATAACAGTCAATAGCAATTATCAATTCCCAATTTCATGAACTCTAACTATTTTACGAATTTCATGTATTTACAGAAATTGAAGAGGAACAATGGAAATGAAAGACTATTCAGTGGTTCCATCATGTGTGTATGTTCATATAACAACAATATAAGGGTTCTACAACCCAATCATGAACCAATTTGGCATAATCAAGAATTTCAACAAAACTCAGAGAACAACAATGGAGTTCTTTTGACAGAAAATGAAAATGAAGACACGAAGAGGATTTATACCTCTGTTATGGAGTAAGCTTGCTGATGCTACTATAGAAATTCCTTCTGAACTAAATAGACAATCACAGTATACTCTCTTCTCTTAGAAATATTTCAGCAATGAAATGAAGGTGCAGGGAGTTCCTTTATATAGAAGAATGAATACACAGTCCAAGCTTCTAACTCCCAAATCAAACTAACGGATTGACAAATTGCATGAAGGTTATAGAATGGTAGGTATTTAGTTGTTAGAATCCATCATTAAAACCACTCCCTTGCTCATCATTGCTACAAGGCTATGGAAATTTACTGAGTTTAAGGAGAAGCAATAGGCTTAGGCCATAATGGCTGTGCACGTGAATGAGGGAAAGGAGAGTGACTATTATATTGGGACAAGCCAAGCAAATCTCAGCATTCTTACAAATGGACTATATGCTACACTTATGTTATATATTATATGTACTCTTAGGTTATAATTACAATGTTCTCCCCATAATGTAATAAATGCAATTTGAATACATATAATCTATGTACATTTTATCTTACCGATATAATACAATCGGATACTACCACATTACATTATATCATATATTATTAAATTGTATTACTCAACAATTATTTATAATAGATCCATGATACATTATTTTAATGTATATCCACACATCATTTGTCACCTACACATATCATAACGTATAGTTACTATACATTTAATTCGCATGCTTGCACATATAATTTCTCATCTTATAAATTGAATATTAATTAATAATATACACATATCCTACATCAATCAATATAATTGTTAACCTCCATAACAATTTAATTAACCTTTATATGATTAACTATCACTTTGATATAAATTTTATTATATTTATAAACACGTTGCTCATTATTATTATGTTTCTTGCAATAATAATAATCACATATTATTAATCAATCCTCATTAGTATTTTATAACAGTTAATTAATATTCTTCGATTAACAATTAATATAGATTAATTGTTCGCTTAAATTAATATAATCATTCTTATATTACGTCACTGTGCCACACGAGGCAATCAACGAGTTTATCACAAACTCCACCAATTTCTCAATTATTATAATTATTCAATTATATATAATTGAATTAATTCATCTCATAACACAAAATCATTTATATTCAAATAAATTCTCATTTCCATTAATATATTTATTTAATAATATATGGAAATTCTCGGGTATTACACGTAGACTGAAAAGAACACCCCTTATATATAGGGGAGTACCCCAGGTATCTAATGTAAGATACAAACAGCAGAGTTGAATGTTATGCATATACATGGCGTATGTGAGGCTGATCCCCTCAAGTACTTATTCTGTAGCCAGTAACCAAAGGGTCAATCAGCTATTGATTCCATTGGAGTTTTATAGTTCAAAGTCTACATGACTATCAGTTATTCTAAAAGCAATTATTATTCTTGCTTTCGATATTCATATTATTGAATTCATTGTCAGATATATTCCTTTCATCATGATATATCCTTTATTATTGTATTTAAACTTGCTGAGCAAACTTGTTTCTCATTCTTGCTATATCATGACTTCTATTGCAGTTAAGCTCGAAACTTCAGGGAAGGACAAGGGTAAAGGAAAGATGTAATAGTTTGCAAGGAGCAGACTTTACTTTATGATTAATTTAATTACTGTTATATAATATGAACCCTAATGACTATTCTAGGTTATGTTTGTATGGTTGTATTAAGGTTATCGAATCTTGGGACTAGTAACACCTTTTGAATGAACGACATACGTTTATTATAGTTTCGCATTTAGTTAGTGTATGTTGTTTAAAGGTGAATATTTGTACTATATCGTGACGACCGAATCAGGGTTAGAGAACCCGAATTTGGGGGTGTCACAGTGTTTGCTATCATGGCCATAAACATGCATGTTGCATAAAGGAACATGTTTATAGGAGTTATATCAGTTTTCATGCTTGTCTTAAACAATATCAACAAGTTATCATATAGCAGGCTGTAGTAGACAATAGGAATCCAGAAACTGGTCTTGGTGCAGCTACGCCACTGACCAGTACAAAACTGGCGTAGCTGCGCAGGTGTGCGGCCAGAGACAGTAACAGGCTGCTTCGGCAGAAAATGCAAACCCAACTCAGAAATTTTATACGAATTCAATTCTATTCCAGCCACATGATATAACTAACATGATTAACATCTTGTGTAACACTTAACCAACATATTCCATAGTTTAATTAACATCTATTTCAACAAATTAAGAATTTGACAATGTAGAGCATGAATGGGAATTTTACAGAGAATAAGAAATAAAGAGCATGACTAGCAAACAATTATTATACATCTCCAATCAGTTATCTCCACTCCTCCCTCACTGAGGACTCTCTCAATAGCTTACTATCAGTTCTATACTTACATGAAAATCTCAGCAATTCAAAATGAGAAGGAGAAGAGCTAATTTATAGGCAAATTGAATAACCAGACAACTCCATTACCTTCCAAATTAAATCAAAGGATTTCAATGTTGTATAATGGTTAACAAAAAGTTGGTGAATCCAATCATGAAATCCACATCCCTTATAATCATTAGCTAGGATTGATGAATTTGAGAAGAAGATAGAGTAGTGTAGCCATGTGGTTGTTCACGTGAAGAGAAAATTGAGGATGGGCTCTTATTATGGGACAAGACCAAGGAAATCAGCAACTTGCAAAGTGTAATACAACACTAAGGTCATATATACACACAGATATATATATATATATATATATATATACATATAGTATATACTTAAGTTATACATTAAAATGGGTTTTACAATGTTATTTTAAATTGGTCATTAATAAAACAATGTATCAAATAGGTACATATACACCAACATATAATCCATGTACATTCTCCTTAATACCAACTATAATTTAATTGGGTATTATCATTACTCATTACCATACTGTTATTATTATAACCATAATAACTTAATGAAATCATTATCAAATCACAATTGATTATTGATGTTACTACATATTAATAGGGTATACATGAATGTTTACCCACACATTCATTGCCACATAAACATTATTATAATGCAATTAATCTTACTATATAGTGTATATATATAATGTATATCCACATTCATGCGTCACATTGTATTATATACAATATAAAGGTAACCACCATATATTATAGGTTTAATTATCGTATGCTTGTATAAAATAATTAATCGAGTAAATAAAATCTTATTATATTTATTAATTCTTTATTCATTAATATAATATTTCTCATAATAATAGTTAATCGACATATTATCAATTAATTACTCGTTAATCGTTTATACTTTGTAATCACAATTAATCCTTTCACTATATTCAAGCAAATTGAATATTTAATTAATAATCATCCTATAAATTCTTTTGATATAAAACTTAGGGCTAATCCACTAATTTAATTAAACCATTAGTGACTCCCTTAAATATTCCTAGCAATTATTTTCATAGGCTCAAACTCATATAACCACACAAGGTTTAAATAAGCTTACAAAACTAACTCATTAAAATTAAATCATATATTTAATTAATAATGGAGTTTAAAATTTTACAGTCATTACATCCCTCCCCCTTATAAAATTTTCGTCATCGAAATTGTAAAAATAAGGTTACTCAAATAAAAACGGATACTTTGCTTTCATCTTCTCTTCTAATTCCCACGTAGCTTCTTCGACTGCGTGATTCCTCCAGAGAACCTTGACGGAATGGATGATCTTATTCCTCAGCTTTAGTTCCTTCCTATCTAGTATCTAAACAGGAACTTCCTCGTACGATAAGTCTTTCTCAACTTGGATCGGTTCATAGGAGATAACGTGCTTATAGTCTGGTTTATACGGCCGTAACACTGACACATGAAACACGTTATGAATGTGCTCAAGTTCAGGAGGTAACGCTACCTCGTACTCCATTTCACCGACTCGCCTCAGAATCTCGAACGGTCCTATGAACCTAGGGCTTAACTTGCCTTTCTTCCCAAAACGAATCTTCCCTTTCTAGGGAGATACTTTCAAGAATGCATAGATTCCTAATTCAAAATCTCTCTTCTTGCGATGTAAGTCCGCATACTTCTTCTGGCGATCTTGAGCTGCTACCAGTCGTGCTATTATCACCTTGATGATCTCTACTGTCTGCTGTACCAATTTTGGTCCCAGCAGTCGACGTTCACTTACTTCGTCCCAACATAAGGGCGTTCGGCATTTTCTCCCATACAACGCTTCGTACGGTGGCATTCCAATACTAGCGTGATAACTATTGTTGTACGCGAACTATACTAATGGCAGGTGATCCTCCCAACTACCCTTGAAGTCCATCACACAAGCTCGGAGCATGTCTTCAAGTATTTGAATCGTTCTCTCACTTTGCCCATCGATCTGCGGATGATACGCGATACTCATTCGTAGTTGTGTTCGCATTCTTTCTTGATGACTCTTCTAGAAGTTTGACGTGAATCACTGATCTCTATCCGATACAATAGATACCGGCATCCCATGCCTTGAGATAATTTCCTTGACATATAATTTGGCTAGCTGGTCCAAACTATGCTTAATCTTAATAGGCACAAAGTGAGCCGACTTGGTAAGACGATATACAATCACCCATATGGTGTTGTGTCCTTTCTGCGTTGCCAGAAGTCCCACCACAAAGTCTATTGTGATGTGCTCCCACTTCCATTCTAGAATCTCTAATGGTTGTAATAACCCGCTTGGTCGTTGGTGCTCTGCCTTGACTCTCTGATAAGTTAGACATCTACTTACGTATTTCGCAACCTCTCTCTTCATGTTTGGCCACCAGAAGTGGTGACACAAATCTTGGTACATCTTTGTGCTTCCTGGGTGTATCGAGTATCTCGTATTGTGCGCTTCTTGCAAAATCTCCTCCCTTAGTTCTGGTACTAATGGTACGCAGATTCGTCCTTTGAATCTCAGTAGTCCAGTGCTATCAATCTTTTATTTCAATTCATCACCTTCAGCCAACCGCTTCTTGATGTTATTGCAATCTTCGTCCATCTCTTGTGCCCCTTTAACCTTATCCAATAAAGTCGGGCTCGCTGTCACTGTAAATAATTTCTCGTTGGTCTCCATCGGATACTTAACCTCCAAGTCTAGTCGTTCAAAAACTTTTACCAATTCCTCTTGAATGGTCAACTTTAACAACTTCTTTCTGCCTTTTCTGCTCAAGGCATCTGCCACTACATTTGGTTTGCCTGGATGGTACAGAATCTCACAATAATAATCTTTGATCAATTCTAGCCATCGGTGCTGCCTCATGTTTAGCTCCTTCTGTGTGAAGATATACTTCAGACTCTTGTGATCCGTATATATCTCACATTTCTCGCCATACAAATAATGCCTCCAAATCTTCAAGGCAAAAACTACCGCTGCTAACTCCAGGTCATGAGTCGGATAGCCCTTCTCATAATCTTTCAGTTGACTTGAAGCATACACAATGACCCTGTCGTGCTGCATCAGTACATAGCAAAGACCCTTGTGTGACGCATCACTATACACTATAAACCCTCCCATGTTGTTCGGTAAAGCCAACACAGGTGCTTGACTAAGCCTCTTCTTCAATTCTAGGAAACTATCCTCACATTTTTCTGTCCAAACAAATTTAACTGCTTTTTTAGTAAGATTGGTTAACGGCGACGCTATCTTCAAAAATTTTTGAATGAATATTCGATAGTATCCTGCTAATCCTAGGAAACCCCTGATTTCTGTCGGCGTCTTTGGCTGCTCCAATTTGATAACCACTTCTACTTTTGTCGGATCCACCAAAACACCATTCTTGTCGATATCATGCCCCAAAAACTGCACTCTCTCCAACCAAAACTCACACTTGGAGAATTTTGCATACAGCTTCTCCCTCTTTAATGTCTCCAACACTATCCGAAGATGCTCGACGTGTTCTTCCTCCATCTCTGAATACACCAGAATGTCATCGATGAATACGACAACGAACTTATCCAAATACTGTTTGAACACTCTATTCATCAAGTCCATAAATACTGCCAGCGCGTTCGTCAATCCGAATGACATTACCAGAAACTCAAAGTGTCCATACCGAGTTCTGAATGCCGTCTTTGGAATGTCTTCCGACCTCAGTTTTAGTTGGTGATAACAGGTCCTCAAGACAATCTTTGAAAAGTATTTTGCGCCCTTCAACTGATCAAGCAGATCGTCGATCCTGGGTAACGGGTACTTGTTCTTAACGGTGACCTTGTTTAACTCTCGGTAGTCGATACAAAGCCTTAACGACCCATCTTTCCTCTTTAAGAATAAGACTGGTGCTCCCCACGGTGATACGCTCGGTCGAATGTATCCCTTATCTAATAACTCTTGTAATTGAGCCATCAGTTCTTTCATCTCTACTGGTGCTATACGATACGGCGCTTTGTATACCGGTGCTGTCCCTGGAGCCAAGTCAATAACAAATTCAATCTCTCTATCCGGTGGCAATCTCAGAATCTCGTCTGGGAAGACATCGGTGAATTCCCTTACAATAGGTATCTGACCCAGTTCACCCTCGACTCATCGAGTATCAACCATGTGAGCCAAATAACCTATACAACCCTTCCTAAGAAATCTCTAAGCTTGCATCATCGTTAGACAATGAGATTGTCTCGACGATTTACTACCATAAAATACCACCTTCGACTTATTCGGAGTCTTAAGGTGTACACACTTCTTCTTACAGTCGATAATTGCTCCGTGATTCGATAACCAATCCATTCCAAGGATTACATCGAACTCCCCCAAACGAATCAGTATCAAATCCACGTTGAGCTTAAATACTCACAATTAGGTATAACAGTTCCTATAAATGTATTCTACGGGGATAATTTCCTTGTTTGCTACTTCTACATTCATAGGGTGTTCTAATTTTTCACGGGGTAGTCTAACTGTTTAGCAAATTCTTCGAAAACAAAAGAGCAGGTAGCACCCGAATCAAATAACATATAGGCATCTATATTGTTGATTGGGATGATACTTGACGCCACGTCCTTAGACTCCACCGCATCTTGTACGGTCATATTGAACGTGCGTACCGCTGGTCTATTGGCTTGGCTGACTGGCCCTCCCATGCTCAGCCCATTGTTTTTGTTGTTGCGATTGCCGCAAGCTGCATCGCTCTTTCTCTTCGGGCAGTCCTTGATCTGGTGACCTGGGGCTCCACATTAAAAACATCCTCCTTTCTGCTTGTTTGGACACTGAGGAGCCATGTGCCCCGGTTGTCCACAACAATAGCAAATGCTCTTCCCTTTCATGCACTCCCCCGAGTGATTCCTTTTGCAGTTATTTCACTTTCCACTTTTCTTGGCCTCTCCCCTAACTTGTTGCCTCCAGAGGATTGACTCTCCGTCCATTTACACTTGTTGGGGTTGCTGCCTCCGCTGTTTCCCCCTTTTTGTCCCTCCTATCCGATCTTCTTTTCTTGTTTAAATCGAGCGATTGCTTCATTACCTCCTTGTGCAATGATAGCCCTTTCCAGTAGATCAGAGTAACTCTTAATCTTAAAAATAGCTACTGCTTTCTGTACCTATGGTTTTAATCCTAATTCTAACCTTCTTGCCTTTCTGGCCTCCGTGTCCACCTGATGTGAAGCGAATCGGGCCAACTCGTTAAATTTTGTCGCGTACTCTGCGACTGTCATACTACCTTGTTTCAGTTCCAGAAACTTAACCTCCATATCCTGTTGCATATTCTTCGAGAAGTAATTCTCGAGGAATAGCTCCTTAAATCTATCCCAAAGAATAACTCCTTCGCCTGCTCGTCCCTTATTGGCTTTCCACCAATAGTTAGCTTCGCCCTTCATCATGAAAGTGGCAAAACTCGTCTTCTGTGCTTTGGCCACTCATGCGACCTCAAACACTTTCTCCATCTCTTCTACCCATGTTTGGGCTTCGATTAGATCTAAGGTTCCTCAAAATTCTGGAGGTCCTACCAATTTAAAATCTTTGAAGCTAGCCAAGTGTTGTCCTGGCTGCCCTGCCGCTGGCTGGGGTCTATTTTGCATTGCTTTTGTTAACAGGTCAACGAAGTTCTGCATCGGGTTTGCATTTCCCCCTCCGTTGTTAACGGATCCTTCCTCCCTCTGGTTTCGTGGTAGTCTCCTAGGCGGCATGATCTGAGGACAGGAAGAAAACTTTAGGCTTTACGTGATATGCTATTCATGTTAGCATTAAGAAGTTAGGACGTCTATCAATCATATTTAATTCAAATAAACAACTTCAGTATCACAATAAAAGTCGATGGATCTCCTCAACCCATCACCTACATACTATACTTGAGTTTTCTACTAAGCTTATAACCTAGGTTTCGCATTCCTAACGTTGATAACCTACGGCTCTGATACCAACCTGTGACACCCCCAAATTCGGGTTCTCTAACCCCGATTCGGTCGTCACGATACAAAACAAATATTCACCTCTAAACAACATACCATAACTAAATGCGGAATATAATAAACGTATGTCGTTCATTCAAAAGATGTTACTAGTCCCAAGATTAGATAACCTTAATACAATTATATGAACATACCCTAGAATAATCAATAGGGTTCATATTACATAACAGTAATTAAACTAATAATAAGACAAAGTTTGCTCCTTGCAAACTATCCCTACATCTTTCATTTACCCTTGTCCTTTCCTGAAGTCTCGGACTTAACTGCAATAGAAGTCATGATATAGCAAAAATGAGCAACAAGTTTGCTCAGCAAGTTTAAATATAACAATAAAGGGTATATCATGATGAATGGAATATATCTGACAATGAATTCAACAATATGAATATCGGAAGCAAAAATAATAATTGCTTTTAGAATAACTGATAGTCAAGTAGATTTTGAACTATTAAACTCCAATGGAATTAATAGCTGATTGACCATTTGGTTACTGGCTACAGAATAAGTACTTGAGGGGATCAGTCTTGCGTACGCCATGATATGCATAACATTCAACTCTGCTGCTTGTATCTTACATTAGATACCTGGGGTACTCCCCTATATATAAGGGGTGTTCTTTTCAGTCTAAGAATCCATACCATCAATTGGTCTGGATAGCTTTTATAAAATTTCATACAATTTGTCTGACCGAACAAGGGTTCAGACTCTATCTGACGCAGTTCAAGAATTATAGAACTTTAAATAATGTACAAGTCCAAGACTGTACGAACTCAAGTGCACCAAGTGCGAGTGTCAATAAGATCGATGTGGAATAATTGTAAAGTAATTAAACCACCTACAGCTTGCTTGGAAATAAAGTTCAAGCTTAAATAATAACTTGTAACACAATAATAACCTACTCAATGCAATATGAGAAGGATAGGGAACTTGCACAAAATAAAGAGTGAAGTTCAGAAACTTGCTTTCAATATAACAATCAAATGAAGTTAGGAAACTTGCACATTATACTAGTTTGTGTAAGTTAGAGAACTTGCATTCAAATCATAGATTCCTTACATAAAGTAAATGCATAGGATATGATACTTGCCTGTTTGCTCAGCTACAAATAATTCTAGCTTTAATTAAACTGCGTTGAAACGACCCAACATTCATAAGTCGTCGGTCTTTCAATTAGTATGTGTAAACTAATATTAGTCTACAGTTACAAGAATCTAATCCTCATATAGGTCTACCCCATAATTTACGTAAGTCAATTTACTATAACTGAGTTTATAAACATTTAATCCTGTCATAGATTAATAACTTTAAAATATCCAGTCTCTATACATCAATATAGGCTTGATCACATTAATTTAAGCATGCAATACAGTTTAAGATACACATATTGCAAGGTTCTATCTATAGCTCAAGGTTACATGGTTTAATGGCGGTAAACCTTAAGTTAATCAAGTTCATGCCTCAAGGTCAACTATTAAAGTCATATTACCACATAACGAGGCTAAACAATGTTAAGTAGTCATGCTTGTGCGTAAACAACACATGTATACTTTAATCCACATAATTCATGCCTTAGAAATTTATTTTCTATGAATATGCGTGCATATATGAAATCCATGTATAAACAAATGATTTTCATGTCAATATGTCTATAGGCATAATGAAATCTTAAGACTCATGCTTGCATGATTATAACATAACTCACATGATAATTGATGTTATTAATTTTCAAATCCTAAGTTTTCTTTGAAAATTACACTAAGTCAACAAAGGCAACTTAGGACATGTAAAGTGTCTCGTAGCCATGACTCACATGTATTAGAACGCATATATAAGCCACATATACATACTCAAATAGTCACAATGTGAACATCATATATATACGTTAAAAACTCTAAATTTGTCCCTTTGAAATCAACGTAGTCTTCAATCATGTATGCTAGTGTGTGCTCAACACTTTAGACTTAGTTCTCATGTCAATATAGACCATACGATCATGTTCTCAAAATCAGAATATATATATGATATGTTCGCGACGAAGTTCACTTTAACCATTCTAAGTTCACTTCTAAACTAGAAAGCTTTTTTTCAATAGTGTATGCTATTATGGCCATAAACATGCATGTTGCATCAAGAAACATGTTTATAGGAGTTATATCAATTTTCATGCTTATCTTAAACAATATCAACAAGTTATCACATAGCAGGCTGTAGCAGAAAATAGGAATCCAAAAACTTGTCCTGGCACAGCTGCGCCACTGGCCAGTACAAAACTGGCACAGCTGCGCAGGTGTGAGGCCAGAGACAGTAACAGGCTGCTTCGGCAGAAACTGCAAACCCAACTCAAAAATTTCATACGAATTCAATTCTGTTTCAGCCACATGATATAACTAACCTGATTAAAATCTTATATAACACTTAACCAACATATTCCATAGTTCAATTAACATCTATTTCAACAAATTATGAATTTGACAATGTAGAGCATGAATGGGAATTTTACAGAGAATAAGAAATGAAGAGCATGAATAACAAACAATTATTATTCCTTTGCAATCAGTTATCTCCACTCCTCCCTCACTGAGGACTTGTAAGAACCGAGAATTTCATGAATAAATATTATTTTAATAAAATAAGAGAATGAATATTTATTTAAATATAAATATTGATGTGTTGTGAAATGAATAATTTAACTAAGTTAAATTGAATTTATACGAATGTGGTTTGTGATGAGAATTGTGATAATGCCTTGTGTGGACATGAGAATAAAGATTTAAGTAATTGGTTTAAATAAGAGATGATTAAATTAGGGAGTAAAGAATTAATTAATATCATATTATTAATTAATTGATGAGCAAAGTAAATTACATAATTATAGTATGTATTATCTATTTAATTAATGTGTGCAAAGTATGTAGTAAGGTCTAGTAACTACATTAAAAAGAATATGTAGTGTGACACCTTGTGGTAACTATATTATATACAGAAACTATATAATAAAGTAAAAAGAATTATAAGTTACATAAATAATTGCATGTGACAACACAAGGAACTATATAAAATATAAAGTGTAGTGTGACACTTTAGTAAGACTATGAAATATATGGTATATTAAAGTATGTGAATACGAAATAACAATAATTATTTCAATAAGTACATAATTGAAATAATAATAATAATGAGATTTGTGATAATATAGTATATCACTATTTAATTAACTCATAAATTGGCATTATTAAAAATGTACATGGATTATATGATGCGTATAAATATGTACCCCAATGTACTACCATGAAATGTTGTAGTGACCTTCTAAGTCCATGTATGCCCTAAATGAACTTAAGCCATGATATGTATATACGTGTGTTAAGTGTATAATATATGGTATTTCCTTATTGCTAGAATCCTGAGTTTTATTGTCCCACTTTGATTGCCCAATTGCTCCTCACTTCTCATTCACGTGTAACAAATAAAGGCTAGAAGTTATTCCTTCTTCTTCTCACCAAACTCAGCAACTAGCATTTCATAGCTTCATAGCAAATAATGAGCAAGGATGAGGGAATCATGATTGATTTCAACAACCAATTACCTACTCTCTATTAACCATCAAGAAAATCTACATTCTCGTTGGTTTAATATGAAGAACAATAGCAATGTCTGGACATTCGGTTTTCTATATATATAAGCTCTCCTTCTCCATTTTCAAATTGCTGAGATTGTGTTGAGAGTATATTGTGAGTTGATAGCAAGGTAGTTTACAGAGAGTTGGAAATTCAACTTGGAACTAGCTTAATTCATAGCAGAGGTATAATTCCTCTTCTTGTCTTCATTTTTATTTTATGTCAAAACTCCATTTCTTGTTCACTGAGTTTCAAATTCTTGAATTTGGCATGAATCCATGAAGCTATGATTGAATAATGTTTGTGAGGCGTTGTATAAAACTTATAACCATCTTGGTATACAAAGTGGCTTGCTAGCAATCAAAATTCATATAATAGTTTCTTTGTTCTTAATTTTCATTCTCTGTCAAAATCCAAATTCTTGATTATATAGAATTAAGGTATAATTGGGTTATACAATGATTGTTTGATGGTTATATAGTCTTAGAAATATGTTTAAACTACAATGAAATATGTTTAGAATCTAATTCGTGAAGTAATTTTGTGATTTGGGTTTTGCTATGTGCCGTTGCTGGCTGCTCTCTGGTTTGGAACAGGAGCCGCGCGGCCGCACGTCTCCCTAGTACAACTAGCGTGCTGCCGTGCCAGTCTGCAGTTTTTATTTCCTGCTTGATTTCTGCTAAGTGTTAGGTGTTGAGATAGATTAGATAAGCATGCTGGTATGATTAATACATATGTATAAACATGTTAAACTAATGTGAGCATGTTATATTAGGATCGCTTGCTTGAATGGTGAAGTTATAGATTTCACAATGAACTGAGAGTTTCAAAATGGACATTTACTTTTTTATCCGTTCTAGACATTCTGACTTTTGAGACATGTTGTATGACCTAGAAACACATTAAATGTATGTTCACTTGTGTAGATAAGTTTCATAATAAAATACGAACAGGTAAACCCCACTAGTAACGGAAATGTAAGTTTTTACAAATGAACTTTTGACATGTATGTACCATATATGAGTTCTGATTTTCGAGCATGTTTATATGGCCTTGAAATGTGTGCCGAACATGTTAACATATGAATCTAAGATAGTATGAGCATGTTAGGCCTTATTAGTGAGCTTTACTAATGAGAATACAAGTTTTAAACGTGCACCTTGACATGTTACCTTGAGGTTTAAATTCTAAAATTTACGAACATGTTGGTAGTGCTCATAACCTCATTAAAATATCATAAACATACACATGCCATGTTAGATGCCATGAAAACTAGTTGAGCATAAGTAAAGAATGAATTAAGCTAAATAGCAATACTTAGTATGTGTATATGAAGTAGAAACTTGCAAGCATGTCTAAAATGTGATCACTTTACATGTTTACATGACAAGCATGATAACTTACGGGGACTCATGGCGTTGCTCGACTCTAAGTCATTAGAAATCATGATTTAGAACTATAACGTGTATGATTGAATGAGAAAAGGTTATACAAACATAGAAGTATCCTTTAATATGTATATATGCTATGTGATATCATATGTTGATACTTGAAACCGAATTTGACGGTTAACTTACAATAAAGCTATAACTTGCTAAATAGAGTATGTTTGCTATTTGTTGTGATTCTTATGTGATGTTAATGATATGAGAATATGTTTAAACTCAAAAGAGGAACGTTAAGGGTAAAAGTTATATTAATATGATATTATATAACTGTGTAGCTAGGTTAAAACTTAGCTTATGTGTTGATCGTATATCCGAAGATAAAATATGACGTTAAATTATATGACTAATGAATATCATATATATACGTAACTATATTAGGATAGGAATTCAAAAGTTTTGATTTGCTTTTCGTGGATAAACTACGCTAAAGACAAGTTTCCTTACTTACACTCATTTATAGTGCAAGTATCCTAAACCTTTGCATTACTTTATTCAACGGATATAGTAAGCAAGTTTCCTTACTTACACTCATTTATAGTGCAAGTATCCTAAACCCTTTCATTACTTTATTCAACGAATATCGTAAGCAAGTTCCCTAAATTACACTCTTTTACAATGCAAGTTATCTTACTTACTCGTTCATTGAGCTAGTACTCTTGTGAAAGCTATTATTCATGTTGAGCTTGGTATTGTTCTTGAATATTGTGAAAGTGTCTATGCCATTCGATTCGACTAGACAATATGCATGTTTATAAAACTGTCCAAACCTTTTTATTGGTGCGAAAATCTTGAAAACTGAGTTGAACAACCCTTATGGTAAGAGGAGTGTATATTGTTGGAAGCCCCAACACACGCGTGAATATTACTGTGGTTATGCATAACATAGAGTATTGTAGACTGATCATCTATCGTACTTATTTTTGGGTTATCAGTTTAATATTGATGATTCTAGTAGATGTTCAATAGTCTTTAGTGACTACTCACTATAAAATTATTTTATCTAGTTGGATACGTTAATAGCTTTTGAATTCATATATATCTGTTGATCTATATTGAATTATCATTTCATATTCCAAAGATTTGATTCAAGAATTGTTGATATTCGTTATTCATGATATTATTCTGAAACCCTGAACCATCTTAGAGATGATACTTCGATATTTCAACTCATGTTATAAAACTCTTTACCCTTGTTATATATTACTTGCTGGGCAAATTGTGCTCATTCTTGCTTATTTAAAACCTTTCAGTTAAGGCGGAACAGGGAAGTGTCTTTGGGAAAGACAAGGGCAAGGGCAAGGCTACCGACTAGCTTGTTCCTTTATGTTTAAAATTGTTACGTTGTATTAAGACTGTCTTCAGACTATGTTTAAGCTTAAGAAGATTTATGTAATAAGTCTTTACCCGATATTATTATGTAATCTATTACGTACAGTACGTTGTGAGACTTGGGAAAATAATTATAACAAATCATTGTATATTATTCTAGATTGGATCTTCCGATGTGAATGTGTGTTTTTAGTTATTATTGTATTACCATGAGCACGTGACGAACCGAATTCGAGTGACCAAGTGGCGGTCTCGAATTTGGGGGCGTCACAGGACTCTCTCAATAGCTTACTATCAATTCTATACTTACATGAAAATCTCAGCAATTCAAAATGAGAAGGAGAAGAGCTAATTTATAGGCAAATTGAATAACCAGACAACTCCATTACCTTCCAAATTAAATCAAAGGATTTCAATGTTGTATAATGGTTAACAAAAAGTTGGTGAATCCAATCATGAAATCCACATCCCTTATAATCATTAGCTAGGATTGATGAATTTGAGAAGAAGATAGAGTAGTGTAGCCATGTGGTTGTTCACGTGAAGAGAAAATTGAGGATGGGCTCTTATTATGGGACAAGACCAAGGAACTCAGCAACTTGCAAAGTGTAATACAACATTAAGGTCATATATACATATATATATATATATATATATATATACATATAGTATATACTTAAGTTATACATTAAAATGGGTGTTACAATGTTATTTCAAATTGGTCATTAATAAAATAATGTATCAAATAGGTACATATACACCAACATATAATCCATGTACATTCTCCTTAATACCAACTATAATTTAATTGGGTATTATCATTACTCATTACCATACTGTTATTATTATAACCATAATAACTTAATGAAATCATTATCAAATCACAATTGATTATTGATGTTACTACATATTAATAGGGTATACATGAATGTTTACCCACACATTCATTGTCACATAAACATTATTATAATGTAATTAATCTTACTATATAGTCTATATATATAATGTATATCCACATTCATGCGTCACATTGTATTATATTTAATTATCGCATGCTTGTATAAAATAATTAATCGAGTGAATAAAATCTTATTATATTTATTAATTCTTTATTCATTAATATACTATTTCTCATAATAATAGTTAATCGACATATTATCAATTAATGACTCGTTAATCGTTTATCCTTTGTAATCACAATTAATCCTTTCACTATATTCAAGCAAATTCAATATTTAATTAATAATCATCCTATCAATTCTTTTGATATAAAACTTAGGGCTAGTCCACTAATTTAATTAAACCATTAGTGACTCCCTTAAATATTCCTAGCAATTATTTGCATAGGCTCAAACTCACATAACCACACAAGGTTTAAATAAGCTTACAAAACTAACTCATTAAAATTAAATCATATATTTAATTAATAATGGAGTTTAAAATTTTTCAATCATTACAATGTCATGCCAAACTCTCAAACTGGTGGATATCTGACCAGGCAGAGAATGTTCAAGACGAGCCACTGCAGAAGAGGCCATGTGTAAAACCTGTGTCAAAAAGACCATACAGGGGTCAATCTCTATCAAATCATTTTAATATGTATAAAGCATGCATCATAATGAGTGATAATATAGCATGTACGATAAATAAATAGAAAACATCATCCTACATAAATATCTGCGAAATACATCAGTTTTATATATACATCACTGTCATCCCTATACTACATGTGAAAACTAAGAAATAAAAAGTACAAGATACTGGGGCACAAATGCCCAATGACTAATAAGGCGGCTGTAAGTCAATGCCGGAATCCTCTAGAAAGGTGATAGAATTATCAAACTGATTAACCCGGGGCAAGTCACCTTGAGTGGGCATATCCTGTATGTCTGAGCGATAAGGCATATCTGGCACATCTGGGCGATAGGCAAAGGGACCACCTCCATCATCAAAACCACCCGTTCCTGATGGTCCAGCCTCATAAGAACCACCAGTACCTGAAGGTCTGTTGGTCCGATTAGATGACACAATTAACGCGCAAGTATACGCGGCCAACGAGTAATAAAGTGAAAGTACAGATATCGTTCCCACGAGGAATTAACAGATAAAAGGTAGCCAAATCAATAGTCCATAATCGCCTCAGTTTTATTTAAACGGGTGGTAAAGAGTTGGAATTAAAATTAAGTTCACTAGGCAAGGAATTTAAACATACAATAACTAATCCTAGGGTAAATTTAGATAATGAAGACATGGGATTACAATTTCCCCCAACACTTCGTTAGAATCTCTTAACTCTCTCACTTAGAATAATAAGCACCCAGAATTGACAACCGAGAAATCACGATTACATAATAGCCTCTTTCGATGGACAACTATGAATCTTCCTAATGCGGCATGTAGGTATATGTCTATCCTACACACTATCAAGCAACTAATATCCAGAACAATTAACAAGACACATGTCACGGGAAATCTCGTTAACTACTCCATCAATTACCAACTTTCGGATAGGAAGTCATTAAAATTAGATTCTCAAATGGTTGCATACGGCATTTAGGTATATTTCTATCCTAAACACTAACAAATTATCAACTCTTTAGGACAATGAATGAGACACACGTCACATAATCTCATAGATTACCCGCAAGAATCTCTAACTTTCGCATGATATCATAACTAGGTCTAAACCTAAAATCCATTTGTCAATTTCATATAGGTTCACAATAAATCAATCTAAACGCACAAGTTATGATAACCAATTTGCAATAATAGCAAAGAGAGAGAGAGCAATCAATACAACTATGTGTTGGGTTCCATTGAAATCCCAAAATATAAACTAAGTCATAAATACTTGAATATATTATCCACAAGGTTTATAAACATCATCCAAATATACATAAATACAAGGAGAATTAAGAGATAGAAATTGCAAATCTTGAGTCTTTCTCCAAGTGTGGATCTTTGTTGTTTATCCCTTGCTTCAATCTTCAAGTTCAAAAGAAACCCTAGAACCTAACTAAACTAATTAAACCTTAATCTAACACTAATCTACTCCTAATCTATACAAGATGGAAAGGAAAAGGAAAAGGAAAACTAGGGCTAAGCTAAGGGAGAGCTCCCTATTGGAGATGCCGAGCAAATGAGGGCAAAAGCCCTAATATAAGCCTTCTCCCGATCTGCTAAGTCAAAAGTCAAACTTGGTCAAGCTAGGAGTTGGCGCGGCCGCGCGGCATTTTTGTTTTGGTCTTGGCGCGGTCGCGAGAGCACAAAAATTGGGACTCTGGTCTGGGGGTTGGCGTGGGCGCGCGGGCTGGCTGCCTTAACCCGGCGCGGCCGCGCGTGCCATGAAATTCTGCTGGTGCATTTCTTTGTTGTTGCACTTGGCTTCCGCTCCGCTTCCTTGTACTTCTGCACTTTTAGCCTCGCAACATCTTCATCTACCTATGTTATCATGCCTTTAACGCTCAATTTGCTCTAGGAGAGTTTCTAAACATAAACGCTGCAAAACAAAGGAAAAACATATTAAATGCACAGGATTACTTGAGTTTAAGCAACAGAATGAGCTGGTTACTATCTGAATAAGTGGTCATAAAACCACTTATCAAGGTCCAGCCCCATGATCCTGGGAATTGAAGGCATCAGCTAATTACGGATCCCTCTCCCAAATGGCGGCAGTACATCGACAACCTCTCCACCTGATGAGTCAAAGCTACGATCTTAGTCTGATGAGAAGGCTCCTAGAAGCATGCTATCCAGTCCATCATCACAAGAGACCCCAAAACCATATCTCCCAGAAACTGGGTAACCCGAGTCTGAGCTCCTATAGTACGAGGGCCCCACCAAATAGAGAAGTCATCAGAAGTGATAGGACCATCTGACAGATGAAACCCCTCATATGCAGTTATAAGAATCACTGTAATCGGTTGAGATAAAGGCCAGAATCGCTGAACCGGAGGATGGTAAGGGAGGCGAATCTTCCCAGTGATACATCTAAAAGCACGCTCCCCGAGGTAAAGCTCCCAACCTCCATCAAATTGGAATAGAATCTGGCGAGTAGACAGATAATACTCTGGCCCTATCGGTAGACCATCCTCAATCCCCTCAGACAAATGCTCTGCAGAATAAGGGGCCCATACTATGTCAGAAGCCGACAATGTCTCCAGCTAAAAGCGGGCATGAGTGAAGCCCTCCACAACCGAAACCTCTGATAAAGTAGACTGGTGCCATCTACTCCCCCGAGGGTAGGTATCCAAGCCCAGAATAGAGATGGGGCGAAGACAAGCAAGCCTCTCATAAGCCCAAAACTTGTAATCCAAAGAACTCGACATTAGTCATAGGAAAAGATAAACCAATCGAGATTCAGATAAATGAAATTCAGTCAATATGACTCACCAGAAGAAACGGGTAGAATTTGAGCCATGTATCGGTAACTCCCTTAGATCGCAGTCGCATCCCGTGAAGAAAGATCGCGACTGTGAAAGAACCCCAGTCGTAGTCCCCTATGCGGTCTACGTCCCGAACAGCTCCCACCAAGTAAAAAGGGACAGTGGAGGAGTTGTTCGCAATGAAACAACCCCTCAAGATGGTCAGGAACAGACGCTGCAAGATGTGATCTCTCTCCCTCAAATCCGTAGGTAATGCCTGCTGCAAATTGCCTCGAGAAACATCGACGCTTAAGAATCCAGACCAAATACTACGGGCCCTAAAGGCCCGCTCCTGAGAAGAAAACCCCAAAAGGGTGCGAACAGCTGTCGGGGTAATACCAGCCTTCAAAGGCACTCTATCTCCAGTGAACTTCAAACCAGTGATATACCTCCAATCCATAGGTGCCATTATGACCTCACAATTTAGGAGATGAAGAGACCGACTTTGGTGGAACCATCTCTCAGATAAAGCTCGTAAATAGCCCCAGGGGCAGCGACGGGGAGCAATGGTGAAGAAGGACTGGAACCCCCAAGAATCCACTCGCGCTCGGTACTCAAGGTGAAGTGACTAATATATAGAATATACACTAAACCAATTACCCCTGGGCTGGGTAAACTCTGGAACCTGCACAATATTACGGTTAAGAAAACCGATTGTTGGCAGAAAAGAGAAATCAAGATAAATTAATGTAAAAATTATATACCTCGTTCGCCTACAAATGAATAGAGGGATGACGGCTCAAGTCCATACGCAGCAAATCAAGAACAGCTACCTGAATACCAAGAAGAAATCTGGGCGCTGCAGTGGGCTGAGGCGGAACCTCGGGATTAGGGATACCCTCCTCATCTAAATAGGGTCTGTCCTCATCAAGAGGACGATGCACCGATTTTGTCAAACGATGAACCTGCCTATTAATCCCCGAAATGGGAATATCAGAGGCAGGCCTCTGACGGCGACGGGATGAAGAACTACTGGGTCTATCAGAATCCATACCTGAGCAATGAGTTTGTAGGATTCAAAGCAAGGTCAGGTATATTCCTATCCTTTTAAAAAAATTCAAATTTTTATTGCTTAGAGATAATATGATCCTAGGAATATAATTTAGGTCATAGCATCATGCATGTCCTACAGGTGTCGTTATGTGTACATCATTTCAACTTATATCCTAGCATATCTAAACATGTATCTAGGACCCTGTCGTCTAACTCACAAAATTTTTTGCCGGAGTTTCCCCTATAAAATGGACTATCAACATGCCCAAAGCATGCATTAAACCACCCTATGAGGGTATACCATCACAGCCAAGCAATTAAATAATAGTTTAAACAGTCTTTCTAATACATAGTCAAAATACATGTCTAGACTAACTGATAGATTGTAATATGTCGCATCCATATGGTCCATAAGATGATACATAAGCATGCATTGCATTATAACATGTCCATTAAGCTATATATGCATACATATTCAATATAATGCGTTTAATGAAGAAAGTACGATTTTTCACCGGTAAAAATAAGAAAAAGTGGAGTCTATACGTTACCTATATTGTGTAGAAGGAACGTACGGTGACGGATCGCTCCAAATCAAGCCCAAACTGAGTAGATCTGAGATAGAAGGTCGAATTTTACATAGGAAACTCGAGAAGACTCAAATTGCATGCATGAAAATGAGCCTGCCCGAGGGTATTAACCCAGCCGAGGACAACCTCAGCTATACCTGCGAGCCATACCTGCTTCAGTCACAGGTATAGCTGCAGCTGCCCAAAGTGGGGCCTGCGGCTCCCTATTTGGTAAAATACAGTCTAAAATATGTTCTTCTGGGTACGAAAAGGGGTCTTTACTTAGAAAGGTGCCCTTTCAGGTCATTTTTAGGCCCCGAAAACCTTGAAAACCCTTCAAAAAGGCAGGAAATCAATGAAGATAAAAAATCTTGACGTTAAACGGCGGAAGACCAAAAATTATGATCCGTGCCACTTTTATCGACATCGATGACATAATCCGTTGGCAACAAACTAGTGAAGGCATCGGCTTGACCCCCGATGATGTAATCCGTTGAAAATAACCCAGTGAAGGAATCGGCTCGACCCCCGTTGATGTAATCTATTGGCAACAAACCATTGAAGGCATCGGTTCAACCCCCGATAATGAAATCTGTTAACAACAAACCAGTGAAGGCATCGGCTCAACCCCCGATGATGTAATCCGTTGGCAACAAACTAGTGAATGCATCTGCTCTACCCCTAATGATGTAATCTGTTGGCAACAACCCAGTGAAGGCATCGGCTTGACCCCCGATGATGTGATCTATCGGTAACCACCCAACGGAGGTTGGCTCTGCCCTGATAATGTAATCCGTTGGTTACAACCCAATGTGGGCGTCGGCTTAACCCTGACGACTGTAATCCTTATCTTCCCAAGCAGTGGGGTAGTGACCCTTTTATAATCTCACATATCATTGCATACTTTATACATGACATTGCATCATCAGATATACCTTGTCATGCATTATCCGTGTCTAGTAATCTTTGTCGTGTTCATTCCATTACATTACATAAACATGACAAAGAGAGGCATTTGTAGACACTTAAAATTTTACTTTCTTTATACTAACCTTGTAGAAGGGTAAAAGCATAATTTTACTTTGGAGACAACCCCGAGGTAGGGCAAAAGCATCTAATCACCCCGAAGATAACCCTGTGGATGATTCAAAGGGCCAATGATGTTCGAACATGATGCAAATCGAATGAGCATCGCAAAGTTGAGAAAGTGTCCTTAAGAAGTCACCTCAGCAAACATAGAACTACGTGCTATCAAAGATAAGCCAGTTAACTGCAGTCGGGAACCGAGATAAACCTTTTAGCTACCAGCATCATCTTCCCGGATCTCAATTCAGTCAGACTCGACCTTATTCCGCAACCTTCCGCAAAGACTTTTTAGGATTTTTGGGAACGAAGCTCAACTTTCTCCAGACCGAGACCAAAGGAACAAACTTTGAGGCTGCAGAGCCCACGGGGCCACCTGCGGCTGGTCCCGAGGCTTTAACTCATCAGCATCAGCTAATTTGAAAAAAAAAAGAGAAGAAGTTTTAGAGAGAGAAACCCTCAGGTTTGAGCAATATATACACATTTTGAGTTGTTTAATCTTGGTCCATACATACTTTGAGTCTCAAGAGTGTTCTTAGTTGATCCTGAGCGATAAAAAGCTTGTTCACGCGTCTCCCAAGGTGAAAAATGCCCTTTTCGGGCCACTTTCTTTGTAAATATTTCTTTAAATACTAGATTTATTTGATATATTGTGTAGATATTGTTAAACTTGTTGTTTTATACATATATTGTTGTGTAGGTGGTAGATCCATAGATCCCATCGGTTATTTATCGCATATTTAGTTGTAAGTCAAGTTCGGAGACTAGATCTACCTAGATCTAAGCTGGATCTAGCCATTCGGGGGATTATAGAGCATAAAGCTCTAACCAACGTGCTATATCAGTTTAGATCCATGGTAGATCTAGATGTTTATCACTTTTGGTCCATCCCGGTCACTCCGTTGAGCCCTAGATCTACATCTAGAGGTGAGGGGGTCCTAACACCTTGTGATGGGGGTTTCAACCGATGAAACCACTAGATCTTGAGCTTAGGATATGTTTTACATGTGTTTATTTCCATAAATGTGAGCCTAGGAATCCCGGGATCGAGATCTACATGTTAGATTTTGACTAGATTCCCATGATAGACATTTTGCTTGTGTTATAATGTTTAAATAATATCGAATCATTGTTGTAGACACTCAAAATTTTCTTTCCCTATTACTAACACTGTAGGAGGGCAAGACTATCTTTTCAAATCAACTCCAGTCTCAATACCGGGCCATCAGTTCAACCCCGATCTCAATATCGGGTCATCAATTTAACCCCGGTCTCAAAACTGGGCCATCAGTTCAACCCCGATCTCAATACCGGAACATCAATTCAACCCCGGTCTCAATATCGGGCCATCAGTTCAACCTCGGTCTCAATACCGGGTCATTAATTTAATCCTGGTCTCAATACCGGGCCGTCAATCAACCCCGGTCTCAATATTGGTTCATTAATTTAACCCCAGTCTCAATATTGGGCCATAAGTTCAACCCCGGTCCCAATACCGGATCATCGGTCTCAATACTGGGTCATCAATTCAACCCCGATCTCAATACCGGGCCATCAGTTCAACCCCGGTCTCAATACCGGGTCATCAATTCAACCCCGATCTCATTATCGGGCAGTCAAATCAACCTCGATCTCAATACCGAGCTATCAGTTCAACCCCGATCTCATTACTGGGCCGTCAAATCAACCCCGGTCTCATTATCGGGCCGACAAATTAACGGTCTCGATATCGGGCCATTAACTCAACTCCGATCTCAATACTGGGTCATCAATTCAGCCCCGGTCTCAACCCGGGAGGTACAGGTCAGCCTTGGTCTCAACCCGGGAGGTACAGGTCAGCCCCGGTCTCAACTCGGAGGTATAGGTCAGCCTCAGTCTTAACTCGGGAGGTACAGGTCAGCCCCGGTCTCAACCTGGGAAGTACAGGTCAGCCAGGGTCTCAACCCGGGAGGTACAGGTCAGGCCTGGTCTCAACCAGGGAAGTACAGGTCAGCCCCAGTCTCAATCCGGGAGGTACAGGTCAGCCCCGATCTCAACCCGGGAGGTACAAGTTAGCCTCGATCTCAACCCAGGAGGTACAGGTCAGCCCCGGTCCCAACCCGGGAGGTACAGGTCAGCTCCAGTCTCAACCCGAGATGTACAGGTTAGCCCTGGTCTAAACCTGAGAAGTATAGGTCAGCCCCGGTCTCAACTCAAGAAGTACAGGTCAGCCCCGATCTCAACCCAGGAGGTACAGATCAGCCCTGGTCTCAACCCGGGAGGTGCAGGTCATCCCCGGTCTCAACCCAGGAGGTGCAGGTCATCGTCGATCTCAAACCGGGAGGTCAGGTTAACTTCAAAAATAATCCTGAAGCATCACAACATCTCCAGAGGAAAACTTGGAGCAACCAAGTCAGCCTCAGAGACATCCCTGAGGACAAACAGGATCAACTAGGATCCAAGTCTTGGAAAAAAACCAGGAAGTCAACTGAAGGTCATGCCGACACTAAAGGCAATCCCGGGAGGGGCAAAATGGTAATTTTATCAACTCTAAGCCAATTCAGTCAAACTCAAGTAGAATTGATTCCACCAAGGTCAGAACGAACCATAACGATGATCCTAAGTGCAAACAGCGCAAGACAGCTCAACGGATAAATTACGTGGAATCGAATACTTGGTTATGAACTCATCTTCTTGGACTTGGAAAATGTTTTATCCCATTTCATTGTGACACTCTCGACGAGGGCTTTCCGAAAAGGTATAGCACGCCTGAAATGGACGCTTCGATCAAAAGTTAGAAAGTTTCGACTTTGACCTCGCGTTGCTCGAAATGCTCATACTTTGAGACAACGGAACCAGCCGCAGGGCCCATGCCACGTGGAGCCGCACCTCTATCTGCGGTTGCCACATGTATAGTGGAGGCTCCCTGGTTTATAAATATGCGCTCACCCCCCGCTCATTTCATAATTCAGAAACGCTCCAAACCTCTGCCCGTTTGGTTTTCCAGCTATTTTCTTGTCTTCCAAACCCAAGAATTTTCACTCTAACACGTAGATATACCCACATATTACCACATATCAGAAAATAACCTATAGATTTGGATGTTTAAAGCCTACGATTTAGCAAAAAGCCCGTGTAGCAGTCTATTGTGAGTATTTTTATGACCAAAAAGTTATTATTACTTCTTCGTACTTTTATACACTTGCATATCGAGTTTCGTTTTCTAAATATGCCCAGAACACAGTTTTGTGGCCGTTTTTGTTAGCTTTTAGTACATTTTAGTACCTAAACGCATTTTCTGGCATTTTTACAACTCGGATTAACGATCCGTCGCTTCCAGTCGCTTTTACATACTTGCATCTTCGTTATTAGTAACTTCGCCAGACTAGGTTATCTTCCCAGTCCGAGTTTGGCTTTTTTTGTGTATATTTAACTGTATATATACTAACTTTTCAATTCTGTCAAGCTTGGATGTCAAATCTGTGGTAGTTTACTACTTTTATATATATTTATGCATATATAAGCAACATTCACCACACTGGGTTATCTTCCCAGTCTTAGTTGACTAATTTTCTGTCTATATATATATATTTATATTTTAGTTCGGCCTGGATCATTTTGTGGCCTTTTTACTACTTTTATATATAAATATGCTTATATAAGCAACATTCACCACACTGGGTTATCTTCCCAGTCTTGGTTGACTACTTTTCTGTCTATATATATATATTAGTTCGGTCTGAATCATTCTATTTTTTGTATATTTACATTCCAGTTTGGCCTTAATTATTCTGTGGTCTTTTTACTATTTTTGCACCATTCACCACACTGGGTTATCTTCTCAGTCTTGGTTTGACTATTTTTCTGTTTATATTTAAATATATATATTTACATTCCAGTCTTGGTTTGACCCATTCACCACACTGGGTTATCTTCCATCGCCCTTTTTACTGTTTTTCTATATATATTTCAATTTTGTCTAACCTAAATCATTCCGTGGCTGTTATACATCTTTTATAAATATAAATATATATTTCAATTCGAGTCCGAGTACCGGTGTGAAAACCCATCGCCCTTTACAACTTCCGTATATATAATTGTATATATATTGCTTTACTCGCTTTTATTAAATTATTGCTTTAAATATTCATTTGATATGAATCGGCGCTGACATTTCTGTGGGCAAACTAGATTTATTTAAATCTCGCCAATTCTAGCTTTCAAGCGATTCAAAAATAGGTCCAAACAGAATCGGGAAGCTAGAATGACTGAGATTTATTTAAATCTAGTATTTTTCTAGTTTCAGTTATAAAAGCAACCTCGCGGCCCTTAGATCACTATCTAGTGGGAACGAGACGCTTCGGCCATGTGCGAGCCAGGATTTATTGAATGAATCCTTGTTCTGGCGATATTTGGATATATATATGTTTCTATACAAATTTGAGATGTGTAGGTTTATTGGCTACTCATATGTGAGCATAGAAATCATGGGATTCATGATCCAATTGATCAGAATCTGATTCCCCAAGGGACAAACTCCACTTTACAAATGTACCCTGCCAGTTTTTCTATAAAAATGTACATACAAAAGACCTTAAAACGGTTATCCAGATTTAAGGTCTCAACATAGTGAAAATATGATTTGTCGTGTCAGAGTCACTCTAATGGCTGTCATGCCCATGAGAAGACCGACACTTGTATATATTTTATGATCGAGGATCCTTCGCAGCCCGACAATCACCATTCAAATTGAGCCAAAAGGCTGAAATGATAAAACTAAAGTATCAATATGCTTCAATTCCTATGTTAGCGTAAGGGTTTAAAAACTGCTTTCAAAACATCACTTCAATAATCTTATCAAAAAGAAAATCTTTTGCAAATCAAATCAAACACTTTTGCAAATCAAATCAAAGACTTTTTGTAAATCAAATCAAACTCTTCGTATATAGCTTCAACGATGCATAAATATGCTTTCAATCAAACATATGCCCAATTTTCTTCTAACATTCACACACACATTAGATTTAAAAGGAAAATATTAAAAAGATGCAGTACCTTGTTTACATGGGAGTTGTGGGGTTCCTAACACCTTTCCCACACTTAACTAAGCCCCCGAACTCAAACTTATTTTCAAATATCAAGTTTCGACAGTGTCCAACAATTGGGTCTCTTTTCAAACAAAATTCGGTTGAGTTGGTACAACCATTTCAAATCAATCAGTTGGCGACTCTGTAAAATGTTCAATCGTCGACATGATACATGTTAACCTTTTCCTAAAAAACCTTCAAAATCTTTTTCGCAAATAAAAAGAGTAAGGGTATATATAACTTAGGAAGTGTAACGAATGAGAATTTTATATATGAATTTTAATATTTATTGTCTAAAATAAATATTTTAATTAATTTATTTATTGAGTTAAATAAATAATTTATGTAATTGTTATGGAGTAATTTAATTAAGTGTAATATGTTAATTAAATTGATGTGTAAGGATTTTATGGTATAGTTTAATTTAATTGAGATGATTAAATTAAATGAATATTATGTGATAATTGTTATATGAGATTATGATTAGCGAGTAATTATAATTGTTATGTGGTAAATTTTATTTGATTAATTGATGTTAGTTTTAATTTAATTGAATTAGAATGTTAAGATTTAATTAATTAAAGTGTAACATTGAAAGTATGTGTTAAAGGATTTATTAAGTAAATTAAAAGGGTTTTTAAAGATTTTTGCCAAACAATGCCCTTGCACCTATTTTAATCCTGTTTTACCAAATAAGGCCTTAAGTTCAAAAATCTGTTTTTAAAATAAAAGTTAGGGGTTTTGATTTTCAAAAATTATAACTGATGTATTTATTATGTGAATTAAGTATAGAAGTTAATATTTGACAGTTATAGATATATTATATAATTATATGTATAATATATCATTACTATTATATCAGTTAAAATATTTCATTACGTTAGAAAAACAAAGAGTTAGAACAAATAGAAAACAAAGAAGAAAATATACAGAGAGTTAGAGAGAAGAAGAGAGAAGAAGAAGAAAGAGAAAGGGAGGAGAAAGCTTAGAGATAATCATCACAATCATCTTCTACTTCCACACGAAGAAAAGGGTATAACTCTAATCTTGTAGTTTTAGGAAATGTGTTCTTGTGTTCTTCATATTTTTGGTTCTCTGTAAATATGAATTTTCATGAAAATTGTATGAACATGAATTATATGTATAAATTGTGTTCATATATGCTTATACTTGAATTGTATGCATAATTTAGTTGTTTAAATCATGTAAGCATGATGAACATAAAGAATTCATGTTCATCAAAAGTTACAGTGAATTATTTTGAAAATATATAGTTTCTTTGAAATCAAAATTCATATTTGATTGTTAATTATTGTGTAAATTGATTGTAGATTATGTTAATATAATGAGAAACGAATTCAATATGTTTAGAATCATGTGAATTGATTTAAAAATAAATTCACAGTGTTCAATTTCATTAAGAACACTGAAAATTATCTTTTTTTCAAAATTAATAAAATTTAATGTTTTAAATTATGTGTTTTAATGTGATATGTGCTAGTGTGACACCCCCAAATTCGGGTACTTCGTTTTCACATGATTTGGTAATCACTTTCTATCTATAACATACTTTTACCCAATATATCTCAAAATAATTTACAACCTTAATTCAAAATAATAAAATCTCCCTTAAAACAAGGGTTACAACCTTCTCAAAACTCAATCTCAGGGTTACTCTAACCTTGATATAATCAATAAAGTGCGGGAAAAAAAATATGACCTAAAATTATTACAATCACTTCAAAATAATTAAACAAATCTTCACTTGTTCATCTTTTCCTTGCCTTTACTTGTAGACGGGGCATTAACATTATCAACTTTAACTGCAATTGTTATTTAATGCAAGAGTGAGCAAACAACAGCTCACTGGAGTTTAACAATAATAAATACATGAAAGAATATCTTTACAAAGATCTGAATAACTTAGCTTACTTCAACAATAGAAATTGAATAATAATTCTCTATCAATATCAAAATTCGAATATAGAATTTATTTGAGCTTTGAACTCTTCTTGTCCTAGGTTATAAATATTTCTATTTAATCCTTTAACAGTCAATAAGACTATGGACCTCAACTCGTACTTAGGGGGATCAGCCCTTTGTACCATGTATTGTGCACAAATATTTTAACGCTATGCGTACTAACATCCCCTAATAATTAGGGTTGTTCAACTCAGTAATTTGAATTCAAGTCCGCACCAAAGAAAGTTTGGTTTGGATAAGCTTACAATGGTAATTTAAAATTCACGTTCATCAACTAAGGATTAGTTGAATCGACTTTCAATAATTCATAAATAAAATAATTATGAATTAACATATGCTTTAGAAGTAAACTTAAAGCATTTAAAATAATAAACTAGATCTTACTTGAACAATAAGTCAAGATCTCTTCGGTTAAGTAAATAATTGTCCAGTACATAAATGAAAAAGACATTCTCAACAATGAAAATATGAACATCAAAGAACTTGCGTATAAATAGCGAGTTTAGGCTTTAGAAGACTTGCCTTAAGCGCAAGCTACTTAACACAATTCACGTACTTTAATACTTCCTACACATATATATTAAGTCACAAAAACTTAAATTAGTTAACACATAACTAATTCACATAAGTGGTTAACCCTCATGGTTAACTCACTCTAATTAAATAAATAATCAACTATCACATAATTAATTACATCACACACATACTCACATAATTAAATTAATTATGTATTTTAGCTAAATTATAATTAAATAATTATAATTTAAACACTTAATCTAATTATAATTACTCAATTATAATTACCTCTTAAATTATCAAAATTTCATAATTAATAGTTAATTAAACTATATCATGCATTATAATTACACAATTTACAATTAATCATGTATTTATCAATTATAATTTATTTAAGGTTTTCAAAATTCTTTTCTCCAATTATGAAATTGTCCAACTCATACTAGCAATATGTTATAGCCACTAAATTCATGCCCATTATCATAACCAATTATCATAAGCTATCAAATAAAACTGCACAAGTAAGCAAAACTCACTGCCCAAGCACTGTGCCCGGTGCAGCTGCGCAGCCAGCTGCCTTATAACCGGCGCAGCTGCGCAGGGAAGGAATCTGGGATAGGCCAGTGGCGCAGCTGCGCTGCTCCTGGCCTTTCTACCGGCGCAGCTGCGCAGCAGCTCGGCCAGACGCAGACAGCCACGGCTCTTTGTTTAACAGAACAACCCAAACAACCCAACAACGCCAAAAATACAGTACTATAGACTCTGTAAAAATATATATACGCTATTACACATATATAAAGCATGCTTCCAAAACACAAAATCATTTAAACAATGATAATCACATGTTTTGAAAATCCATGTTGGCCATTTTCATGAAAACTCATATTTTCTCAAAAATAATCTACTGTAACTATTTTTCTCCATCAATTCGAATTTATATACATGCATTATATACAAGTTGAATATAATCATCAAACAATTTCCCAATAAGCATGCTAGCATATTCCAATTTATAAATTTCTCAATCCAAAATTGACAACAAAACTAAAACTCATATGAACTCATATCAACATAAATTTTCTGTTAAAATATTTTTCTACACTAATTTGATTTCTGAAAATCGTTATGGCATACAATCACTATTAGTATATCATGAACACAATACATATTCAATTCATGATTATACCACTTTCATGAAAATTTACTTTTATAGAGAATGAAAATATGAAGAACATAAAATTCAACTTCAAAACAATAAGTTCTAGAAACATAAAATTCAACTTCAAAACAATAAGTTCTAGAAATTATACCTTTTTGCTTAATAGAAATGAAGAAGATGATGATTTCCTTACTCTTTCCTTCTCTTCTTCTCTAATTCTTCTCTGCTATTCTTCCTCTCTGCTCTCTCTTTTCTTCTTAGTGTTAGGCTTAAACTAACGTAGTTTTTCCTTACGTAGTATATAGATATATAACTGACATATATCAATAATATACGTACTAACTAATATTTAATAATCCAATTAAATTAGGAGTTACAAAATTCAAAAGTCCTTTTGGCTTGTTTGGCAACAGGAAAGTTAGAAACTAGTTTTACTAACTTAGGCATGGTTTAGATAAATTAGGTTTAATCTAGTGTAAAGCCCTGTTTGGCAACATTCTTTTAAAACAAAAGCAAGGGCCTTGTTTGGTAAAAATTATTTTAAAAAAAATCCTTTTCTTTATTTTAACAATTTATTTAACACATACTTTAATATCACATTTTAATTAATTAAATATCAATAATAATTTAATCAATTAAAATCTAACATCAATAAATCACATAAAATTGCCACATAATTATAATTACTCACTAATTATAATCCATGTAACACTTCATCACATATAATCCATGTAACACTTCATCACATATCTCATCTAATTTAATTATCTCAATTAAATTAGAACTATAATATAAAATAAATATACATTAATTAACTTAAATATTGCACATTCATTTAATTAATATATACACTTAATTAAATCACTCCATAAATCACATAATTTATTTATTTAACTCAATAAATAAATCACTTAATTAATATATACACTTAATTAAATCACTCCATAAATCACATAATTTATTTATTTAACTCAATAAATAAATCACATAAAATATTTATTTAACTCAATCAATATTTCAAATTATTATATAAAATTACAATCGTTACAATCTTCCCTCCTTAAAAGGATTCTGTCCCCAGAATCACACATAAAAAAAAATTCTCGTCTATTACATTCTTCCCTCCTTAAAAGGATTCTATCCCCAGAATCAGTACACAAGGGGTTACACAAACTAAGCAAATAAATGCGACTAAGATTTCATCATAACATCTTCGAGCTCCCACGTAGCTTCTTCAGCACTGTGGTTCCTCCATATTACCTTAACAGAAGGTATCACTTTATTCCTAAGTACTTGTTCCTTTCTATCAACTATTTAAACAGGCACTTCTTCATATGTTAAGTCCTTATCAAATTGCAAAGGTTCATACTCTATCACATGTTTATAATCGTGTTTGTAAGGTCTTAACACAGAAATATGAAAGGTATTATGTATATTCTCGAGCTCCGGAGGTAATGCAATCTCGTAAGCTACCTCGCCCACCTTTTGTAATACCTCAAAAGGTCCAATAAATCTGGGACTCGGCTTTCCCTTCTTACCAAATCTAATCTTCCCCTTCCAGGGAGATACTTTCAGGAACACGAAACTTCTTGATAAGAATTCTCAGCTTTGTCGATGAAGATCGGCATACTTCTTTTGTCTGTCTTGAGCAACAATTAATCTCGTTCTGATTAGCTTCACAATTTCAGCGGTTTATTGTACCAATTCTGCTCCCAACAATTGACGTTCACTGACTTCATCCCAGCACAAAGGAGTTCTGCATTTTCTGCCGTATAATGCTTCGTAAGGCGGCATGCTAATACTCACATGATAACTATTATTGTAGGCGAACTCCACCAACGGTAGATGATCCTCCCAACTTCCTTTGAAGTCCATCACACAAGCTCTCAGCATATCCTCTAGCGTCTGAATCGTTCTCTCGCTCTGTCCATCAGTCTGAAGATGATACGCTGTACTCATTCGCAATTGCGTTCCCAGACATTCTTCCAAATTCTTCCAGAAATTTGACATAAAACGTGGATCTCTGTCGGACACAATCGACACCGGAACACCATGTCGAGAAATAATTTCCTTCACGTATAGCTTCGTTATCTTATCCAGGTTGTACTTAACCCTGATCGGCAGAAAGTGGGCTGACTTCGTCAGTCGATCCACTATAACCCATATCGCATCAAATACCTTCTGAGTCGTTGGAAGACCTACCACGAAATCCATCGTGATGTGCTCCCACTTCCACTCTGGAATTTCTAACGGTTATAGCAAACCACTAGGTCTCTGGTGTTCTGCTTTAACTTTCTGACATGTTAAGCATTTCACAACACATTCAGCCATATCTCTCTTCATATTTGGCCACCAGAAATAGTGCCTGAGATCCTGGTACATCTTCGTACTCCCGGGATGAATAGAATATCTAGAACTATGAGCTTCGCTCAGAATCTCCTCTTTGACCTCAGGTACTGGTGGTACCCAGATTCTACCTTCAAACTGTAATAGATTTTCATTATCGATCTTGAACTTAAACTCTTCGCCATCGGTTATCCTTTTCTGAATCTTCTCACATTCTTCATCGTGAAGTTGTGCTTCTTTCACTTTGTCTACTAGAGTAGAACCAGTGGTTACTTGAAACAACATCTCATCCGATTCTTTCGGAAACTTCACCTCCAACTCCAATCTAGCCATCTGTTCTATTAACCGATTCTGATCAATTAACACGTTTAGCTTCTCCCGACCATTCCTGCTCAAAGCGTCGGCGACAACGTTAGCTTTACTCGGATGGTAAAGTATCTCACAATCGTAGTCTTTGATCAGTTCCAACCACCTTCTTTGGCGCATGTTCAAATCCTTCTGGGTAAATATATACTTCAGACTCTTGTGATCTGTGTATATTTCACACTTTTCTCCATATAAGTAGTGCCTCCAAATCTTTAGGGCAAACACTACTGCTGCCAATTCTAGATCATGGGTCGGATACCCCTTCTCGTAATCCTTTAGCTGACGTGACGCATAGGTAATGACTTTGCCGCTCTGCATCAACACACAGCCTAATCCTTTATGTGAGGCATCGCTATATACTACGAAATTCCCCGAACTATCCGATAAGGATAATACAGGCGCAGTACTCAGCGTCTTCTTCAGCTCTTGAAAACTCTTCTCACACTTCTCCGTCCAAACAAACTTAACTATTTTACGAGTCAAATTCGTCAACGGAGTTGCGATTCTAGAAAAGTCTTGGATAAATCTACGGTAATAACCTGCCAATCCCAAGAAACTCCTCACTTCAAATGGCGTCTTTGGCTGTTCCCAGTTCATAACAGCTTCAGCCTTCGACGGATCTATCGAAATACCATCCTTGTTGATCACATGGCCAAGAAATTGCACACGTTCCAACCAAAATTCACACTTTGAGAATTTAGCGTAAAGCTTCTCTCGTCTCAGGGCTTCTAAGGTTAGTCGTAAGTGTTCAGCATGCTCCTCCTCGGTCTTGGAATAAACCAGGATGTCATCTATGAACACTACCACGAACTTGTCCAGAAATGGCTTGAACACCCTGTTCATTAGGTCCATAAATGCAGCTGGGGCATTCGTGAGACCAAATGACATCACCAAGAACTCGTAATGACTATATCGAGTCCTAAAAACTATTTTCGGTATATCGTCCTTCCTCACCTTCAATTGATGATACCCGCTTCTCAAATTAATTTTCGAGAAGTACTTCGCACCCTTCAGTTGATCAAACAAGTCATCGATCCTAGGTAAAGGATACCTATTCTTGATCGTAACTTTATTCAACTCCCTATAATCAATGCAAAGATGCATCGATCCATCTTTCTTCTTAACAAACAAAACAGGCGCTCCCCACGGTGAAACACTCGGTTGGATATACTTCTTGTCTAGTAATTCTTGCAGTTGAACCATCAGTTCCTTCATCTCGACTAGAGCCATTCTGTATGGAGCCTTTGAAATTGGAGCAGTTCCCGGCGCTAAATTGATCATGAACTCTATCTCCCTATCTGGCGGAAGTCCTGGCAAATCGCTCTGAAAAACGTCCACAAACTCCTTAACTACCGATATCTCCTCCACCTTCGGGCTTTCCTTACACATATCTACTATGTAGGCTAGGTATCCCACACAGCCTTGCGTCAGAAGTTTCTTGGCTTGCATAATCTTCAGATAACTCTCTTGTCTAGGTGATCTGCTACCATAGAACACTAACTTCAACGGAGTCGTAAGGTTTACCGACTTCTTCTGACAGTCGATTATCACCCCATAGGTTGAATAACCAATCCATACCCAGTATGATGTCGAATTCCCCAAGTTTAATCGGAATCAAATCTACTCTAAGTTCCTGACCCTTAATGTCCAATCTACAGTTCTTATAAACACACCTAACAGGAATAATTTCCCTATTCGCAATCTCTTTGTTCAAGGGGTAAACTAACTCTTCTACAGGTAAGTCTAAAGTTTTAGCAAAATCATCAGATATGAATGAACAAGTAGCATCCGAATCAAATAATACATATGCATTTATACTATTGATCGGAATAATACCTGACACCACATCTTTTGATTGCACATCATCCTGTACCGTCATATTGAATGTTCGTGCAGTGGGTCGAACATCTTGCAATGGTGCAGCGATAGTCACGGAACTACCGCTTCCATTCCCTCTGCTCCCTGTTGACCCTGCTGTCAGCTTTTTAGGGCAGTTGCGAGCCATGTGATCCTTGGATCCACATGTAAAGCAAGCTCCTTTCTTTGGGTTTGGGCAATTAGGTGCAATGTGGCCTTCCTGACCATAGTTGAAGCACACCCGCTTCCCCTTCATGCACACGCCAGTGTGATTCTTATCGTATGTAGCACATGCTTCGAACTTCCTCTTCTGCTGACTTCCTTGCTGACTCCCAGCAGAGGTGTTTTCATTCTATTTCCTCTTCTGGTTCACAGTGCTGCTACCCCCAGACTTGGTTTCTACCTCATTCTTCTTCTTCTTATCTTGGTTGAACTTCGTCACCGCTTCGCTTCCTCCCTCAGCAAGTATGGCCTTCTCTAGCACAGCCGCAAAGGTGTTCAGCTGGAACATGGAAACCTTGCTGTAGAACCAGGGCTTTAGTCCCCGCTAAAACCTTTTCGCCTTTCTAGCGTCAGTGCTGACCTGGTGAGTAGCAAACCTGGCCAACTCGTTGAACTTAGCGGCATACTCGGACACTGTCATCCCTCCTTGCTTAAGTTCTAGGAATTGGACCTCCATCTGGTCCTGGGAACTCACTGAAAAGTACATCTCGTAGAACATTTCCTTGAAATGTTCCCACGTGATGACTCCCTCTCCCTCTCGGGTCTTGTTAGCCTGCCACAAAAAACTAGCATCCGACTTCAACATAAAAGCCGCAAATGCTGTCTTCTGGTCTTCCCCTACCCTAGCCACGTCAAACACTTTTTCCATTTCCATTACCCATGTCTGAGCTTCAATAGGGTTAGTCGACCCTGCAAACTCAGGCGGTCCTACTGCCTTGAATTCCTTGAACATGGTACCCTGCACTTGCGGCTGATTCGCAAGAGCTCCTGTCAACAGGTTCACCAACTGCTGAACCGAGTTGGCATTTTCTGTTAAGAAAATATTATTATTAGACCCTTTATTCAATTTTTAAATATTCAAATTCATACTTAAACGTTCTAAACAATTCAGTTCACATAGAACACCAAGCACGTCAATAAACTTCTTTTATTCATTAGTCGTAGTTTTAAAAAACATCAATCAAATAGCATTTCTGCCATTTACATCATCCTTCCTGAACTGGAAAAGTTGCAGGATTATATTGTTAACTTATCCCATTCTTATTTCAATTTATGGGATTTACTTTATTTACTACAAAAAGCAACACATAAACAAAAGCTTTACTACTACTGTTACTACTGCTACTGCTACTGCTACTGCTACTGCTACTGCCTAGGCATATTAATACGTCACACAGCCTCTCCGCGTTCCTCTTCCATTACCCAAAACGTCGTTCTTTGGTCCACCACATACCACGGTAAACCTTGGAACTGAGCTGGGTAGTAGAAAACACGGTCGTGAGCTCTTTCTATTACTGTATGGAAGGCATATTCTGTTTCCCTCAGCTTGGCCCTCTTGGCTTCAGCTTCACCTTCAGCTCGATCGGCTCGTTGATTAGCTCTCAAGCTTGACTCTTCAGCTCTGGCACGCTTCCTTGACTCCTCCTGGATATCTTGCTTCAGCTTTGCCAGTTCAAATCGAGCAGCATCTCTATCAACCTCCATATGTATCAGGTTCCACTGTGCATCTCCTAGGTCACTTGCCATTTCTTCGATCGTCTCGTCCCGCTGCTGAATGGTTTCTTCGAGATCTCCTACTCGTCCATGAAGCTCCACATTGCTATCGTAGACTGCCTCGTACATCTCAGCACTAGTAGAGTGAGGTGGGAATTCCTCTTCGGGATCCTTTTCCTCCTCTTCCTCCTCTTCAAACTCGTCCTCGTCCTCTTCTTCTGGAATAGGTGTCAGCTCACGCTCCTGACCAGCTATGGTGATCACTGGAGATAGCTCTCTCCTAACCCGCTGCTCCCAGACAACATGTATGTCACGGGGCTCCTCCTCTCTAGTCACCTGAGGTACATCCTCTCTAGCCTGGCTAGGTTCTCCAACGTTCGACATCCTGACAAAAGAATTTTTAAAGTTCATTATTACGTGACATCGAATCGACACTCTTCTAATACTATAATGTAAACACATAGCACATAAGGTAGTTTATTATCTTTTACCTATCACACCTATCTTTTCGATCTTACCATAAGGCTACTACCTAAGGTTTTTCCCCACATAAGGTTTCATAACCCATAGCTTTGATACCAACCTGTGACACCCCCAAATCCGGGTACTTCGTTTCCACATGATTTGGTGTTCACTTTCTATCTATAACATACCTTTACCCAATACATCTCAAAATAATTTACAACCTTAATTAAAAATAATAAAATCTCCCTTCAAACAAGGGTTACAACCTTCTCAAAACTCAATCCCAGGGTTACTCTAACCTTGACATAATCAATAAAGTGCGGAATAAAAAAACATGACCTAAAATTATGACAATCACTTCAAAATAATTAAACAAATCTTCACTTGTTCATCTTTCCCTTGCCTTTACCTGTAGACGGGGCATCAACATTATCAACTTTAACTGCAATTGTTATTTAATGAAGGAGTGAGCAAACAACAGCTCACTGGAGTTTAACAATAATAAATATATGAAAGAATATCTTTACAAAGATCTGAATAACTTAGCTTACTTCAACAATAAAGAATTGAATAATAATTCTCTATCAATATCAAAATTCGAATATAGAATTTATCTGAGCTTTGAACTCTTTTTGTCCTAGGTTATAAATATTTCTATTTAATCCTTTAACAGTCAATAAGACTATGGACCTCAACTCGTACTTAGGGGGATCAGCCCTTTGTACCATGTATTGTGCACAAACATCTTAACGTTATGCGTACTAACCTCCCCTAATAATTAGGGTTGTTCAACTCAGTAATTTGAATTCAAGTCCGCACCAAAGAAAGTTTGGTTTGGATAAGCTTACAATGGTAATTTAGAATTCACGTTCATCAACTAAGGATTAGTTGAATAGACTTTCAATAATTTATAAATAAAAGAATTATGAATCAACATATGCTTTAGAAGTAAACTTAAAGCATTTAAAATAATAAACTAGATCTTACTTGAACATTAAGTCAAGATCTCTTCGGTTAAGTAAATAATTGTCCAGTACAGAAATGAAAAGGACATTCTCAACAATAAAAATATGAACATCAAAGAACTTGCGTATAAATAGCGAGTTTAGGGTTTAGAAGCCTTGCCCTAAGCGCAAGCTACTTAACACAATTCACGTACTTTAATACTTTCTACACATATATATTAAGTCACAAAAACTTAAATTAGTTAATACAAAACTAATTCCTATAAGTGGTTAACCCTCATGGTTAACTCACTCTAATTAAATAAATAATCAACTATCACATAATTAATTACATCACACACATACTCACATAATTAAATTAATTATGTATTTTAGCTAAATTATAATTAAATAATTATAATTCAAACACTTAATCTAATTATAATTACTCAATTATAATTACCTCTTAAATTATCAAAATTTCATAATTAATAGTTAATTAAACTATATCATGCATTATAATTACACAATTTACAATTAATTATGTATTTATCAATTATAATTTAATTAAGGTTTTCAAAATTCTTTTCTCCAATTATGAAATTGTCCAACTCATACTAGCAACATGTTATAGCCACTGAATTCATGCTCATTATCATAACCAATTATCATAAACTATCAAATAAAACTGCACAAGTAAGCAAAACTCACTGCCCAAGCACTGTGCCCGGCGCAGCTGCGCAGCCAGTTGCCTTATAACCGGCGCAGCTGCGTAGGGAAGGAATCTGGGATAGGCCAGTGGCGCAGCTGCGCTGCTCCTGGCCTTTCTGCCGGCGCAGCTGCACAGCAGCTCGGCCAGACGCAGACAGCCACGACTCTCTGTTTAACCGAACAACCCAAACAACCCAACAACGCCAAAAATATAGTACTATAGACTCTATAAAACATATATACGCTATTACACATATATAAAGTATGCTTCCAAAATACAAAATCATTTAAACAATGATAATCACAAGTTTTGAAAATCCATGTTGGCCATTTTCATGAAAACTCATATTTTCTCAAAAATAATCTACTGTAACTATTTTTCTCCATCAATTTGAATTTATATACATGCATTATATACAAGTTGAATATAATCATCAAACAATTTTCCAATAAGCATGCTAGCATATTCCAATTATAAATTTCTCAATCCAAAATTGACAACAAAACTAAAACTCATATGAACTCATATCAACATAAATTTTTTGTTAAAATATTTTTCTACACTAATTTGATTTCTGAAAATCGTTATGGCATACAATCACCATTAGTATATCATGAACACAATACATATTCAATTCATGATTATACCACTTTCATGAAAATTTACTTTTATAGATAATGAAAATATGAAGAACATAAAATTCAACTTCAAAACAATAAGTTCTAGAAACATAAAATTCAACTTCAAAACAATAAGTTCTAGAAATTATACCTTTTTGCTTAATAAAAATGAAGAAGATGATGATTTCCTTATTCCTTCCTTCTCTTCTTCTCTAATTCTTCTCTGCTATTCTTCCTCTCTGCTCTCTCTTTTCTTCTTAGTGTTAGGCTTAAACTAACGTAGTTTTCCTTACGTAGTATATAGATATATAACTGACATATATCAATAATATACGTACTAACTAATATTTAATAATCCAATTAAATAAGGAGTTACAAAATTCAAAAGTCCTTTTGGCTTGTTTGGCAACAGAAAAGTTAGAAACTAGTTTTTCTAACTTAGGCATGGTTTAGATAAATTAGGTTTAATCTAGTGTAAAGCCCTGTTTGGCAACATTCTTTTAAAACAAAAGCAAGGGCCTTGTTTGGTAAAAATTATTTTAAAAAAATCCTTTTCTTTATTTTAATAATTTATTTAACACATACTTTAATATCACATTTTAATTAATTAAATATCAATAATAATTTAATCAATTAAAATCTAACATCAATAAATCACATAAAATTGTCACATAATTATAATTTCTCGCTAATTATAATCCATGTAACACTTCATCACATATAATCTATGTAACACTTCATCACATATCTCATCTAATTTAATTATCTCAATTAAATTAGAACTATAATATAAAATTAATATACATTAATTAAATTAAATATTGTACATTCATTTAATTAATATATACACTTAATTAAATCACTCCATAAATCACATAATTTATTTATTTAACTCAATAAATAAATCACTTAATTAAATCACTCCATAAATCACATAATTTATTTATTTAACTCAATAAATATTTCAAATTATTATATAAAATCACAATCGTTACAGTTAGAATATGATTAGAAGCATAAACTAATATTTTTACAAAAGTTTGTGTGATTTATATCAGCTAAATTCAAAATTTGGTGTGAAAAAATAAACCAAATTGGCTTTTTCTCTGTACAGTTCGCAACACTGTCAGATTTGTTTGCGCAGTGGCGCGGTCGCGCCGCTCCCAAGGCTTATTGGAGCGCGGTCGCGCTGGTCCTGTAGATTGTGCAGAAAGCTAATTTTTAAATGTGAAATTTTATAAGATTAATGATGTAATAAATTATAAAGCTGTTAATAAAATTAAAATGCTAAATGGTCAGTAATGAATTATATGGTTAAAATATAATATATATAATTATAATTTGATTAATTATAATTAAAATAAATGCTAATTTAAATTATAATTTGTTTAATTATAATTTAATAAATGCATGATGTAGTTTGATTAATTATAATCAGTAAATGTTTGATTTAAATTATAATTTGTTTAATTATAATTTAATTAATATGAATACATTATTTAAGTTTGATTTAATTATATGAACATGTGATGTGATTATGTGATGTGATAATTAATTATGAACTTAACAATTAAAGAGGAATGAGTTAACCTAAATGGGTTAACTAGTTATGTGAATTAGTTATGTGATAACTAATTTATATTATTATTGTTAATTATACATATATAGGGTTAATTAAGGAACGTGAGTATAACTTGTAGCTTGTGCTTGAGGCAATTTTTCTAAACTCAAACTTGTTATTGATATGCAAGTTTTCTATATTCGAATCTTAATTGTATTAAGTATGTCTTTTATTTCTGCAATGGACAAGAAATTATTTAAAGTTCACGATTTAATTAAAATGACATTGACTTAATTATTCAAGTAATGTCTATTTTATCTTTCGAGTGCTTTAAGTTTAATTCTAAAGCATAAGTTATTTCATAATTCTTTATTATTGAGTTATTCTATATTATTGTAAGTCGATTCAACTACTCCTTAGTTGATGGTAGTTGAACTCCAAATTTCTTTTTAAGCTCATCTAAACCAATCTTTCTTTGGTGCGGACTTGTATCAAATACTGAGATGAACAACCCTATTTAATAAGGGATTACCATGCGAAAACGTTAAGATATTTGTGCACAATACATGGTACGAAGGGTAGATCCTCCTAAGTACGAGTTAAAAGTCCATATAGTCTACAAGACTGTTAAAGGTTTTAAATAGAAATATTTATAACCTAGGACATAGTTCAAGGTCTTATGACCCTCAGATGATTTCTATATTCGAATTCTAAATATTGATGAAAGAATTATTATTTAAATCTTTATTATTGATGAAAGAAAAGTTATTCAAATCTTTTGAAGTTATTCAGTTTATGTCATCACTATTATTGTTATTAATCCAAGTGAACTTTTGTTTGCTCACACTTGCAATTAAATAACCATTGCAGCTAAAGTCGAGAATGTTGACGCTCCGTCAACAAGTAAATGAAAAAGCAAGATGAACAAGTGAAGACTCGTTATATTTTGATTATGATTGTAATAAGACTTTATTGTGTTATATTTTATTTCCACATTTTATTGACTTTAGCAAACCCTGGGATATTTTGAATAAGCTTGTAATCCTTTTATAAGAAAGATTTTTATTATTATTTATTCAAGGTTGTAATTTATTTTGCATTCCTTATTATGTGCAGTAGTTATGTACTTTAGTTATACAGTGAACACCAAATCTCGTGGAAATGAAGTACCCGGATTTGGGGGTGTCACAGGAAGAGAGAAAGATCCGGGTTGTGACTCGACCCACTGATTTTTTCCCGACGTCGACATGTGGTGACTCTGCTGGGGATAGTAAAGGGCTTAGGATGCGTTCCAATCTTTTCAAAAATTTCACTTTCATATCTTCGTATGTGTGAATGCTACGTCTTTACATTGATTGAATGCGTGAATGCTGCATATTTACATTGAATGAATGTGAATGAATGCTTTCCTATTTTTTAGTGCCTCGCACCCATATTAGTGCTTCACACCTATGTCATCATATGCATAATGGTGAGACACGATGTATGTGAATGTATGTTGTGATTCCTCCTCCGAGAGGCAAAACCCGTCAGTGATAAGTAATGTCTCTGGGGATGGCTAAGTCTCTGGGGCTCCTGAAAATGCACCACCCAGATTTGTTCCAGTTAAAAGATCGGATTAATTTCCCCTCTAGTAGATTGCGATGATCTGGGGACCTCCATGCCAAAATGCCGCGAGAGTAGCCTAAGATAGGTCAGCCTCTGATTAACCAAATCCGATGGGAAGCTTCTTCATGCCTTCCTCTTTCAATTCAATGTCAAGTTTTCAATTTCAAATGTAAAGGAGCACAATGTAAATATCATAATAAAAATTTACATTCCTTGTCATATACATCCTGTCATGTTATCCTGTCATCAAAACAACTAACCTCTGTTTTGCAGGATAAGATTAAAAAATCACAAAAACACATCGTGGCATGCATCTTATCCTTACCTACCTCAGGAAATTGACACGCCTATGTTTTGTTGTAGGTGAAAAATTGCTCCTGTCACTAGATCTAAGTCTAAAAAGGCACTTAGTCCATCCACGGACATGACTTCGAGTGCTCAGCCAGAATCCACCCCTGTCTCTAGGGAAGAGTTTGAAGGACTGAAGAACCAGATAGCTGAATTGGCCAGTTTCGTGAGAGTGCAAAGTAAAGCTTTTAAAGGGAAATAAGCCCAAACTCATACAGAACCCGGAACACCTAGTGGTAGTGGTGGCAGTCAAGAGACTGCAAAGACAGAGACTCAGTTTCTTGGACCACAAAACCAGGACACAACCAAGAAAACCCCTAAAATCACTGTCCTTAGCAAAGAACAGGAAGCCGGTGACATTCTGAAGCAAGTACAGCAGATGGAAGAAACCATCCGGTCTATCAAAGGGATTGGGGCCTTTGGCAGTGTCAATTATTCAGACCTCTGTATCTTCCCTGGGGCTCGTTATTTCAAAAAATTTAGAACTCCTGATTTTGTGATATACGATGGATTGGGAGACCCTTATACCCACATGAAGGTATTCATTGGAGAACTCAGATCCTATGCAGAGGGCAAGAAACTTCGAATGCAGTTATTTCAGAAGAGTCTGACAGGAGAGGCTAGAGCTTGGTACGTCGACAACTCCAAAATTCACAGTTGGAAAGAGTTGGCACATGCTTTCCTCAGTCAATATAGCTTCCAATCTCAGCTGGCTCCAAACAGATACCAAATAACCAAAATCAAGAAACAAAACACTAAATCATTCAGAGAATATGCCCAACGCTGGAGGCAGGTTGCAGCACAAGTCACCCCATCCTTGACTGAATCTGAAATAGTCATGACCTTCATCGACATCCAAGAAACTCCATATTATGAGAGGGTCCTAGCAGGCATAGGAAAACCATTCTCTGAAATGATCAAACACAGCGAGATGGCAAAAATGGGGCTCAAGTCTGGGAAGATAAAGAATCTAACCGCCCTCAAAGCTGTTGCTGAACATATCCAGTCCAAAAATTACGGGAGTAATCCCCGGAGGGTACTAAAAAAGAAAGATGAAGAAGTGTCATTAGTGTTACAAGGACATAATCAAATAGGCGAGTCAAACAGTATGCCCATTCAAAGGAGGAACTATACCCCTTTCCAAGCTTCAGCACAGCCTTCCTCCATTTCAAAAAAATATGGAGGTCAGGCGTCGAAGAAATTTCACCCCACTAGGGGATTTACTCGAGAATGTGCTAAAGCTGTTGACGGCACAGAAGAAGATTGTCCAACTCCTTCCACCAACCAACACTGGTGGACGAAATTTTGACCCAAGCAAGAAATGTGCTTACCATTACGGATCCCCGGGCCATGACACTCAAGACTGTTGGTCTCTCAAGCATAAAATCCAAGACTTGATTGATAATGGAGAGATTCTGGTGACCAAACCTGAACAACCACACGTACAAGACAATCCCCTCGCTCAACACAAAGAGGAGAATGTCAATATGATCAGCACCACAAGTGGAGAAGGATCCAAATACCTCCGATATGTCGGAGAATCAACTCAATCCAGCAACAACAATCCAGACAGTTAGGAAGTCTCAGAAAGGCGATTCCTAACAGAGCAGGAGATAAGGTCTATCAAGGAATAAATTGAATAGTTAGCAGAGTTGGTTGTACACCAACATCAGATCACCAGACAAATGATAAAATAGGCCAACCAATCTAATACAAATCCTCCTACACCGAAGATCAGTCCCATTCCCATGAGGGATCATTACTAGCCACATGAGCATGAACCCTGGGTCGACAAGATGGCCAAAGAGGAAAAATTCTAATCTGGTAGGAAATTCGCCTTTCAAAGGAATTTTAATAACCTGAACCAGTCGATGGAGAAAATCATCCAGATGTTAATCAACGAAGGAATGGTTGCAGATTTATTACCTCCATTGAACCCGAGATCCAAAAAATTCAAGCCTGACCAAATTTGTCAGTACCATTCTAATGTACCCGGCCATGATACTGAGGATTGTTGGGCACTTCGTAGCCTGATTCAAAATATGATTGAAAGCGGTGAGTTGATAAGAGGGAATTGGGATTATGGCCTCCCAGATGAAGATAATCTCTTTATTCCCACTGCGTGGAATCAGGATACAGTGGTTGTTGTGTCTTGTGATAATGAACCAACCCTCACACCCCTAGTACTTCCAGGGAAAGGGGTCAAAGAAACACAAAATCCTATGAAGGTGGTCGCACCCGAGCCTTTAATCTTACCCTTCAGACCTCAATATCCAGTTATTAGTCTGAAGAGGGTCACATGGAACTACGGGAATTATGAAGGTTCCACTTCAAACAACATTGCCATCATACCAAAGGATAATCCACTGTACCTGCCTCAGCGGGTGATCAAATCAGTCATCAAAGCCAAAGAAAAGTTGGCTAAAGAGAAAATCTAAGAGTTCCTCAACAAAATGGGAAACAATGAAATTAAGGTAGTGCAAAGTCTGAAGGATGCACCAAAGTAAATGTCCATATTAGATCTGGTTCTATACTCGGTGGAGCATCGTGACATCCTGGTAAAAGTACTGGAAGAAGCCCATCTGCCACATACTGTGGATGTCTAGAAATTTTGTCATGTGATAGAACACATTGTCAATAGTAATGTGATATCTTTTACTGGCGATGATATCCCTGCAGAAGGGACTGGTTATTGCAAATCCCTGCACATAACAGTTATATCTTCCGGGTATGTGATCGGAGGTGTGCTTATAGGTGGAGGATCATCCCTAAACATCTATCCCTACAACACCTTGGAGAGAATGAAGGTTAACCCGAATCAGATGAAAACCAGTTATATGGTCATCCGGGCTTTTGATGGATCTCATCGACAAGCTATGGGAGAAATAGAGCTTCCTCTTGAGATTGGTCCGCACACTTTCTATGTGTCTTTTCAGGTGCTCAACATCCCCACTGGATATAACTTATTGCTGGGCAGACCATGGATCCACATGGCAGGGGCAGTGTCATCCACCCTCCATCAATAACTCAAATACATTATCAATGGCAACCTCATCACGATCAATGCCAAATTAGAATACCCTGTCTGCATACAGGGAGACATGCCGGTGATTAGCCTGGACGCAGGGATTGAACCTGTAAGTTTTCAAGCCTTGGAGGTGAGTGATACTTAGTATTTACCTATCAGAGCTTTAACCCTAAAGCCAAAGGTCTCCCTTGAAGTGATGACAGTAGGCCAAGAGATGGAATCTTTGTGTTTCCAACCTGAAGAAGGGTTAGGAAAGAATCAGCAAGGTATCAAAAATCCAGTACAAATCCCGAGCCAATCAGGGAGAGCCAGATTGGGTTATTCATCCGGGTCAAGCCGCCAGAATCCATATAAGCACCCTAAAGCTCATCTTCCACCATACTGCTGCCAAATTTCACCGATACTGGTTTTATAAAGACAATAAGGAAGATCCCCGCTGTAGTATCAGCTATGCTGTTTCCTCCTATCGCACCAGTAGGTGAAAGAAAGACCCCAAAGCCTGAGGGGGATAGCAAAAAAGGAAAAGAAAAGATCTTGTACGAAGGATGAGACCCATTTGCTAACATGCGGGTCATCATAAACTATAAGGGTATGAATGATGAGATCCCAGACAGTGACAACGAGGATCAAATTCAAATTTCTCACATCAAGAAGGGAAATGGGGGCAGTTCAAAGAAAAACCCCGGCTCTATTGTAAAGGATGTCTCAGTCGTTATCTGAGACGAGGCAGACGAGCACAATTCCTTGATCCTCCCTATTTATGAGGATCTAACCCTGGATAACTGGAGCAGCGTACCTTACCTCAGTCAAAAAGGGTAAATGGGCAGAGAGTCCGTCTGCCCTGTAACATGCTTTCATTTACTGCTTACTTTTGATTGCACAACTATAGCAGTAACTTTTGTCATGCTTTTACAAATGCTCTATATATTTAAGCAGTTGTTTATATTAAAGTGAAAGCATTTTTGTTTTCAAGACTCCAGAGTTGGATTTGTTTGTCACTGCTGATGAGAGGATAACCTGTCACAGTGACTACAACTTTGATGTAGAACTAAACTTCAATTTGATGGATATTGATCAAGAGGAGAAAGATGACTATGAGGTGCCCGAGGAGATCAAAGAATGGGTCGAAGACAAACCCAAACCAAACCTCGACCAAACTACCCCTATCAACATAGGAACCTTCAAAAACATCAAAGAAATCTAGATAGGTATAGACCTCACACAAGATCAAAAAACTGACCTGATCGAATTCTTAACGCAGTTTCAAGATATGTTTGCATGGTCGCATGAAGACATGATCGGATTGTCTACTGATATTGTCATCCATTGAATGCCCATCAAATATGAATTCAAGCCATTCAAAAAGAAGCTCAGGAGATTGAAACCTGAATGGAGTCTGAAAGTTAAAGAAGAAGTCATTAAATAATTCAAAGTCGGTATCATCATGGTATCAACAAACCCAGAGTGGCTATCAAACATAGTTCATGTGCCAAAACCCAGAGGGAAAGTGCGAGTATGTGTGGATTACCTAGACTTGAACAAAGCCTGCCTCAAGGATAATTTCCTGGTACCTTTTATCCACATCCTGATCGACAATACGGCGTAGTATGGCATATATTCCTTTGTGGATTGCTTTGCTGGTTACCATCAAATCATGGTTGCTGAAGAAGACCGAGAGAAAATAGCTTTCATCACTCCATGGGGAACCTTCTGCTATAGATGATTGTCCTTCGGCCTCATCAATGCTGGAGCCACATATCAGCGAGCCATGATGGCCCTATTTCATGACATAATGCACAAGGAGATAGAGGTATATATGGATGACATCATCAAATCCCAGAAGGAGGATGATCACCTTGACCATCTCAAGAAGCTGCTCAACAGGTTACGTAAGTACAACCTCAAGCTGAATCTAGCCAAATGTGCTTTTGGCGTTAAATCAGGTAAGTTGTTGGGATTCTTGGTGCGTAATCGAGGCATCGAGCTAGACCCCACCAAGATCAAAGCCATCACTAAGATGTCGGTACCTCAAACAGAGAAGGAGATATGTGGGTTCCTGGGGAGAATCAATTTCATAAGCCGATTCCTTTCCCAGCTCATAGCAACCTGTGAACCCATCTTCAAGCTACTAAGGAAGAATTCCTCCACCAAATGGAATGAGGATTGTCAGAAAGCCTTCATTTCCATAAAGAAGCAGCTGATTGAAGCACTTGTTTTGGTACCCCCGAGGGATGGAGTTCCTTTTTTCATGTACCTGTCCATCAATGCCAATGCAATGGGGTGCATGCTAGGACAAAAGGATGATAGTAGCAAGGAAAGAGCCATCTACTACATCAATAAAAGATTCAACAGTGATGAACAGAAGTATACCCCAATCGAGAAGACATGTTGTGCGTTAGTATGGGCCGCCATGAGGTTGAAACACTATTTGCATGGGAACACGACCTACCTTATATCCCACATGGATCCCCTGAAGTACGTATTCAACAAGCCAATGTTGAATTATCGATTGTCTAAATGGCAGTTGATCCTACAACAGTTCGACATTGTCTACATGACTCAGAAGTCAATCAAGGGTTAAGGCATTACAGATCAATTAGCTGAAGCACCTGCAGGAGGGTTCAAGCCCCTGAAGACCTATTCCCGGATAATGGAATCATGACAATTCAACAAATCCAGCAAGAGAATACAGTCCAACCATGGAAAATGTATTTCGATGAAGCAGTAAACATGGAAGGTGCCGGAGCTGGGGCAGTCCTTATCTCTGGTACAGGAGAACAATATCCTGTGGCTACCAAACTTCAATTTGGTAACACCAACAACACAGTCGAGTATGAAGGCTGCATAATGGGGTTGAAACTAGCCCAATCCATGGGTATCAAACATTTACTGGTCTTTGGAGACTCTGGGTTGGTCATCAGACAAACCACTGGGGAATATCACACCAAAGAACTGCATTTGCTGCCTTATCATCGGCAGGTCATCAAAATATCTTTGGAGTTTGAAGACATAACCTTCAGCTATATTCCTCGGGGAAGGAATGACTTCGCTGATGCATTGGCGATGTTGGCTTCATTGATCCACATATCCGATAGGAGTGGGATTCCCTACATCAAATTCACAATTCAGAAAGCCCTGACATACGGGAATTACATTGGAGACATATCAGATGAAATACCTTCTATCAAACAGCTTTGGTATCAAGACATCAAGGAATATCTCTGAGATGGATCTACACCCACTGGGGCAAGCCAATCCGAACGAATGCTGATTCAAAAAATGGCTATGAAGTTCTATCTAAGCGGAGATGCACTCTATAAAAGAGATGCTGGAATAGGCCTTGTTAAGATGCCTTGATAAAGAGAAAGCCTAGAGATTCATGGATGAAGTCCATGGTGGAGTCTCTGGTCCACACATGAGCGGTCACCTGCTGGCCAAAAAGATATTAAGAACAGGACATTATTGGATCTCGCTCAAAGTTGACTGTGATGATCATGTCAGGAGATGCTTTCAATGCCAAGTACATAGAAATGCCATACACGCTCCTCCAAATGAGTTACACAATATGAGTTCACCATAGCCTTTCTCCATGTGGGGAATGGATGTGATCGGTCCAGTGGAACCCAAAGCCAACAATGGTCATCGATTCATCTTCACCATGATCAATTACTTCACCAAGTGGGTTGAAGCAGCCTCTTTTCCCAAAGCCACCAAAGAGGTCATCATTGGTTTCATCAAAAATTATGTCGTCTGTTGATATGGACAACCCGAGATGATCGTATCAGATAACGCCAAAAACATAAACAATCAGATGATGAGAGAACTATGCAGCAAGTTCCACATCAAGCATCTCAATTCCATCATCTATCAGCCTAAGATGAATGGAACTATTAAAGCGGCCAACAAGAACATCAAAAAGATCATGCAGAAAATGTCCGCCAATCACAAAGAATGGTCTGACCTACTGCCTCTAACCCTGTTAGCATACAGGACGTCAATGCGTAGCTCTACTGGGGCTACCCCATATTCATTAGTCTATGGAATGGAAGCAGTCCTCCCCATAGAAGTAGAGATAGAGTTCTTGCGAGTGTTAATCGACGCTCAGATGGACGAAGATTAGTGGTTACAAGACCGGTCCAACCAACTGTCTCTGATAGATGAAAAGAGGGCTACCGCCATTTTCCACGGACAGTTATATCAGCAAAGGATTGCTCGATCCTAAAATAAAAAGTTCGAATACGAAAATTCAAAGAAAACTGATTTGGTGCTGAAAGAAAGTTTTTGTCAATCAAGACGAAGCCAAAGGAAAGTTCGCCCCTAATTGGGAAGGCCCTTTCATTGTCAAGGAGGTGTTGACGGGAGGAGCTATCAAATTACAAGATATGGACTGAGACCAAATTTCCCTAACAAATCAACTAAGATACCATAAAAAGGTACTATGTCTGAAATACATGCATACCCGCATCTTGGTCCTATAAATCAAATCAGGTTCGGTTTTTCACTAGAAAGCCGGAACTACGAATGACCTGATCTCCCTCCACCCGAAGTACGTAGGCAGCCATTTCTGGTACGGTTAAACCAAACAAAAAATTGAAAAACTCATCAAACCAAACTGAAAAAATTAAGACAAATACTTTTCAAACCTCTCTCACACGAAAATAGAACTACGAATGACCTAATCTCCCTACACCCGGGAGTACGTAGGCAGCCATTTACGACGCAGTTTAACCTTCAAGAAAAAACAAAACCCAATAAAAACTAGTCCCTAGACACCGAAGCCATATGAAACCTAAAAATTATCAAGCCTCCTTGGTCAGTAGGCCCATCTGAGATACTCTCTGACATCTCAACTTGTCAGTCCATCAAGAAGAAGCTCAAGATACATTAACAACAGCAAGTCATAAAAGAAGTGGAATTCACTCAGCAATGACATTACATATCCAAACAGGGAAGTGAATCAAAAATATATTTCTGTGTTATATAACACTGTTTGATATATACATAATGTCCTGTATATGACAAAAATGGTTGATTTAGTATGTGCAGGAAAAATAAAGCTAGTCTGTGGACCCAAGGATAAGCGGGACAACAATGCCAACATGGCATCTCTCTCTAAAGATGGAGGAGCAGCTGTAAGTGCAATACCCTCAGCCTCCATACGGCTCAAAACATCTACAGTCATCTGTAGTGTGGCACTGTGATCATCACTGTATGCACTCATCTCGACAACCAGACCATGAGTATAAGATCGGAGAGCAGTACTGTTGGCAATGTGGAAATCCTAGGAAGCTATGGCCTCGTCCCTCTCCACAAAAGCTGCATCCCTAGCAATCAAAGTCTCCTCAATCTCAACAAAAGCTGCATCTCTGGCAGATCGGATCTCCTCTCACTCAATTAATCCTGCATCCTGGGCGGCTCGAGCCGGATCTCTCTCCGCTAAAGCTATATCTCTGCCACACAGGGCGGTCAACATCAGCGCTCTAGCCTGATCTCTCTAAAAGGTAATCCTAGATAGTGAGTCTGCCAAAGCGAGATCTGTCTCGGCAGGAATAATCGGTGGGTCACTAACCAAAGCAGCTGTCAGACCCATGAACAAATCATCCTCAGTAGGAGACTCAAGATCCTCCATGGGCTCCTCCTCATCGGAGTCCACTATCGGAGCTGACTGAATGAATGAAGTTGATGCGATATCTACCTCCAACCACGCTGAGTACTCTAGAGAACGATCCGGATGGCTACTGGAGAAATCTGCCCTCTCCCTGTGAGTTCAACACTCATACACTCGGATCAAATCAGCAGATGACATAGACAAAGCTGACATCCTCTGATCAACAGCCCCTTCAAACTGATGCAGGCTCTGAAACTGATCAAACTGGCCCATAACAGCCAGAGGATGGTAAGTAGTCACTCCCCTCAATCCCGCTAGGGGCAAGTAGTCCATATTAGGTGCATGGGTGATGAAGCTATAGAGGGAGACTAGCCCTGCGCATGGAAGAATCGAGAATGGATGCGCAATATCAGACAAAAGTGTTAACCATGTCTCTCCATCGGTGCACTCTGCTGGCTAAAATTATAGGACATAGCTATATCATGGGAGAAGCAATACCCCTAATGTTTGAAGAATCCAATCGATCGAATATGGGACATGAGCCATACATACAACAAGACCGAACTGCCTCTGAAAAACCCCTCTGGGTGGGTAATGCAGTGGGTGGCTGCCCTCAACGTCTCAGCCAATATCATCGGTATGATGGTGCTACCCTGCGTAAGGGCCCGAAGCACAACTATCAATCCCACATCCAAATGGTCCAAGCGTAGTGGCATATAGACGTAGGCTACGATGCACATCAGTAAAACGTCTATCTTGGCCAAATGCCACGCCTCTGCCGATACAATAAAATCCCTGGCATGTCGATCGTAACTGTCAAACTCACCAAATCGATTGATCAAAAAGTTAATGGAGATCAAACGTCTAGAGATGATCTCGTCCATAACTACGCTCTGGCGAAGACTTGACATCCATATAAATGGTCTCCTCATATCACTGATCACCGTACGAGCTCAAGGTACCTCTAAAGCTAAGCCAGTAAACCGCTAGTACTCCTTAAGGGTCGGAGTCAACTCATGATGCCCAAAGCAAAAGACCTATCTATCGGGTATCCAACAGGATAAGATGCCATCCACAAATCCATATGGCACCTGAAAGTTTATGAGGGCCAATGAATGCCCCAACATCTGATCCACTGTCCCTTTGGCGGGGAATGGCAGGCTGTCGTACCACTATCTCAAGGATGATGCCACCTCAGATGGTGGCGAGTGCTAGATACAACTAACGGTAGTTGACGACATTTGTATCACAGTATCACAAGACCATCCAGGGGTCAAATCTGAACTAATCTGTTCAAATGCATACACATGATATAATATATGCATTATGAGAATGATAAACATGATGCAATAGATAAGAAATATCATGCATATCTATAATAAACTATCTACTGCAAGCATCATCCCTTTCTGGTAATACAAAACAAAATAAAAAGTACAGGAATCTGGGGCACCACCACCCAACTACTAATAGTGGTCTATCAAAATGGGGCACAACCGCCCAATAACCAAAACAGTGGCCGACCAAAAGATATAGCTACTATAGCTATCAAAAAAGATCCAAAATATCTAAGCTCAGGTGGTTAACGTGCTCCATCTCCTCCTTGGACACAAAGTTGCGGTCATCAGGCATGTTTGGGCAGTACAAGGGAGGATCAGCCCCTGCAAAACTGTTGGAAAATGGACCTGAAGAGGGGCCAGCTCCAGAGCCGGATGAATCAAAAGAAGATGCCTTTGATGAATCTCTGCCAAGATGCCTGATAAATAGGTGAGCTCTCTCCAGCTGCTAGGTCAATCCTGTGATCTGGTCCAAATGAGTCGGCTCCCTGAGGCAAGCTATTCAGTATGTCATTATAACAGAACCAGGCTCCATATCTGCCATAAACTGGGTAGCCCGAGTCTGAGCTCCAATTTTGCGAGGACTCCACCAGCTGCTAAATCCCTCCTGGCTATAAGGGCCATCGAATAGGGTAAAGCCGTCTATGCCCTCCATAGAGATATCTGTCAGTGGCAGGATTAATGGCCAATGATGCCAAGAAGGAGGAACAATGGGAATACGGATCTGCCCTGTAATGCTCCTGATCACACGCTCTCCTAAATAGAGGTCTCAGCCTCCCTCTGTCAACAATGGGACTCTGCGGGTCGACAATGCAAACTCCTGACCAGTAGGTTAGCCTCCCTCAAATCCAACAGCCAAAAACTCAGAGGTATATGGGATCCATATGATTGCTCCGGCCGTCAAAAGCTCCAACTATAGGTGGGAATGCGTAAAGCCCTCAGCAACTGGGACCTCCGTCAGAGTGGAGGATGTCAATGCCGTCCCCGGGGATAGGTCTCCAGACCTAAAGTAGTGGCAGGCCATAGGCAAGGAAGCCTCTCATATGCCCAGAACTGGCCATGTAAATATCAAAATTCCTCAGTGACCAAGACTGACAAATGTAAATGCAGAAACCAAAAAGGTACAAGAAAGATGTACTCACCAGCAGAAACGGATAGAACCCTAACCAAGCTTCCGTCAAACCCTCCGAGAGTATATGTATACCACGGAGAAAATAGGCAAAGGTGTAGGAACCCTAATCAAAGTCACTAAGGTGCTCTATATACCGGGTAGCGCTAACCAGGGCGAAGGACACAGTCGATGAGTTATCCGCCACAAAACAACCCCTGATGATCACCAAAAATAATTGCCTCAAGATGCGATCCCTAACCCTCTGATCATCAGGCAGAGGCTCAAGTAAAGCCCCACTTTGGGCATCTATACTCAAGGGACTAGATCGAACCGTTCGATCCTTGATCGTCATCGTAGAAACTCCCAGTAGGGACCGAACGGCAGTGGGTGTGATATCAGCCACGACAAGCCCTAGCTCACCCTCGAACTCAATGCCAGTGATGAACCTCCAATCCATAGGCATCATCATCACCTCGCAGTCCAATAAATGAAGGGACTAATTTTGGTGGAACCACCAGCGCTCAGACAAAGCCCTCATATACCGCCAAGGGCAACGGCGGGGAAGAATAAAGAAGAAGGCCTGAAACCCCCTGCCATCAATGATATCTCCGTAGTCCTGGTGTAAAGTATGGTACAAGGAGTGCACGTTGAACCAGTTCCCTCGAGACTGCGTAAAGACGAGAACCTGCATTAAAAACCAAGCCATATCAAAAACTTGTGCCCCGAGAATGGCAAAAGAAAGAAAGAGAATCCAGAAAGAAGAAAAACTTTAAGTCACCTCGTTGGATTGGAGAAATCTCAATGGATGATGACTCAAGTCTCCCAGCAACTCCTAGGTCGGCACAACAATGCCCGAAAGCTCCGCACGCGATGCCTGAGCCAGAGCAAGAGCAGCAAAAGGAGCCTGCTCATCATCAATATCAATCGGCTGCTCGTCTTGGACTGGACGAATCACCCACTCTTCTAATCTGTGAGGCGGCCTAGGTGGTCGTGGCTGAGGAACATCAGAAGCTCGCCTACGTCTAACACCTGAAACTACCCTGCTAGCACTGTCGGGTCTATCTCGGTCCATCACCTGGACAAATTTTCCAAATCACCTCAGAAAAGGTGTAGTAAGCCTAAAACCTGTGGTTTATTAGTTTTAAATTAGTATTTTATGTATTTTTAAGTCTTAAAACATGCATGGGTCAGTCAAAAATACCTAGTAAAGTCAAAACTGCATTTTTTCAAAAGCTAAATCCTAAAACCTTCATGGGTCAGTCAAAAATCCCCAGTAAAGTCAAAACTGTATGTTTTATTAAATGCTCGGGCTTTTAAAAAAATTTCACCAGAGTCTCCTTTGTAAAATGTACTGTCCGCATGCACACAGACATGTCTAGGTGGCCATTCAGTAGCACACCTTCTCAAAAATAGGAACAGTTCATATTTATGAAATAAAATCAAAAGTGGACTTCACATGGTAGCCAAATTACCATAGACATTTTTAGGTGAAAATCCACGCTTGCTAGGCCTGAAAAAGGATGAGTAAACTGATCAAAAAGAGCAAAATATGACTGTCTCAGAATCTAAATTTTCTTACGTCAAAACATGCATTACAATAAAATATGCATACATATGAATTCAGAAAATTTCTAACATATCATATAAGTATAAATTTTTCATACATTGCATCTAAAAGCACCCTACATGGTTTACATGCTTTTAACAGTCAAAACTTGCGAAAAAAGGATGTAAAACGTTACCTGCGATGCGCTGAACGAGTAGGAGCTGATAGAATCTAAAAAAGGATGCCCGAACTCCGTAGATCTAAAAAAGATAATCGGATTTCGTTTAAAACTCGAAATGAAACTGTTTCAAATGAGCTTCCGCGGCCCAATATAAAGCCACAGGTAGAAGCGGGTTCACTTGCGGCTGTCGTACCTCTACCTGCGGCTCCCCAAGGTGGGGTCCACTCCCTCTGGATCGGTTCAGTTTGATTTGAAATAGAGTTTCTATGAGCTGAAATGTCAAATCTGAGAAAACATTGCTACGCGATTGAGCGGTTTGTCCTGAAATCCTGCGTTTAAGCAGCGGAATCCTGACAGATAGGGGAACTCAGTGAAAACCCTTGGTATTCATCCCGAATCAATGTTTGGGATCACTTATGAAGAATGCTGAAAAACTACCAAAAAACGGCGTATAACTGCGCAAAACTTCTAAAAACTGCCACTTTCGAAGCATCGGGTACTGACCGATGACATTTCAGCCGTTGGCACAATACCAGCAAAGTGTCGGGTACTGATCGATAACAGTTTAGCCATTGGCACAACCCCAGCAAAGCATCGGGTATTGGCCGATGACAGTTCAGCCGTTGGTACAACCCCAGCGAAGCGTCGGGTACTAACTGATGACAGTTCAGCCGTTGGCACAACCCCAACGAAGTGTCGGGTACTGACCGATGACAGTTCAGCCATTGGCACAACCCCAATGAAGTGTCAGGTACAGACGGATGACAGTTCAGCCATTGGCACAACCCCAGCAAAGCGTCGGGTACAGACCGATGACAGTTCAGCCATTGGCACAACCCCAACGAAGCGTCAGGTACTGATCGATGACAGTTTAGCCGTTGGCTCAACCCCAACAAAGCGTCGGAAGGGAACTGATGATGGAAGCAATATAATAATCTATCCCTGATGATGGAATCTGTTATACACATCCTCAGAGGGAGCACCGAGATGAAGTGGTGATTCAACTTACTGTGGCGAACTACCGGTGTAGATTATCGTCAGGATAGGCATCGGGAGCACTCATTGGAATAACTCGGCGACAACAAATGTCGTCCCTATTAGAGTCATCTAGGCTATTATGGATGATGTCATCCCCAACAGAAAGTGAAGAAAATAGTTCGTGGTAGCCTATTAGTGACCTCCCCAGCAAAACGAGACGAGAACTGTCTGTGATCGCAGCCTAACTCTGATAACCTGTCGATGGATGTCCTACCAGCAACCGACTGATAATGCTGCAGCAAGGGTTATCACGGGTAACTTTATCCCCAGAAGAGTCGCAACCTGTGGACGTCGGGAAAAATTCTGCGGGTCGGGTCACTACCCGGATCTTTCTTTCTTCCTACGTTATCTCTACCCTTACTCTTTTTATTGCAAAAAAGGTTTTGAAAGGTTTTTTAGGAAAAGGCCAATATGTATCATGTCGACGATTGAACGTTTTACAGAGTCGCCAGTTGGTAGATTTGAAATGGTTGTACCAACTCAATCGAGTTTTGTTTGAAAGAGGCCCAATTGTTGGACACTATCGAAACTTGATCTTTGAAACCGAAGTTTTGAGTTCGGGGGCTTGGTTAAGTGTGGGGAAGGTGTTAGGCACCCCACAACTCCCGTGTAAACACGGTACTGCATCTTTTCAATATTTCCCTTTTAAATCTGCAATGTGTGTGTGAATACTGAAAGAAATTGGGCCTATATTTGATTGAAAGCATGTCTATGCATCGTTGAACCAATATACGAAGGGTTTGATTTGATTTACAAATAGTCTTTAATTTGATTTGTAAAAGTATTTGATTTGATTTGCAAAAGCTTCTTTTTTTGATAAGATTATTGAAATGATGTTTTAAAAGTAGTTTTTCAAACCCCTACGCTAACATAGGGATTAAAGCATATTGAAACTTTAGTTTTATCTTTTCAGGCTTTTGGCTCTATTTGAATGGTGATTGTCGGGCTGCGAAGCATCCTCGACCACAAAATATATACAAGTGTCGGTCTTCTCATGGGTATGACAACCATTAGAGTGACTCTGACATGACAAACCATATTTTCATTATGTTGAGACCTTAAATCCGGATAACCGTTTTAAGGTCTTTTGTATATACATTTTTACAGAAAAACAGGCAGGGTACATTTGTAAAGTGGAGTTTGTCCATCGTGGGAATCAGATTATGATCAATTGGATCATGAATCCCATGATTACTAGGCTCACATATGAGGAGCCAATAAATCTCCACAGCTCAAATTTGTACAAAAATAGATATATATATATATATATATATCCAAATATTGCCAGAACCAAGTATTCATTTAGTAAATCCTGGCTCGCACATGGCCGAAGCGTCTCGTTCCCACTAGATAGCAATCTAAGGGTCGCAAGGTTGCTTTTATAACTAAAACTAGAAAAAAATTAGATTTATTTAAATCTTGCCAATTCTACCTTTCAAACGATTCAAAAATAGGTCCAGACAGAATCGGGAAGCTAGAGTGGCTGAGATTTATTTAAATCTAGTATTTTTCTAGTTTCAGTTATAAAAGCAACCTCGCGGCCCTTAGATCACTATCTAGTGGGAACGAGACGCTTCGGCCATGTGCGAGCCAAAATTTACTGAATGAATCCTTGGTTCTGGCAATTTTTGGATATATATATCTGTTTTTGTACAAATTTGAGCTGTGCAGATTTATTGGCTACTCATATGTGAGCCTAGTAATCGTGGGATTCATGATCCAATTGATCAGAATCTGATTTCCACGATGGACAAACTCCACTTTACAAATGTACGCTGCCAGTTTTTCTGTAAAAATGTACATACAAAAGACCTTAAAACGGTTATCAGGATTTAAGGTCTCAACATAGTGAAAATATGGTTTGTCATGTCAGAGTCACTCTGATGGCTATCATGCCCATGAGAAGACCGACACTTGTATATATTTTATGGTCGAGGATGCTTCGCAGCCCGATAATCACCATTCAAATTGAGCCAAAAGGCTGAAAAGATAAAACTAAAGTATCAATATGCTTCAATTCCTATGTTAGCATAGGGGTTTGAAAAACTGCTTTCAAAACATCATTTTAATAATCTTATCAAAAAAAGAAGCTTTTGCAAATCAAATCAAACACTTTTGCAAATCAAATCAAATCAAAGACTGTTTGCAAATCAAATCAAACCCTTCGTATATACGTTCAACGATGCATAGACATGTTTTCAATCAAACATAGGCCCAATTTCTTTCAGTATTCACACACACATTGCAGATTTAAAAGGGAAATATTGAAAAGATACGGTACCGTATTTACACGGGAGTTGTGGGGTGCCTAACACCTTCCCCACACTTAACCAAGCCCCCGAACTATAAACTTCGGTTTTAAAGATCGAGTTTCGACAGTGTCCAGCAATTGGGCCTCTTTAAAACAAAACTCGATTGAGTTGGTATAATCATTTCAAATCTACCAACTGGCGACTCTATAAAACGTTTAATTGTCGACATGATATATGTTTGCCTTTTCCTAAAAAACCCTTCAAAACCTTTTTCGCAATAAAAAGAGTAAGGGTAGAGATAACTTAGGAAGAGAGAAAGATCTGGGTTGTGACCCGACCTGATCTGGGGTTGGGCCCACAGCACGTGGAGCTGCTCCTCTACCTGCGGCTGTCGCAGGTAGAGTGGAGGCTCCCTGGTCTATAAATATGAGCTCACCCTCCGCTCATTTTATAATTCAGAAACGCTCTGAATCTCTGCCTGTTTGGTTTTCCAGCTATTGTTTTATCTTCCAAACCCAAATTTTTTCACTGTAACACATAGATATACCCACATATTACCATATATCAGAAAATAACTGATAGATTTGGATGTTTAAAGCCTACAATTTGGCAAAAAGCTCGTATAGCAGTCCATTGTGAGTATTTTTACGATCAGAAAGTTATTATTACTTCTTCGTACTTTTATACACTTCTTCGTTTTCTAAATATGCCCAGAACTCAGTTCTGTGGCCGTTTTTGTTAACTTTTGGTACATTTTAGTACCTAAACGCATTTTCTGGCATTTCTACAACTCGGATTGACGATTCGTCGCTTCCAGCAGCATTTATAAACTTGCATCTTTTTTAGTAGCAACTTCTCTGAACTGGGTTATCTTCCCAGTCCGGGTTTGGCTTTTTTTTTTTTGTATATATTTAACTGTATATATACTAACTTTTCAATTCTGTCAAGCCTGAATGTCAAATCTTTGGTAGTTTATTGCTTTTATATATATTTATGCATATATAAGCAACATTCACCATAATGGTTATCTTTCCAGTCTTGGTTGACTACTTTTTTGTCTATATATATATATATTTATATTTCAGTTCGGCCTGGATCATTTTGTGGCCTTTTTACTGCTTTTATATATAAATATGCGTATATAAGCAACATTCACCACACTGGGTTATCTTCCCAATCATGGTTGACTACTTTTCTGTCTATATATATATATATATTTCAGTTCAGCCTGGATTATTCTGCGGCTTTTATATATAAATATGCGTATATAAGACACATTCACCACACTGGGTTATCTTCCCAGTCTTGGTTTGACTTCTTTTCTGTATATTTACATTCCAGTTTGGCCTGGATTATTTTTTGGCATTTCTACTGTTTTTGCACCATTCACCACACTGGGTTATCTTCCCAGTCTTGGTTTGGTTATTTTATATATATATATATATATATATATATATATATATATATATATATATATTTATATTTCAGTCCGGGCACCGGCGTGAAAATCCATCGCCTTTTTTACTATTTTTCTATATATATTTCAATCCCAACTAGCCTGGATCATTCCGTGGCTTTTATACAGCTTTTATAAACATATATATATATATATATATATATTTACATTTTAGTCTAGGCACCGGCGTTAAAACCCATCGCCCTTTACAGCTTTCGTATTTATAATTATATATATATTGCTTTACTCATTTTTATTAAATTGTTACTTTAAATATTCATTTTATATGAATCAACACTGACATTTCTGCGGGCGAACTCGATTTATTTAAATCTCGCCAACTCTAGCTTTCAAATGGTTCAAAATACCAGACGAAACCGGGAAGCTAGAATGGCTGAGATTTATTTAAATCTAATATTTTTCTAGTTTCAGTTATAAAAGCTTTATCGCGGCCCTTAGATTGCTATCTAGTGGGAACGAGAGGCTTCGACCATGTGCGAACTAGAATTTACTGAATGAATCCTTGGTTCTGGCGATACTTGGATATATATTTCTGTACAAATTTGAGCTGTGCAGGTTTATTGGCTTCCCTCTGTGAGCCTAGGAATCGTGGGATTCATAATTCTATTGATCAGAATCTGATTCCCACGATGAACAAACTCCACTTTACAAATGTACCCTGCTAGTTTTTTTATAAAAAAATGTACACGCAAAAGACCTTAAAACGGTTATCCGGATTTAAGGTCTCAACATAGTCAAAATATAGTTTGTCGTGTTAGAGTCACTCTAATGGCTGTCATGCCCATGAGAAGACCGACACTTGTATTTATTTTTGTGGTCAAGGATGTTTCGCAGCCCGACAATCACCATTCAAATTGAGCTAAAAGGCTGAAAAGATAAAACTAAAGTATCAATATGCTTCAATTCCTATGTTAGCGTAAGGGTTTGAAAAACTGCTTTCAAAACATCATTTCAATAATTTTATCAAAAAAAGAAGCTTTTGCAAACCAAATCAAACACTTTTACAAATCAAATCAAAGACTTTTTGCAAATCAAATCAAACCCTTCGTATATAGGTTCAATAATGCATAGACATGCTTTCAATCAAACATAGGCCCAATTTTCTTCTAGCATTTACACACACATTAAATTTAAAATGGAAATATTGAAAAGATGTGGTACCGTGTTTACACGGGAGTTGTGGGGTGCATAACACCTTCCCTACACTTAACCAAGCCCCCGAACTCAAATATTATTTTCAAAGATCAAGTTTCGACAGTGTCCAGCAATTTGGCCTCTTTTCAAATAAAACTCGATTGAGTTGGTACAACCATTTCAAATCTATCAACTGGCGACTCTGTAAAACGTTCAATCGTCGACATGATACATGTTGGCCTTTTTCCTAAAAAACCCTTCAAAACCTTTTTCGCAAATAAAAAGAGTAAGGGTAGATATAACTTAGGAAGAGAGAAAGATCCAGGTTGTGACCTGACCCGTGAATTTTTTCCCGACGTCGACAGTTGTACTTGTAAATATTAGATCTTAAAGACGTCCTGAGGGCTTCGCCTTGATAGATCGGGTTTAAGATCTCATAATAATAAAAATCTGTGATTGTGGATGCTCAGTTCATTGAGATGGATTTCATGCCGGATTATGATTCGACTCTTTTTTAATGTTTTTCACATACATAATCACCAAAATGACATTCCAATAAAAGCCACAAAGAGCTTTCATAAAGAAAAAGGTGATTCCGGGTAGATCACCTTAAGAACGTAAAGATAATGAAAAGGAAGTATCGAAGTCTTCAATTCCTAGTCGGGTGAAGGATTTGAAAACCTTATTTTCCAAAACATCATTTCAATTCCTATATCTTGTTTAACATAAACTTTTTGCTAAATCAAATCCTTCGTACCTAGGCGCAAAAGAGGTACAACACTACTTTCAAATAACCCAAAATGAAGACTTAGAATAAAATGATTAAACTTAAAATAAAGAACACACACGCACACACACATATTTTATGCATAAGAAATCAATAAGATGAGGTAACCGTATTTTTCGCGAAAGTTGGGGGGGTGCCTAACACCTTCCCCTCGCCTAGGAAGGCCCCGAACTCTATGAATCTCGGGTATCCAGACCAATCTTACGGAGTCACATATTGGACTATATTGCAAAAACTTTAAAATTCACATAAGTTGGTACATCCATTTAAAATCATACCAACTGGCGGCCCTGTCTTATTCGGTCCAATCATCAAAAATTAAACAATAAAATCAAACTTTGTAAAATAAGTCGACTAATGCCGGTCTTTTCCTAAATCTCACCCTTTAGATGAATTAACCAACATAGCAGAATAACAAGGGGTATGAAACGATAGGAAAAGCATAAAACAAAAGAAGACATCAAATCTTCAAACAAAAAAAACAAAACTAGCGAAACTCGCGTGGGAACGCGTATTTTTCCACAGCGTCGACAAAAATGGGTATTTATGTATCGCTGACTTTGCTTATTATTTGACCTTCTCCTCGCATGGAAGATTCAGGCTGAGTCTATGGTCTTGGACCTTGGGTTATTTTGCATTGCTCTTTCAGGAGACTAGTCATTTTAGCGATTTGCTTTTTGAATTATTTAAACTCCTCCCGAGAAACGGGAATGGATTCTGGTATAGTACTTTCAGCCATTTTGATCGGTGGGGTTCGCACCTTTTTAAGTCAAAGACGTGTTCGACGACCAATCTACACACAATTGGTATATAGTTTAGTCTTGATGTACATGGAAGGTATAGATGTATGTTTATGCTATGCATTAGGTTTGAAGTTTTTTAAAATTTTCCTGCAAAATCGAGGTTAGTTGTTTTATAACAGTATAAAAAGATATCGTATGATCAGTTAAGAATGGATGAAATTGATACATATAGAAAAAGTAATAGGGCATAAAGAAACTTCTCATATCATTTGGTTTATCTGAGGCTAACCTACACTAGGATTACTCTAGCGTGCTTTTCGGCGTGACGGATCCCCAGATTTTTGCAATTTACTCAATGGGAATGGATCTGATCATTCAATTTGAGCAGATCTGAGTGGTGCCTTTCATGACCCTCGGGGGAGAACACCCCATTGAGTCTACTAATTAACATCCGACGGGTTTTCCATTCATCGCGCCTTATCGTATGCATATGATGAAATTATGCGAGGCACTAATATAGAGCATTTGAAAATATAAGGCATTTTCACATATATAGATCATTCATACCACATGAAAATAAGGCCAAAAATAATTAAGGTTGAAATGCGGCTTAAGCCCTCTAATAGTCCCCAGCAGAGTGGTCACCTGTCGACGTTGGGGGGGGGGGGTGAATCCTTTTTCCTCTTCTTCCTGAGATTTGTATGTTTTCTACCCTCTTTAAGATTTATATCTTGATGTTTATTTAAATGGTGAAATTTTAGAAAAAATTTCTACGAATTTGAAAATGTTTGATTTTAATGATTGGACAGAAATTGAACAGAGTCTCCAGTTGCTATAAGTTCAAATGGATGTACCAACTCATCTAGATTTTTGAGGTTTTTACAATATGACCCAGTATGTGACTCCGTAAAATTGGTCTGAAAGGGTTGCTTAAGCGAGGGGAAGGTGTTAGGCACCCTCTGACTTTCGTGAAAACAGGGTTACCTCATCTTGTTAATTTTCAAAGCATGAAGTGTGTGTGTGTTGAAAAAGCCTTTAATATTTTTGATTTTGTGTTAATATGTTGGTTTTAAAAGTTATTCCAAGCCTCGTTTTAGCCTATGGGTGGCGTTGTTTGATTTTAATTTGATCTTGATTAAAAAGCTTTTGAAGAGGATTTGGAGAACTTGGTGTTCTTGCCCTATTTTGTCATTTGATTTTTTGCCTTAAGTTTGTCTACCCCCGGAGCGACTTTGTATTTTATAAGATCTTTGTTACTTTTGATTTAAAAATTGTTTTGGATGATAATATATGAAATAAGGCATAAAAAGGGTCGAGCCACGGATGGGCATGAAAGCCATCTAAGTAGACTCGAGCACCTACAATAATAATTTTCACTATCACGGGCCTTAAATCCATTTTCTCGGGATAAGGCTCTCGAAGTCATTTTAAATCCCGAAATTACATGTACAATGATTTGAACATTTAATATTACATTTTAACAAAAATGTACATCGTGGGAATCTAGTCGAGACCCGATTCGTGGATCTCGACCCTATGATTCCTAGGCTCACATTAACATTCTCGAATATAGTCGAAAGATATCTAAAAGTGGGCTCTCGTGACCTTGGCTTTTAGATTATGATATCGAAGCCGACATTCGAGGGACTATGTGTATCGACGAGATTTATCAAAGGATCTCAGAATCTAGGGCATGGATCCATAGATCTAAGGTATCCAAAGATCAGCACAATGACACAATCAAGATCTAAATGAAAGTATATAAAAAATGTGTCGACGCAGGGAAGAAGCAATCTCTTATCCTCTGATCTCCCTTTTTTTTGATTGAAGGAGGAGACTCTTTTTTCTTTGGTTGTGTTTCCCTTCCTCTCTTATCCGCGGGAAAAAGAGGAATGCCCATATTTCCTGATTTGATATTATTCTACCCTTTCGCTTTCTCTTTGTCTTTGGGATTCCGTTTAAAGGGTAAATTTTATAGGAAACTGGTACCAACATATGTGTCGATGATTTTGAAAAGTTTGATTTTATTTTGATGATTGGACCGATTGAGACAGAGTCGCCAGTTGGTATTTTTTAAATGGATGTACCAACTCATCTGAGTTTTAATAGTTTTTTCGCAAGTTGGTCCAATACGTGACTCTAAAGATTGGTCTTGAAACCCAAGATTCGTGGAATCCAGGGGCTAGGTTAAGTGGGGGGAAGGTGTTAGGCACCCCCCGACTCCCGTGCGAGCATGGTACCGCATCTTATTGATTTTTTGTGCAAAAAGTGTGTGTGTGTGTGTTTGTGTGTGTGTGCGTCTTGATTTTGAAAGCTTTATTATTTTGTTTCTAAGTCTTTATTCTAGTGACTTGAAAGTAGTGTTGTACCTCTTTTGCGCCTAGGTACGAAGGATTTGATTTAATCAAAAATTCTTTTTTAACAAAATATATGAATTGAAATGATGTTTTGGAAAGTAAGGTTTTCAAATCCTTTGCCCGACTAGGAATCGAGGACTTCGATACTTCCTTTTATTCTTTACGTTATTTACATGATCTACCCCGAATCGCTTTATTTCATCAAAAGCTCTTTGTGGTTTTCTTTGAGAAATCATTTTGATGATATGAATGCAAAAACGTTAAGAACGTTCGGATCATCATCAGGCATATTAGCCATCTCGATGAACCGAGCTCCCGTAATGAAAGTTTTCATTATCACGAGATCTTGAATCCGAGCTCTCGAGACTAACCCCTCGAGTTCATTTTCAAGATCCAAATATTACATGTACATCGATGTTTACGTTATTTAAAGCATTTACAACATAAAAATCGGTTCATCGTGGGAATCAAGTCGGATCCATTCAGGGATCTCGACACCGGGATTCCTAGGCTCACATTATTTGCACAATATTACATATACATAACTGTTGGGTTTGTACGAAATCGTGACGTAATCAAATTACAAAAATTAGCGGAAGCAATATGGTATATCAGATGTTTAAAAAATTTCTACAAAACCATTACCCGGATCATCCTTTATGCAAATTATTAATTTAAAACGATAAATAAGAAGTTATGGAATCATACCCTTATAGAATGAAGCTTCCACAGGTACGAGTTTAACTCCTTGTTCTTCGTGATCTCCTTGAATTTCTGGGTTAGATTCCTTCCTTTGATCAACATTAGCCATCCAAGTGTTTGGCCTCTAGAGGTGATCCACCAGGAAGATGAATTATCAAGAAGGAGGGTGGTTGGCTTAGTTTTCTATCCTCTATAGAAAAGTAGTACTCTCCAACAATTGGAATTGCATCAACTAACATCTATTATAAGACTCCTCTTATATAAATATTGGTCAACCCTTCTAATCCTATTAGACATGGAATTTTATTTAATTAATTAAACTCCTTTAATTAATTTAGGCTTCCCACCACATTGGGAATAATTAATTAAATTCATTTAATTAATTTGTCTCGTAATCTTATTAGGAATAAATGAGAGTACTAATATTAAATTAATTACTAAACTCTTTTAGAAATTAAAATAATAATAATTTTAATAATATTAATGAGACATCTCTTATTAATTTATATTTAATATTTCTAAAATATTAAATATTAAACATTAAGCTATTTAATTTATTCTATCACCATAGATTAAATTAATTATACTTAATGCATTATTATGATTATGCCATTACCTTTTTAAATAATTATTCTTTTTTTTATGGTGTGACCCTTTAGGTTCTCCATATTAAACCGGTTGTGAATAAATCAATTAGAACAATTCTAATCTTATTTAAATAAATAAATTAAACTAATAATCTATTTAAATAAATAACATTTATTCTACAATAGGGATAAGCCTCCCTAGCAATCAACGACTTTTCAGATAATATAGATTTCAACATTATCATAAAAGAACCTGTGAGTAAATAGTTACCATACAATTGAATTCTTCCACCATACAATGTCCCAATTAAATATAAGATATGGATTTACTGTCAAGTCTTAATTTATTTAATCATATGTATTTCGATTAAAAAACGCATAACTCGAAATAATGCAAATTAAAAACCTCTTTCTAATTTCATTTTACCTTGGCCAAGGATTCCTGGGTTGTCATTTAACGAATCACATAGGACATATCTCCTCTTTTACTAGAGGTGGTAGATTCTTTATTGATCATACATTATCTCCATATGCAACTCATTTTACCTAAGCATACCCTATATATGCCTTTAAAGGCCTTAAGGAATAAGTCAAAGTATAATTTGTTACATACAAGATACTATGATGATCTCAAGTCCAAGGATCACTTGTACTACTATCACATTAGGAATTCCTATTGACAGGTGAGTAAAACTTCCATAGCGAGTCACGTTCAGTGAACTTATTCTCCAATAAGCACCTACATACTTGCTTTAGTGTCTCCACACAAATGACCATGAGATCAGTCATCCTCATCCAATGAGCAAGCAACATATGTACCAATCTATCCGAATTTACTAATCCCCATTTTAGTAATCTCACAATTGGGAACTATTTTAGTTTTTAAGATTTCTAAGAATTTAGATCTCATTAGCATGATCTCATCATGATTCTAAAATTATTGCTTAAAACTATGGGTTATTTACATATTATTAAAAACAGCATCATGTAGATAATTAAATGCCTTAAATGAATATTTTATTAATAAATAAATAAGATTGTTTACAAAGTATGTGTTTTATCATCATACCTGATTAGCTTGTATGCACACTACTATCAATCTCCCACTTGCACTAAAGCCAATCGCCATGGTATCTCATATCCTTCTTCTCTAAGTGACGATAAAACTGCTGTTATGTTAAAGCTTTAGTAAATGGATCAGCAATGTTATCTTGAGAGTCTATATGCTCCTCTTTTAATGATTTATTTAATCAAGGTGCCGCAACACATTTTAAATTCAAGATGAGACTTAGGAACTATTCCTAGTTTTGTAATAAACTTTTCATCCGAAACATCAACTTGCAGCTTCACTTACAGTTATATACTTTGTCTTTGTCACTAAACCAACAACCTTTTATTGTTTGGAACCTTTCCAAATCACTGCACGATCTTTTAAGGTAATGACTTACCATAAAATGGATTTGCTATCGTCTTGGTCAGTCTAATCATGTGATATAATGACATCCTTAGTGTCAGTTAAGTACTCTAAGATGTTTATCACTGTCTCACAGTGATCTTCTCCAGAATATAGGATGTTTCTCCCAAATCCTTCATGGAGAAGTGTTTAGATAACCAGATTTTAATCGATTGTAGCCTAGGAATGTCATTCCCTATCAGTAATATATCATCAACATATAATACAAGGAATAAAACTGCGCTCCCACTAACCTTCTTGTACACACATGGTTCATCGTCATTTTTGATAAAATTAAACTCTTTGATTGTCTCATCAAAACGAATGTTCCATGTACTAGAAGCTTGCTTCAATCCATAAATAGATCGTTGCAGCTTATAGACTTGATTTGTTCCAACCTTTGAAATAAATCCCTCTGGCTGTGTCATATACATATCCTCCTCAAGTTTTCCATTGAGGAAGGTCGTTTTCACGTCCATCTGCCAGATCTCATAGTCGTTATAAGCTGCAATCGCAAGCAAAATCCGAATGGACTTGAGCATAGCTACTGGTGAGAAGGTTTCATCATAGTCAACTCCTTGTCTTTATTTGAAACCTTTTGCAACCAGTCGGGCCTTATAGGTCTCTACCTTGCCGTCTGCTCCCATCTTTCTTTTAAAGACCCATTTACACTCAATAGGCTTAATGCCTTCAGGTGGTGAAACCAAAGTCCATACTTTATTTTCATACATGGAGTCCATTTCGGATTTCATGGCTTCAAGCCATTTTCCTGAGTCTTTGTTACTCATAGCCTGTTCGTAATTCAATGGATCATCAGCATTCATGATGTGTACCTCATCGTCATCCTCTATAACGAATCCATACCTCTTAGTTATCTTCGGTACTCTTCCAGATTTACGAACAGGGTATGGTATAGTAGGTTCTTCTACTTGGTCAGGTACCTGACTTTGATCAGTGGTAATTTGTGGTTCTTGAACTTCTTCAAGATATATCTTACTCCCACTGACCCCTTCATGGATAAACTCCTTTTCCAAGAAGGCAGAATGTTTCGCAACAAACACCTTTTTATCAGTTGGATGATAGAAATAATACCCTAAAGGTTCTTTAGGGTATCCCACAAATCTACACTTATCGGATTTAGTCTGTAGCTTATCATTTTCAAACTTTTTGACATAAGCTGGGCAACCCCAAGTCTTAACATGCTTAAGATTTGGTTTCCTCCCCTTCCACATCTCATATGGAGTCTTTGGGGCGGATTTGGTAGGTACCTTGTTAAGTAGGTATGCAGCTGTTTCTAGGGTATATCCCCAGAAGAAAATTGGAAGGTCGGTAAAACTCATCATGGATCGAACCATGTCCAACAGTGTTTGATTTCTCCTTTCAGATACTCCATTTAACTGTGGTGTACCTGGAGGAGTCCATTGTGAGATTATACCATTTTCTTTGAGACAATTGAGAAACTCACCGCTTAAGTATTCTCCACCTCGATCTGATCAAAGTATCTTAATACTCTTGCCCGTTTGTTTCTCTACTTCACTTCTGAACTCTTTGAACTTTTCAAATGATTCTGATTTGTATTTCATCAAATACACATATCCAAATCTTGAGTGATCATCAGTGAAAGTAATAAAATAAGAATACCCTCCCCGCACAATTATTGTCATAGGTCCACAAACGTCTGTGTGAATCAATGCCAACAACTCTGTAACTCTTTCTCCTTTTCCACTAAAAGGAGATTTAGTTATTTTACCCATGAGACAAGATTCACAAGTTGGATATGATTCATAATCGGATAGTTCTAGGAGCCCATGCTTATGCAACTTAGATAATCTTGTTTCATTGATATGACCGAGTCTACAGTGCCACATATAGGTATAAATAATATCATCTCATTTCCCTTTCTTAGTTTGTTCTATTTGAAGTATATTTTCATGCAAGTCAAGTGTATAAAGTCCATTTCGCAGATTTCCAATGCCATATAAAACATTGTTTTAATAAATTGAACAACTGTTGTTCTTTATTATAATTTCAAATCCATCCATATCTAATACAGAATTTGAAATAATGTTTCTAATGATATTCGAAATAAAATAACAATTATTTAAATAAATGGACTTGCCCGTAGGCTGTGCTAAACAATAAGTGCCTACAGCTAATGCAGCAACCTTTGCTCCATTTTCCACTTGTAGGACAACCTCATCCTTGTTCAGCTTTCTACTTCTGACCAGTCCCTTCACATTATTACATATGTGAGAACCACAGCCGGTATCCAATACCCAAGTAGAATTTTGACTTTCTGAAAAATTAATTTCAATCATGAACAAACCTTGATTGGAAGTCGAAGCTTCTCCAAGCTTCTTCTCATCCAGAAACTTCCTGCAGTTCCTCTTCCAATGACCCGGCTCGTTGCCATAGAAGCACATTCCTTTGCTAGCTGGATCAGGTTTCTTTTGTTCCTTTGTGTTCACCTTACCCTTGGTCATCCAAGATTGGAAGAGCTCTTTAGATATCTCATATCTAACAGTCCTACTTTGTTCACCATACAACTCCTTGAGGTGAAGCAACATAGTAGGAGCATCCATGTTTTCATGCTGACGCTGAAGCTCGTTATTCATGGATGCGAGCATGATGCATTGAGCCATAGATGCGACATTTTGCCATTTTACAATGGTGGCAATTTCTTCCTCAGATCCTGATTCTGGAACAGTTCCAGAGACAGGTGAATTTAGGACATAAGAAATCTTTTCAGCAGTGAGAACTATTCTCAGATTCCTTAACCAGTCCGTATAATTTGGTCCGGTTAGTTTATTAGCATCAAGTATGCTACGCAGTGAAATTAGTGATTTTGACATTTTTAAAGTTCTGCATGTGAAAAGACAACATTTTAGCAAACATTCATTTTATTAATTTTGTATACCAAAATAAATTTAGGTCTTTATTTGAAATTGGTATCTTCCACTATTTTCATCAAACTATATTACCCTCACTTATATAGTTCGGCAACATCTAATTAAAGATTTGCTAGTGAGAATAAGGATCCCATTTCAAATGTATATAACCTTGTAGATAGCACAACAAGCGATATACAAATAAATAGGTAGACAACTCTTATCAATTACATCACCATGTAACTCCTTTTATTTTGCCTCTTAAATCATAATGGTCAAGTGTGTGCACATCCGAACTAAAATGATTTAAGTTAAGTCTAGCCTAGCACTTCCATAAATTCAAAAAAGAAAAATGTTCGTCCTTGTGGATAGCACAACAAGACTAGATCGTTCAATTTTTTTGATAAGCATCAAATGTGATTAATTAACATCTTAAATACTCAATACTTGCCTTGTGGATATTACAACAAACTCATATTAAATATTTAATACTCTATTAATTAATCATGCTAGAAGGCGACGTTCAATATTCCAAATATCATTGAACGCTTCGGACTTAATATTATTTCTTTGAGGGGTTTGTTATTATTTATCTCATCTTGTTTAGCGCGCATGCACATATATATATAAAATACACGTCATTTTATTAAACATGCAAAGCATGTTTGCATAAAATATAATATATATAATATTTAGCATGCAATATAGAATACTATATTCTATCCGGATTGATTATGGACTTTTATTCTAGTTTGGTTCACTAGAGCCACCAAGTGAACCAAAAGGTCAAACTTAGGAGTGCAAGAATTTAAATTTAAACGTAACTATTATATTTAAACCCGGGCTCCATACAAACGGGTCTTCACGCGCTCCTTGCTTCTTGGTCTCCAATTTCTTCAAGATAATTCTAACTATTTCTATTACATTAAACTATTTAATTTAAATAGAAACCTTGATCAGCAGTCAAGGGAAAGTACATAGGAGGGAGATAGAATTTTACATCAAGAAAAAAATTAGAAAAGACGAGGTACGCAGACCCCATTTAATAAAACCCATTCATTCAAGCATTCAACTAAATTAAATCCAATCACATTGGTCAATAGTCCATAATCAATCCCTATTTATTATCATACATATCACCATATATATCAATAAATAAATATCCATCTCATGAATTATAACATTCCATATATATATATGAGTATCATTTAATGGACAATTTTAAATTGCATGAAATCCAATTTTAAGATTAAAATAAACTCTTTATTTTAATTATAAAATTATTAATAATATAAGTATATATATAATATAACCTTAATATATATATATATATATATATATATATATATATTATATAATATATTAAGGTAATCATGGCTTTCTTTTAAAACTTCTTGCACGTTTCAAAAAGCTTGTAGAAACTTTTTTGTTTTGAATTGAATAACTTTTCATTTAAAACAATTAATATCATTTTCTAAGGCAACATGAGTCAGCTTTTAAAAAATAAATTCGGCAGGTTCCCTTTTAAAAAAAAATCGGCAGTCACCATTTTGTGATCAATTCGCAGACACAGCGAACCAAGATAAAAAAAAATTTGTTTTCGTTAATTTTTTTTTCTTTCTCCCATAAAAAAATAATTTTATACAACTTATTATGCCCAATAAATTATTCTAAATACATACCCATATGTATATGAAATCAAAATAATTAATAATTGCATAAAGGTTTGGCTTTGATACCACTGTTGGGTTTGTACGAAATCGTGACGCAATCAAATTGCAAAAATTAGCGGAAGCATGGTATATCAGAGTTTAAATTTTTTTTACAAAACCATTACCCAGATCATCCTTTATGCAAATTATTAATTTAAAATGATAAATAAGAAGTTTTGGAATCATACCCTTGTAGAACGAAGCTTCCACAGGTACGAGTTCAACTCCTTGTTCTTCGTGATCTCCTTGAATTTCTGGGTTAGATTCCTTCCTTTGATCAACGTTAGCCAAGCAAGTGTTTGGCCTCTAGAGGTGATCCACCAAGGAAGATGAATTATCAAGAAGGAGGGTGGTTGGCTTAGTTTTCTATCCTCTATAGAAAAGGAGTACTCTCCAACAATTGGAATTGCATCAACTAACATCTATTATAAGACTCCTCTTATATAAATATTGGTCAACCCTTTTAATCCTATTAGACATGGGATTTCATTTAATTAATTAAACTCCTTTAATTAATTTAGGCTTCCCACCACATTGGGAATAATTAATTAAATTCATTTAATTAATTTGTCTCGTAATCTTATTAGGAATAAATGATAGTACTAATATTAAATTAATTACTAAATTCTTTTAGAAATTAAAATATTAATAATTATAATAATATTAATAAGACATCTCTTATTAATTTATATTTAATATTTCTAAAATATTAAATATTAAACATTAAGCTATTTAATTTATTCTATCACCATAGATTAAATTAATTATATTTAATGCATAATTACGATTATGCCATTACCTTCTTAAATAATTATTATTCTTTTTATAGGTGTGACCCTTTAGGTTCTCCATATTAAACCGGTTGTGAATAAATCAATTAGAACAATTCTAATCTTATTTAAATAAATAAATTAAACTAATAATCTATTTAAATAAATAACATTTATTCTACAATAGGGATAAGCCTCCCTAGCGATCAACGACTTTTCAGATAATATAGATTTCAACATTATCATAAAAGAACCTATGAGTAAATAGTTACCATACAATTCAATCCTTCCACCATACAATGTCCCAATTAAATATAAGATATGAATTTACTGTCAAGTCTTAATTTATTTAATCATATGTATTTCGATTAGAAAACGCACAACTCTTAATAATGCAAATTAGAAACCTCTTTCTAATTTCATTCTACCTTGGCCAAGGATTCCTGGGTTGTCATTTAACGAATTACATAGGGCATATCTCCTCTTTTACTAGAGGTGGTAGATTCTTTATTGATCATACATTATCTCCATATGCAACTCATTATACCCAAGCATACCCTATATATGCCTTAAAAGGCCTTAAGGAATAAGTCAAAGTATAATTTGTTACATACAAGATACTATGATGATCTCAAGTCCAAGGATCACTTGTACTACTATCACATTAGGAATTCCTATTGACAGGCGAGTAAAACTCCATTAGGTATTTCATAGCGAGTCACGTTCAGTGAACTTATTCTCCAATAAACACTTACATACTTGCTTTAGTGTCTCCACACAAATGACCATGAGATCAGTCATCCTCATCCAATGAGCAAGCAACATATGTACTAATCTATCCGAATTTACTAATCCCCATTTTAGTAATCCCACAATTGGGAACTATTTTAGTTTTTAAATTTTCTAAGAATTTAGATCTCATTAGCATGATCTCATCATGATTCTAAAATCATTGCTTAAAACTATGGGTTATTTACATATTATTAAAAACAGCACCATGTAGATAATTAAATGCCTTAAATGAATATTTTATTATTAAATAATTAAGATTGTTTACAAAGTATGTGCTTTATCATCATACATTATTGGCTTGTATGCACACTACTATCAATAACGTCCACGACTTCGATACTAAATGATTTCATCGGTTGAAATCACCGTTCAAGCCGATTCGGCCCCCCTTTCACCTCTAAATATATATTTAGGGCTATACGGGTTAACCGAGATCGTTCAAAGAAATAAACCCATAGATATACCGTGGATCTAAGCCGTTATATCCCCCGAATTAAAGCTTCATGCTTAATAACCTCTCGGGGACTAGATTATGCTTAGATCTAGGTATATCTAGCCTCCGAAGTCGATATACAACGTATTAAGCACAATATAACAGATAAAAATGTAAAATCTATCAACTATTACACAATATGCTTAAAATACAACAAGTTTAACTATATTCAAACAAGTTGCTTCATTAATCTATCATTTGAACCAAGTTTACAAAGAAAACGAACCTTTGCGTTATTTCACCTTGGGGGACGCGTGAATGAGCGTTTTGACTCCTGGGATGAACTAAGAACACTAAGAGGACTTCAAGTAGATGCTAGATGGGAGAAATGAGCTTCAAGTTGGTTGTTTAAGGTTCCACCCGAGCCTCTCTCTCTAGAAATGTCTATCTCTCTCTAAACATGTATCTCTCTCACTTTAAAATGAACTAAGTGGGATGCTATAAGCTGTCGGAGGCAGCCGCAGATGTGGTTATGGCTGGCCACAGATGTGGTCAAGGCTGGCCCAAGTGGGCCCCACTTGCTCGGCTATTGGTCCTTCGGTCTTGGTGCGACAGGAGTTGACATCCATTGCTCGATCTTTCAAACTATCTTTGATACGCGTAGAGGGAATAGATCGATTCTGACGAGATTAGGGTTCGGGAATTCGATACTCATAGACGAGATATATTCCACCAAGTCCAGATATCAGTTAGCTGGCTTATCTCCTGATGGCACGTCATTTAAGATTTGCTGAGGTGGTTTTCGATGATCACTGTCTCAACTCGTCGATTTTTGATCGGGTCACAGTATGTTTGGACTTCATTGGTCCTTCTTATCATTCCCGGGGTTGTCTCCAAGATGACTGGGATCTTTTTCCCTCCTTCGGGGTTGTCTCCGAAGTAAAATGATGCTTTTACCTTCCTGCAAGGTTAGTACGACAAAAGTGAAATTGTAGTCAACGGATTTCACCATCGGGATCATGCTGATGCCTTCACTGGTTTGTTGACAACGGATTACATCATCAGGGTTGAGCTGACGCCTTTACTGGGTTATAGCCAATGGATTACATCATCCGGGTTGAGCTGATGCCTTCACTGGTTTGTAGCCAAAGGATTACATCATCGGGGATTTGCCGACCTGTGTAGGGTTGTAGCCAACGGACTACATTATCAGGAATTTGCCGATCTACATAGGGTTATAGCCAATGGATTACATCATCGGGGATTTGCCGACCCGCGTAGGGTTGTAGCCAACGGATTACATCATCGGGGATTTGTCGACTTGCGTAGGGTTGTAGCCAATGGATTACATCATCGGGGATTTATCGACCTGCGTAGGGTTGTAGCCAACGGATTACATCATCAGGGTTGAGCTGATTCCTTCACTGGTTTGTAGCCAGCGGATTACATCATCAGGGTTGAGCTGACGCCTTCACTGATTCGTTGTCGGTGGATTACATCGTCGGGGATCGAGCTGACGCCTTTACTAATTAGTTGTAGGTGGATTTCATCGTCGGGGGTCGAGCCGATGCCTTCACTGATTCATTGTCGATGGATTACATCGTCGGGGGTCGAGCCTACGCCTTCACTGATTCGTTGTCGGTGGATTACATCGTCGGGGGTCGAGCCGACGCCTTCACTGATTCATTTTCGGTGGATTACATGGTGTAAGGTTGATCTGGACTAATTTTCTGGTCTTCCAGCGTTCAACATTGGGTTTTCTGATCTTCGTCGAACTTCTGCTATTTTGGTGGATTTTTTTAGGGTTTTTGGGTTTTCAAACTGTCCCGAAAAGGTAGCTTCTTATATAAAGTGACCATTCTAAACCCAAAAGAACACGTTTTGGACATCGTGCTACCAAACGGGAGGCCACAGGACCCACTTATGGCAGCCGCATATATGCTTGTGGCTGGAGCAACCATGGTCAAGGCTGCCCCTGATCAGGGTTTATACCCTCAGGAGGCCTCATTTCCACCCATTCTATTTGGATTTCTTCTCTTTTCTCTATATAAAACCGAGCTCTCTTCCATTTCTACTCGATTCCTTCTTGATTTGGAGCGATTCGCCACCGTACATTCCTTCTTTGGACTACGGGTAACGTCTAGACTCCGTTCTTTCGTGTTTTCATTGGTGAAAAGACGTATTTCCTTTCTTAAAGGCAATATATCTAACATGTATACATGTATAGATAGATAAACGTGTTAATGATGCAATGCATGCCTACAGATCATCTTATGGACCATATGGATGCGAGATATTGTCATTTATCAGTTAATCTAGACATACATTGTATATATGTGTTAGACTAATAGTTTAAATTGATGTTTACATACTTGGTTGTGATGGTGTACCCTAATAGGGTGATTTAATACATGCTTCGGGTATGTGGATAGCTCGTTTTACAAAGGAGACTCTGGAGAAATTTTTTCATGAGCCAAATGTCCGGATCCTAGATACATTATAAATATACTAGGATGCACATAACATACAAATTTAATGACACATGTAAGACATGCATGATGTGATGATTATATTTTATGGATTTAATTTGAAAGTTGTAAATGGTAAGAATATACCTGACTTGACTTTGATTCCTACAAACTCATTGTTTAGATATGGATTCTGAGGGACTTAGTCATTCCACAGGATGGCGGATCTCATCTGTAGTTCGCCATCGTAGAACTCCGTCTAAGGTTCCAGTTACCCGTATTAGTAGACGGGTACAGCGATTGACAGAGCCCGCTCGCCTGCCTGCTGGGGAGGATCATCCATTTGTGGATGAGGACAGCATTCCTAAGCCTGAGGTTCCGCCTTAGCCCCCTACTGTGCCTAGATTTCTTCCGAGCATTGAGGTAGAGGTTTCAGATTTACTGGGTACAGATCTGAGCCACCATCCCTCCATTCACTTGTAGGCGAATGAGGTACGTGATTTAATTTTTTCTTTTCTCCTTTATGTCAAAGATTGGTTTTCTTAACCTTGATATCGTGCAGGTTCCGGAGTTTACCCAGCCCAAGGGTAATTGGTTTAGCATCTACGCTCTGTATCACTCGCTGCATCCCGAGTACAGGGCGATTATGGATTTTTGGGGGTTTGCGGCCTTTTTCACCATTGCTCCCCATCGCTGCCCTTGGGGCTATTTGCGAGCTTTGGCAGAGAGATGGTTTCACCATAGTCAATCTTTGCATCTGCTAGACTGCGAGGTTATGATGACTCCCCTGGATTGGAGATACATCATTGGCTTGGAGTTCACCGGTGATAGGGTGCCTTTGGAGCCGACTATCACTGCGACTGTGGTGCGCACCCTCCTAGGGTTTTCTTCTCAAGAGAGAGCCTTTAAGGCTCATAGTATTCGATCGGGATGCTTGGGCATCGATTCTGCTGGAGGCACCTTGCAGCAGGAGTTGCCTGTTGATTTAGCAGAGAGGGATCGCATCTTGTGGCGTCTGTTCCTAACCATCATCAGGGGTTATTTCATAGTGAACAACTCCTCCACTGTGCCCTTCAGCTTGGTAGGAGCCATTCGAGACATAGACCGCATTGGGGACTACGATTGGGGATCGTTTATATTTGCTCTTTTCCTGCATGGGATGCGGCTGCGATTCGAGGGAGTTACCGATGCCTGGGTCGGATTCTACCCGTTTCTTCTGGTAAGTCTTTTTGACCGTATTTCATTTATTTGACTTTTGATTGATTTATCTTTTCCCACGACTAATGGAGGGTTCGTTTGAATTGGCAGTTCTGGCTTATGAGAGGTTTCCATATCTTCACCCTATTTCTGTCTTAGGTTTGGACACTTATCCCCGGGGACGTAGATGGCATCAATCTACTTTGTCGGAGGTCCAGTCGCGGAGGGCTTTACCCATGCCCGTCTTCAGTTGGAGACATTGATAGCTCAGGACATAGTATGGACCCCATATTCGAGAGAGCACTTGACTAAGGGATTTTAGGATGGCTTGCCGATAGGGCTAGAGTTTCAGTTATCCACCCGCCGGATTCCATTCCTTTTTGATGGAGGTTGGGAGCTCTAGCTTGGGGAGCGCGTTATTTGATGCATTACTGGAGAGATTTGCCTTCTTTATCTTCCTCCAGCTCAGCGCTTCTGGCCTTTATCTTCGTTGATTGCATCGATTCCCACCCTGGGGTATGATGGTTTTCACTTGTCCGACGGTCCTATCTCTTTGGTGAACTTTATCGCTTGGTGGGTCCAGCGCACGATAGGAGCTCAGACCCGGGCTACCCAGTTCTTGGGAGACATGGTGCCGGATCCCTTATGATGAAGGATTGGATATCATGTTTTCAGGAGCCTTCTCATCACGATTAGATTGCTGCTTTGAGACTTCAATTGGAGCAGCTGTCGGCCTATTGTAGTTACAATGGCTTGGACCCATCCTTGGCTAGCCCTTTTGCTTCTCGGGGTCATGAGGCTGGACCGTCAGGCGGTGGTGGCTCTCATGGTGCTGGACCCTCCAGTTTTGGTGGCTTCCAGGATAGAGATGTTCCCTTCATCGATCACCCGAATGCGTAAGAGACGCCTTATCGCCCAGATCAGCAGGATGTGCCCACTCCCGGTAGACGACCTCAGGTTGATTAGTTTGATGATGCCCTCACCTTCTTGGGTGATTTTGACGAAGGTGGTGAGCCCATAGGTCATCTGTTAGTTACTGGGCCTTTGTGCCCCAATATCCTGTACTTTTTTATTTTTAGTTTTCACATGTATCATAGGTATGACAGTGATGTTTATGAAACTAATGTACTTGGCAGATATCTATGTATGATATTTTCTATTTATTCATCTCACATGCTATTTTATCACGCATTATGATGCATGCTTCAGATATATTTAAATGGTTGGATAGAGATTGACCCCTGTATGGTCTTATTGACACAGTTTTTACAGATGTCGTCCTCTGCTATGGTGCATTTGGACCACCTTCCTCCCAGCCATGTAGCTACTAGTTTGAGTTGGTATGATCAGTTGCCATATATCGACCGTGTTGATGTCAGCCGCATGTTAGGCCACTCCATGTCTCTGCTATTATTTCAGATTTCGAAGGGATTTGTTGCCGGATACTCAGGTATTGGATTTCTAAGCGTCATGTCTTCTGGTTCGGCTTGGCCGAGTTGACTCATACGTTGGAGGTGTATAGTCGTATCTCAGGATTGTCGATGGAGGGGCCATGTGCTTGGATGGCTTTGGGCCATATACGTCTCCAGTTCATGACGATGACTGGAATTAGGAGTGCAGTTGTGATGGCCGTGGTGGGTGGTAGCCATATTATCTCCATGGACATTATGATTAGGCACTTTGCTTTCACGGATAGCTTTGTTGTTTATCACGGAGATTTCGCCATTTCAGAGGAGTGATGGTACGTTGCCCGAGTGGATGCCTTGGTTATGTGCCTCATAGCCTATCTATACATGCCATTTTATACTGATCATCTGGATGTGGCGATGTCGATGGCTGTTAGAGCTCTTCGAGAGGACTTTACTATATTGCCCCTTATCATGGCAGAGACATTGATATTAGCCTCTATTTTCCATGATGCTGGTGATCAGGAGTTTAGAGGTAGCCCAGTGCTTCTATACATCTGGTTGATGACGCACCTTCGACCGATAGGGCGGCTTCGCCGTCATGGTTTCTGTTTTGGACATGGCTTGTCTCAAGTCTATTCATATCGCCCGAGCGTCAATGAGGTGTCCTGGACTTCATTTTTGGGTGCCATGGAGGAGACTTTTGCTATAGTCATGTATTCTGGGTACTGCTCCTTTATGAGTTTCACCACACATGTGGCCGATCTGGATTTCCACCCCTTGGCGGGTTTGAAGCGTGTGACGACCTATCATCCTCTGGTGGTGATGGGTCAGTTTGATCAGTACCAGGAGGTCCATGCATTTGAGGGGATTGAGGATTATTGCTTCCCCATCTACTCAGTTATCGAGGTTAATTTGACTCGGGTCTATGGGTTCTGGTCTCATTGACAGACAACAGAATTTAGAGATGGCCATTCGGGCCACTCCGCAGAGTATTCAGCTTGGCTTGAGTCGGATTTGGCACCAGAAATCGCAGATCAGGTTGGTATAGGATCTTTACCTGATGACGATGGTTGGTCCACGGATGCGGCAGAACCGATGGAGGATCCTATATCTCCGACTGAGGATGCTTTATTTGCAGAGTTGACAGCTTCTCTAGTGAGCATTGTCCCCCGTTCGACCTCAGTTTCCATGGAGGTAATGGATAGACAGCTTCACCTGGTGACCTTTGAGAGGGATCAGGCTCGGGCCCTATTTTTGACCACCGTAGCTGGTCGGGATGTTGCTATCACTGAGAGAGATGTAGCCCGTGCTTCCAGAGACCAGGCCCTCATTGACAGAGATGAGGCCAAGACTTTCTCAGATGGACTCATTGGTCTCGTACAGGGTGTAGTGCAGAGTCAAGAGGAGATTTCTCGTATGGCAGCAGAGATGATGAGGCGGGTTGATATGTTAGAGCACGAGTTCAGAGCTGCTCCACCGACTACAGAGACTGCTGAATATTTGGCGATGTTGGCTTGTCTCACCACTGATTTATAGCTCTATTTTATTTTCCTATAGAGACTTTGTTATTATCACTTGTCATAAGTTAGAATCAACTTTTGTATTCTAAACAGTTGTATATATAAAAAGAAGCAAGTTCAGTTCACTTCCCTTGTTTGCGCATGTCTACCCATGTCCACGGTTGCCATTTCGCTTCATAATTTATTATGTTAACATAGCACTAGTCTCGTCATGTGGCATCAGATTCGGCGGGAGTGGTGCTGAGATGTCGCTAGGTCTTCTCCACATGAGCCGTTTATTGGATGGGCTTATGGATAGGTTTTCTATATAGGTTAGGATTTTGAATATTAGGAAAGTGTTTGTTAGACCGCACCATAAATGGCTGCCTACGTACTCCCACAGATAGGAGATCAGGTCTTTCGTAGTTCAGGCTCAGACCTGAAAAGCTAGACTTGATATATTTTTTATTTTTATTTTTCTTCTTTTTTTTTTCTTTTTTTTCTTTTTTTTCTTTTTTTTTTCTTTTTTTTTTCACTTTTTTTTATCAAGACATAGCAATCCAGTTTGAAAGCGAAAAGGGGTCTCAGACATAATACCGTTTCACCGAGTCGAAATTGATTAGTTGCGGGAATTCCTCACCGTCCATCTCTTTCAGTTTCAAAGCTCAGCCCGATAGGATTGCTTTGACAAGAAAGGGTCCTTCCCAGTTTGGGGCAAATTTTTCCTTAGCTGCATTCTGGCCCGGAATGATCTTCTTTAGTACCAAATCATGCTCTTTGAATTCCCGAGGTCGCACCTTCTTGGTATAAGATCGGGACATTCGCTGTTGATAGAGTTGACCGTGGAATATAGCATCAGCTCTTCTTTTATCTAATAGGGATAACTGATCGTATCGATCATGTATCCATTGGCTCTCCTCTATCTGGGTATCTAGCATCACTCTTAGTGATTCCATCTCGACTTCGACAGGAAGTACAGCCTCCATACCATATACTAGTGAGTAGGGTGTTGCCCCAGTCAAGGTTCGAGTCGACGTTCGGTATGCGAGTAGGGTTAACAGCAATAGCTCAGGCCATCCCTGGTGATTCGCTGACATCTTCATCATTATCTTCTTGATGTTCTTATTAGCCGTTTCCACCGCGTTGTTCATCTTAGGACGATAAATAACTGAATTGAGTTGTTTAATATTGAACTTACTGCACAGTTCCCTCATCATCTTGTTATTCAGGTTCTTCACATTGTCTGATATGATAACCTTGGGTTGTCCATACCGACAAATGACTTTATTTCTAATAAAACCAACGATGACCTCCTTGGTGACCCTGGAGAAAGAAGCTGCTTCCACCCACTTAGTAAAGAGTCAATCATAGTGAAGATGAATCGATGACCGTTACTGGCTTTAGGCTCAACTGGTCCTATCACGTCCATTCCCCACATGGAAAAAGGCCATGGTGACGTCATGCAATGTAGTTGATTTGAAGGCGCGTGAATAATGTTGGCATGGATCTGGCATTGATAGCAACGCTTGACATGATCATCGCAATCCATTTTTGAGGGATATTCAGTAGTGTCTGGTCCTCAGAATCTTCTTGGCAAGCAGAGGTCCACTCATATGTGCTCCACACACTCCACCATGTACTTCATTCATAAGTCACTGGGCTTGATCTTTGTCTAGGCATCTCAGAAGTCCTACACCTGGATCTCTCTTATAGAGAGCATCTCCAGTTAGGTAGAAATTCATGGCCATTTCTGTATTCGCTTCTTCGCGGCTTGACTCATCCCTTCAGGGGTTGATTGATCTTGAAAATATTCTTTGATATAGTGGTACCAAGGTGGTCCCGCAGGTGGTATCTCATCTAATATCTCCCCTATATTGTTTCCATACGACGGTGTATTCTGCACAGTGAAAGTGATAACATGCATTCCCCTTCTTGCTGACAGGTTCACCAGTGAGGCTAATGTGGCCAATGCATCGGCAAAATCATTTCGATTACGGGGGATATGCATGAAGGCAATGTCTTCAAATTCCCCTGCCAATCTGAGGATATATCGATGATACGGCAGTAGATACAGTTCTTTGGTGGTGTATGCCCCGGTAGACTGTCTGATGACTAGCTCCGAATATCCAAATACCGCTAAACGTTTTACTCCCATGGACTGATCCAGCTTTAACCCCACAATGCACCCTTCATATTCTGCGGTATTATTGGAGTTGTTGAAATGCAACTTGGTGGCCATGGGGTATTGATCTCCCGTGATGAATACCAGGACTGCCCCAGCTCTGGCACCCTCAGCGTTTGATGTGCCGTCAAAATATATTTTCCAAAATTGACCTTGATCCTCCTTATGGATCAGTTGAACAGTCAACACTTCCTCCTCCAGGAAATAAGTTTCTAGAGGCTCAAAACCCCCTGTTGGTGCAGCCGACAGGTGATCCGCAATCGCTTGCCCTTTAATGGACTTTTGGGTGACATAGATGATGTCGAATTATTGAAGGATTAACTGCCACTTGGATAAGCGACAGTTCAAAATTGGCTTGCTGAAGATGTATTTCAAAGGATCCATCCTCGATATGAGATAAGTGGTATGGCCGTATAGGTAATGCTGTAACCTCGTGGCTGCCCAAGCTAATGCACATCAGGTTCTTTCTATCAGAGTATATTTTTGTTCTCCGTTGCTGAAGAGTTGACTGAGATAATAGATAGCTCTTTCTTTCCCCATGTCATCCTTCTGCCCCAGTAGACAACCCATAGCGTTGGAGTTGACGGAGATATACATGAACAATAGAATTCCATCCTTTGGGGGTACCAATATAGGTGCTTCAATCAACCTCTTCTGGATGGTGTTGAAAGCTTTTCGGCAGTCTTCATTTCATTTTCCCGAAGAATTCTTCCTTAACAGATTGAAAATGGGCTCACAGGTTGCTGTCAACTGCGATATGAACCGGCTGATGAAGTTGATTCTTCCCAGGAAACCTCATATTTCCTTCTCGGTCTTTGGCTCAGGCATTTCCGTGATGGCTTGGATTTTGGTAGGATCCAATTCAATGCCCCGGTTGCTCACGAGAAATCCCAGTAGTTTGTCGGATTTCATACCAAAAGCACACTTTGCTGGGTTTAACTTCAGATTAAATTTGCAGAGTTGTTCAAACAACTTTCGAAGATGGGTGCAATGATCATCAGCCTGTCAGGACTTTACGATGATATCATCCACATACACCTCGATTTCTTTGTGCATCATATCATGGAATAAGGTCATCATGGCTCTTTGATAAGTAGCGCCAACATTGGTAAGGCCAAAAGCTAGTATTCGATAACAGAAGGTTCCCCAAGGGGTAATGAAGGCTGTCTTTTCCCTGTCTTCTTCAGCAACCATGATCTAGTGATATCCCGCAAAGCAATCAGCAAAAGAATACATCTCGAACTGTGAAGTGTTGTCGATTAATACGTGGATGACCGGCACTGGGAAGTCATCCTTAAGGCTGGCTCTGTTGAGATCTCAATAATCCACACAAACTCGAACCTTTCCCCCAGATTTTGGCACTGGGACTACGTTGGGCAACCATTCAGGGTACGTTGACACCATAATGATTCCCGCTTTGAACTGTTTGATAATTTCTTCTTTGACCTTCAGGCTCCATTCTGGTTTCAACCATCTCAATTTCTGCTTGGCTGGTTTGAACCCTTCTTTAATTGGTAGTCGATGGATGACGATATCGATGGATAGACCTATCATGTCTTCATGAGACCAGGCAAAAACATCCTTGAACTGGGTTAAGAGTTGGATTAGTTCTTTTTCTTGGTTAGAGGGAAGGTTAGTTCCTATCTGTATCTCTTTAGGATCGTCAAGGGTTCAGATATTTATGGTGGTGGTTTGATCAAGGTTGGGTTTAGGTTTATCTTCGACTAATGCTTTGATTTCCTCGGGCACTTTGTCATCATCCCCTTCCTCTTGCTCGATTCCCATCAAGTCAAAGTCCAGTTCTATGTTGAAATAGTAATCATTACTCAAATTCAGCAAGTCATGGACATGTCTAGGACTACGCAAATTTGGAAACCTGAGACAAAAACTTGATTGCTAAATATATACAAGTAGTCGTCAATTACAAAAAGATTCATCAGTTAATATGACAACTAGCAATAACAAGCTACAGATGAAATAAAACAGACATAAATATAGGTAAAGGTAGAGCTCCCTGTCAGCGGTCACTTCCTAGTTTTTACCCTTTTCGAACGAACTGTGGGGTGATCGTCCAATTGCTGGTCATGAGATCCTGGGGAATTGCTGAGATAGACGCGCTACTGGAGTCGTCGTCTTCCAAGATGGCCATAACTAGTTTGGAACTAGTCCCTGGATCCTCGCTTGGGATGTTTACATTTCCCCAGTTAAGGACTAGGAGAATAGGTTAATCACTTGACAGATCTGCCCCATCGGACTTCTTTAGGTCCTCTTCAGAGTGGCAAAAACTGCTCAGGAATTGCAACTGGATCTCTTCCAGAAACTTCTTATCTTTGGCATTTAGGGCCAAATCCTGGATAGGCTTTTCATCCACGTCTGTCTGATGTCCTCTTTGATTGACTTTAGGAATCAGGAGGTTTAAAATAATGAGGGGGATCTTCTTGAGTGGCTCTTTAAATCCTGTTTCACTGAGGTTTGGCTTGAGGCGAATTAGATGATTAACTGGTTTATGCTTGTGAGGATTCTGATGTTTGGATCCACTAGAGTACCCGAGTCTAGCCTTCCCCAACTGTGTGGGTATACGGATTGGGTTCCTGATTCCTTGGCCATTCTTCCCCAGTCCTCGGCCTAGTCGATGTCCACGGGACAGCATCTCTTGGCCAGCCGCCATCACTTCAGGAGATATCCGGGGGATTAAGACTGGCGCCCCCACAGAGTGATATCACGGATTACTGATTTTGAAGGCTTAAAAACTGGCGGGCTTGATACCTTCATTCACACCAATCAGGGGCATATCTCCCAATTCATGAACAGGATAATCAGGTTCTGCACTGACAGTCACCAGATTGCCATTGACGATATATTTCAGTTGTTGATGAAGAGTTGAAGAAACGGCGCCAGCCATATGGATCCATGGTCGTCCTAACAACAGATTATACCCGGTGGTGATCTTCAGGATCTGGAAAGGTATGTTGAAAGTGAAAGGGCCAATATCCACAAGAAGTTTAATCTCCCCCACGGTATTCCTTCTTGATCCGTCAAAAGCCCGTACCACGACATGGCTTTCCCGAATTTGGTTCGGGTTGATCTTCATCTTCTCCAGAGTATCTTGTGGACAGATGTTCAAAGACGACCCTCCGTCGATTAGCACGCCACCTACCACATATCCTGACGAAACGATAGCGATATGCAATGGTTTGTGATGCCCAGTTCCTTCGGCTGATATATCGTCGTCAGTGAAGAATATCACATTACTGTCCAGTATATGGCTGATCAAGTGCTAGAATTTCTCAGTATCGATAGTCTTGGGTAAGTGTGCTTCCTCCAATACTTGGATCAGGATTTGACGATGGTCGTCAGAATTTAAAACCAAATCCAAGATAGAGATTTGATGGGGTTCAGCTTCCAACTGCATCACCATCCTGGCTTCACCGTGCCCCATCTTGTGGAGGAACTCTGTGATCTTTCCAGTAGATACCTTCCCCAATACTTTGGTTGCTGGTTTCGCCAAACGCCACGGGAGGTAAAATGGATTCTCCCTAGGTATGATGGTGGTACAGTTAGGTGCCAATTTTATACCTTCTCCGTAATTCCACGATACCTTCTTCAGGCTGAGAATTAGAAGTTTCGATTAAGGAGCCAACATCAGGGGTTTAGGCGCTGATATCTCGAGAGTGGCTTTGTTTCTCTGCTCAGATACTCCTTGGATGGTTATGGGTTCGCCAGATGTTCTTTCTATACAAAGGATAACGGCTATCATACCCTTTAAGTTCCTCAGTCCTCGAGGGTAGTTTATCTCTTCCTAGCAAAAGATCTCAGCTTTGTTCATCAATTCCAGTTCCCCTTATTCAATCCAGTTCTGAATTAGATGTCGCAGGGCCCAACATTCCTCCGTGGCATGTCTAGGAGCATTTGAATGCTAAAGGCAGGATCTAGAAGGATCGAAACACTTCGATCTCTTATCTGGGGGTGGTAGGAATTCTGTAATCTTCCCCTCCTCGATCAAGATGAAGAGAATCTCCTCCCGGGACTGCCTTAACGGGGTGAATTTTTGTTTGGAAGTAAAATCTTGTCGGTTCTGTAGTCTAGCTTCTCGAGCCATCTTTTCAGTCCATCTATCCTGCTCTTGGCAATGAATCCGATCCCTTCAAGAGGTTGAAGCACCTTGGACAGCTATGGAGTCAGCTGGCTTTGATAAGACCTGGTCTATTAGTTATCGGGTCAACTAGTGTTGGTATACAACCAATTCTGCCAGCTGATCAACTTGTGCCTTGATTGAAGCCAATTCTTGCTCTACCCAGTACTTTTCTTCAGGGTATCCCCATATGGCAGGGTCCTGTGTAGAGGTTAACTCTCCCATCTTCCTCAGGTATTTACGGTTTTCCCTACTTTCGGCACTGATCATGTTGACTCCTTCATCCGCATGTTGAGGCAGAGGGTTATTGTTGACATTCGATTGCTCGGGGGTTTTGACTATAATCTCCCCGCTGTCAATCAAGTTTTGAATTTTGTGCTTCAGAGTCCAACACTCCTGAGTATCATGCCCCAGTGAGTTAGAATGGTAGGCGCATTTCTTGCTGGAATTGAATTGCCTTCCATTTGGATCGGAAGGTGGAGCAAGCTCAATGATCTTTTTCTGGGCGATCAGTATGGCTAATATGTTCTCCAAGGAGTCTCCCAAAGGAGTGAATATCCTTCTTCGCTTGTTTTCCCGAGCCTTCATTGCAATATAATTTTGGGTATTCACTGGATGAGGGTTCTGCCTCTGGATAGATGAGTTAGGGCTCTTGTTAGCAAATTGTCCTTGCAATATTAAAGAGACATCTTCTTCCTTTCTCTTCGATCCTCTTTTGGGAGCGCTTGCATAATTTCCCGACTGTATGTGCTCGGCTATGGCTTCTAAAGCAATGAGGTCTTTGATTTTTCCAGACTTTAAACCCATTTCTGCCATTTCCCCATGCTTAATCATTTGGAAAAAGGATTTTCCTAACCCGGCGAGGCCTATCTCTTAGAAAGGGGCTTCTTGTATATCAATGAAGGTTATCACCATCTCACCCTCATTCATTGGTGGGTTGACTTGGGCTGCCATTCGCCTCCACCTCTGAGCGTATTCTCTAAACGATTCATTGCCCAGCTTTTTGACTTTGGTAACCTGGTAGCGATCGGGTGCCATTGGGATTGGAAACTGTATTGATTGAGGAAAGCATAGGCCAAATCTTCCCAACCTCTGACTTTGGAATTGTCTATCCGTGCGTACCACGTTCGGGTTTCACCGGTAAGGCTCTTCTGAAACAGCTGCATCCGGAGGTTTTTATCCTCAGCGTAAGTTCCAAGTTCACCAATGTAGACTTTCAAGTGAGTGTATGGGTCTCCCAGTCTGTTGTATTTCTCAAACTCGGGGACTTGAAACTTATCCGGGTATCTCGCCTTTGGGAAAATACACAGATCTGAGTAATTCACGCTCCCGTGGGATCATGTCCCCTTCATAAATTGGATAACGTCTTCCATCTGTCTGACTTTCTTCCTAATGTTTCCAGTGTCTCTGTCCTCCTGGAGGTCTATGATTTCCCGTGTCGTCTTATGGATCGGGGCCTCCTTGGGTACTTCAACATCGAGGGGAGAGATAGGTGTGGACACATGGATATCACCTTCCTTCTCGGGTACTTTCATGTTTCCTTGCACAAAGGATTCAATAGGACTCTTGTGCTTAGATTCCTGAGATACTTTGCACTGTTCTTTTAACAGGGTTGTCATCTCGGTCATCTGTTTCTTAAACTCCTCAAATTCATCTCGAGATACTGGGATGAGTTCTAATGAACTTCCTTCAGCCATTTGGACTGGTGAAAGGGCCTTTTTGGCTCGAGATTGGGTTCTAGGACCAATCTTGCACAAAATCAATATCTAGTTTAGACTGGATATTGGTGGATAGGGATGCATGATATGTTATGCATCAGTTTAATGGTTTTTTAATCTTTTCCTGCAAAATAAAGGGTTAGTCAATTTGATGACAGGATATGAAAGATGTATGTATAACAGTTAAAGATAACGATCATTTATATACGCAGAAGATTAAATAAAGCATGAAGAAGCACACTGCGCGTTTGGTTTATCAGAGGCTAACCTATCTTAGGGTTACTCTCACGGGCTGTTTGAAATTGGTTCCCAGATCTTTGCAATTTACTTGATGAAAACATCCATGTTTCAATTGGAGTGAATCTGAGTGGTGCCTTTCCTGAGCCTCATAATGGAGACATCCATAGGATTCCAGTAATAAACAACCGACAGGATTGCCTCCTAATGGAGGTACCACACAACATACATTCACATACATTAATGTCCTCACCGCATGTAATATGATGACATTGTGCGAAGCACTAATATATTGTGTGAGGCACTAATATAAAATGCTAAAAGATTGACACACACAGAGATCATTCACACAAAATGCATATGCAGAATGAAAATCAAAAAGTTTGATCGCAACTTAAACCCTATTTGATTCCCAGGAGAGTCGCCACTTGTCGACGCCGGGAAGAAGCAATCTCTTTTCCTCTGATCTCCCTTTTTTTTGTTTGAAGGAGGAGACTCTTTTTTCTTTGGTTGTGTTTCCCTTCCTCTCTTATCCGGGGGAAAAAGAGGAATGCCCATATTTCCTGATTTGATATTATTCTACCCTTTCGCTTTCGCTTTGTCTTTGGGGTTCCGTTTAAAGGGTGAATTTTGTAGGAAACTGGTACCGACATATGTGTCGACGATTTTGAAAAGTTTGATTTTATTTTGATGATTGGGCCGATTGAGGCAGAGTCGCCAGTTCGTATTTTTTAAATGGATGTACCAACTCATCCGAGTTTTAATGGTTTTTTTCGCAAGATGGTCCCATGCGTGACTCTAAAGATTGGTCTTGAAACTCGAGATTCGTGGAATTCGGTGGCTAGGTTAAGCGGGGGGAAGGTGTTAGGCACCCCCCGACTCCTGTGCAAGCACGGTACCGCATCTTATTAATTTTCTATGCAAAAAGTGTGTGTGTGTGTGTGTGTGTGTTTGTGTGTGTATGTGTGTGTGTGTGTGTTTGTGTGTGTATGTGTGTGTGTGTCTTGATTTTGAAAGCTTTATTATTTTGTTTCTAATTCTTTATTCTAGTGACTTGAAAGTAGTGTTGTACCTCTTTTGCGCCTAGGTACGACGGATTTGATTTAATCAAAAATTCATTTTTAACAAGATATATGAATTGAAATGATGTTTTGGATAGTAAGGTTTTCAAATCATTTGCCCGACTAGGAATCGAGGACTTCGATACTTCCTTTTATTCTTTACGTTATTTACATGATCTACCCTGAATCACTTTATTTCATCAAAAGCTCTTTGTGGTTTTCTTTGAGAAATCATTTTGATGATATGAATGCAAAAGCGTTACGAACGTTCAGATCATCATCGGGCATATTAGCCATCTCGATGAACCGTGCTCCTATAATGAAAGTTTTCATTATCACGGGATCTTGAATCCGAGCTCTCGAGACTAACCCCTCGAGTTCATTTTCAAAATCTAAATATTACATGTACATAGATAGTTACGTTATTTAAAGCATTTACAACATAAAAATAGGTCCATCGTGGGAATCAAGTCGGATCCATTCGGGGATCTCGACACCGAGATTCCTAGGCTCACATTATTTGCACAATATTACATGTACATAACGTCCACGGCTTCGCTACTAGATGATTTTATCGGTTGAAATCACCGTTCAAGCTGATTCGGCCCCCCTTTCACCTTTAAATATAGATTTAGGGCTATACGGGTTAACCGAGATCGTTCAAAGTAATAAACCCATAGATATACCGTGGATCTAAGCCATTATAGCCCCTGAGTTATATCTTCCAGCTTAATAACCTCTCGGGGACTAGATTAGGCTTAGATCTAGGTATATCTGTCCTCCGAAGTCGATATACAATGTATTAAGCACAATATAACCGATAGAAACGTAAAATCTATCAACTATTACATAATATGCTTAAAATACAACAAGTTTAACTATATTCAAACAAGATACTTCATTAATCTATCATTTGAACCAAGTTTACAAAGAAAACGAAGCTAAAAGTGCGCTATTTCACCTTGGGGGACGCGTGAATGAGCATTTTGACTCCCGGGATGAACTAAGAACACTAAGAGGACTTCAAGTAGATGCTAGATGGGAGAAATGAGCTTCAAGTTGGTTGTTTAAGGTTCCACCCTAGCCTCTCTCTCTCTCTAGAAATGTCTATCTCTCTCTAAACATGTATCTCTCTCCCTTTAAAATGAACTAAGTGGGATGTTATAAGCTGTCGGAGGCAGTCGCAGATGTGCTTGCTACTGGCCGCAGATGTGGTCAAGGCTGGCCCAAGTGGGCCCCACCTGCTCGGCTATTGGTCCTTCTATCTCAGTTCGGCAGGAGTTGACGTCCATCGCTAGACCTTCCGGACTGTCTTTGATACGCGTAGAGGGAATAGATCGATTCTGACTAGATTAGGGTTCGGGAATTCGGTACTCGTAGCCGAGATATATCCACCAGGTCCAGATATCAGTTAGCTGGCTTATCTCCTAATGGTACGTCATTTGAGGTTGCTGAGGTGGTTTTCGATGATCACTGTCTTAACTCATCGATCTTCGATCGGGTTATAGTATGTTTGGACTTTATTGGTCTTCTTTATCATTCCCGGGGTTGTCTCCGAGATGACCGGGATCTTTTGCCCTCTTTCGGGGTTGTCTCCGAAGTAAAATAACGCTTTTACCCTCCTGTAGGGTTAGTACGACAAAAGCAAAATTTTGAGTGTCTACAAAATGTATCTTAAAATCGCTATCAGGTGATTCAATGGTTAGAATCCGTAGATCGATTAGTTAGGACCTCTTCCCCATTAGATACGGATCTAGGGTTTTGCAGAGTGTTCAAAATATATTTAAAACATTAAAAATGACTAGATCTAACGAGCCAATCTAGCATAAAGGTTCAAGCTTTGGAGCCTTAGAATCGATTAATGGCTAGATTTAGTAAAAAAAATCGATCTTTGACTATATATATGCAAAATATTTGGTAAAATATATAGATCTATAGATAAACAACCAATATGTGTATAAAGATTGAAAATTTAACTATATATAAGCACAATATTGAACAATATCTAGTATATCTAACTAGATTTACAATGAAATGAACAAAGATTTGATTTTTCACCTTGGGGAATGAAGATACAAGCTTCCTTTGAGTTGAATCTATGTTATATTACTCTATATGTATAAGATCTAACTATATAATACTAGATTTAGCTTGAATCTAGTGATTTTTTGTATGATTTTCGAGCTCCTTCTCTCTCTAAAATGCTATTTTTCTCTCTTTAGAATGAGATCTCTCTTTGCAAATGAGATGTTGATGTCCATATATAGGCCCCGTAGCCAGGCACAGGTACACCTGCGGCTAGCCGTGGTTGCACCTGCGGCTGAGCCCTATGGGTCGTACAACCTCGAAGTTCGTTCCTTTGTTCGCTGTATGATTTGCTGAAACATCTGTATCTTTCAATCCAGGAATAGTTGTAAAGTGTGTCCAACCATTCCGAAAAACTCTTTCTGAGGGCTACGCAATGACTTCAAGTTTAACCATTTCTAGATCCGGGAAAATGAGGCGAAAGATAGAAAGGTAGAAAGGTATCTTTCGGAATCAATGGGATAGCCAAGTGGGTTATCTTGGGCAGTCTTCGGCTCGGGGATTGCTGTGGTGGTTTCTTATGACCTTATCCTCAACTTTGTGATTCTTACTTGAACATGTTGTTGTCAGGTCGAAATTACTCTTTTACTCTCTCGTTGGTTGTTGTCGGGGTGAAATTATGTTTTAGCCCTCCTGCAGGGTTAGTAAAAAGGAAAGCAAAATTTTCGAGTGTCTACATCTATTTTAATAAAACTATTGCTCAAAATAAGATAAATATTGAATAATTAGTAGCTAGTATGTATTTAATACATATACGAATTCGTATGAATCAATGGTATTAAAAACAATTGTTAAGAAGCTTTAACAAATAAAATAAACAGAAAAATATAATATTAGATAATATATAATATACATCTGATAAGTAGTAGGTAGATATATATCCATTCACTAAATATAAAAATAAAAAATAATTACTAACGGGGTCATGCCTAACTAAAAAAATTCAGTTAAGTCAATCAATTTTTTTTATTGTTCTCCTTATTATATATAATATAAATTTAAATTTAACTCATTTAAGTATCAAATGCAAATCACGCTTGAATTTTTTAAGTTAATTTCAAATTGGGTTTCAAACCACACCGGTAAAATGTTTCAAAAAAGAAAAAGAAAAAGGGACAAGTAAAAATAAATGTAGAAAGAAAGAAAAAAAATATGTATTATTATATAATAAAAGAATAATACTATCTGCACAAATTGTAAACAAAAAAGTGTGCATAAAGAGTTGAATCCATGTATTATTTACTAATAAAAATGTATGAAATATATAATCGTAAATCTCACTTTATATTTTCTCTTTTTTATAATGTTTGTGCATAAGTTTTATGAGTAAAATGCAAAAGTAACCACTGTACTCATAATACATTTGGATATTGTGCTCCTTTTTGTTGGTCAATGCAAAACAAACTCTCTACTATACAAAAATTTGGATAATAAACCTTTATGTGACAGTTGGGCATTGATTATCCTACGTGGCAACGATGACATATAAAGTAAGCTAAACTAAGACTAAAAAATTCGTTTACGTCAAGATTTGAACTCAAAACCTCAACTTCATAACTTTATATAACTGTCCAACTAAGTTACATAATTGTAAATAAGACAACATAAATTTTATTTATACAAGTTTTTCCATTATAAATTGAGTGCGTCCAATTAACATTTTTATTGCAATTAAAAAAAAAGGTTAATATTGGATATTTTAAGTAAACATTTTCAACTTTATTTGGCCAAAAATAACACTTTCTTTTTATAATAATTAAGATGTTTTAATAAAAGTACGTCAAATAGTATTCTCCGACTTGATGAATAAAAAGTGTAAACTAAACTAGTAAATAAGTTAAAAATTGCATTATAATATTGCAACTTAATATACAAAATTTTGAAGCAGTTGAATTAAGACAAAGAATATGAGAATTTTTTTTTCTATAGGTCTCTCGCTATATATCACCTTTAGTCTTAAGAAATTCTTTGTGTCAATGGAAATACATATTATTAGTATAATTCCTAATTAATAAATAAATTAGATAAATATAGATTTGGTTGATGCGTCCCTTCTTTTAGTATGTTAAGAAAGATCAAAATATCAAGCCTTAAATATGAATTACTACCCTAAACTATGGGTCATATTCCACTTCGGTGATCAAAGTTTCAAAATTTTTAATTAGGTGATTGAACTATCAATTTTTTTTCAATTTGTTCAATTGAGGCTACCACGTTAGAAATTGCTGACGTGGCTATTTCGGTGGGACATAAAACAGTTGATGCGTCAAAAAAATATTTTTTTCTTTTAAGATTAAACATTATTGATACATTGAAGGGTAAAATAGTAAAATGATAATTAAACAAAACAAAATTAAACACATCCTCTCTCTCCTAATCTTCCATCCCTTTCCCCATCCCAAACCCTTCACCTTCGTCCACCTTCGTCGTCCCCCATCCCAGACCCTTGCCATTAGAATCGATCAAATACTCATTGAAAGACCCAAATTCCATCAAAAAAACATTAATATTAATTTCTGGAAAGAGGAAGGAGCATTCTTCCAACTATTCCTCATACTTTTCTTCAATTTCTAAAGAGAGGACTTAGGGCAAAGCATGAGCTGTAAGTCAGCCTTTTCTTCCTCAGACCATTTCGTTCCATTTTAAACAATGTGGTATTTTCTGGTTCCTTGAACTTTAAAGCCAACTTCTTCAAAAACCCAGGCTTATCTTCCCCTTTATACACTACTTGCACAGGTTTCTTACTCAAACCTCTAATATATGGCCCACCCACTTGCCTAAAATCTACTGGTGCTCTTATATCAAGCAATTGGGCATTTGCATCAACCCCCAATTTTGCATAAGCATTCTTTGCAGTCTCAATACCCCATGACTTAGAATTACCAAACAACTGAGACAGAACTAATGGGACAGCTAGAATGGTAGCGGCGCCGGCGGCTATTGTAAGAACCCGAATTTTCAGATATTATTAAATAAGGATTTAATAAATAAAATTCTTAAACTGTGAGATGGGTTCGAATAATAATATATATATGTGATATGAGGTATGTGGTATTATATTACATAGGATAATATGGACTATGTAAAATGTGTTTTTGTGATTTATAAATATATTATTAATATATATTTGTTACTTATCGTAGAGAAGATCCAGTTGAGATAAAGGAGGTGGATAAATTCCTATCGATATTAAATAATTTATAGAATTATTTTATCATAGTAAGTTGGTGACATTAAATATCCTTAATGTATAATCACCATATTCTTGTGTATGTATTAATAACTAGTATGTTTATAATATAGGTTATTAATAGCACTTAAGCTATCCGTGAATAGGTTTGGATAGTGAAGCATGAGTTAGTTAAGGAATTAACTAATAAGAATAAATATTAGTTAATATAAGTTGTGAGTTATATTATGGAATAATATAATGTCAGTATTGAACCTTAATTAACTAAGGTGATATAGTACAATGTTTAATTTACTTAAGTAAATGAGTGAATTAATATGTGTGTTGAATATGTAATTATAGTTGATACTTTTTATATATATTACTTAGAGTGGTAATATGTGAGAAAGTCTAATGTGCGAATAACGTTAAATATATATACGTTATTAAAGGGAGATGGAAATCATTATATGATTAAATGTATATTTGAAGAAATTATTTTGGGGAACAATTTATAGAAAAGAAAGAGAAATAGTTATTATATATTTCTAATAAAGGATATTAAAATAATTTCTAATATTGAATTATTTTAATAAAAGGAGGAAATGTTATTTTTGAATAATAATATTACCTTATATGTTTTTGTATGAGGTGTGATTGGTTAATATAGTAAATATATTAAAACGTATTTGCTATATGTAATTAAATTGATGGAAACAATTTATTATAATAGAAAATAAACTTATTATCTATTTTCTATATATAATATATGTACATGTGTCGTACATATAGTTATTTGATATTATATTAAGAATAATATCATGAGACAATAAGTAAATTATTTTCTAATAACGAATGTGCTTATTTGGAGAAAACATAATATTTTATATATGGCTAAATACATAATTTTAAATGTATTTTCAAGGGAGTTTAATTAATGAAAGAAAACTAAGTTATTTTAATATATTAAATAACTTAAGTTATTATTTGATCGTGAATATTATTATTGGAATAATTAATAGAGTATATATTAATTATTATAAGCGTAAAGGTTATACTTATTATAAGTATAATTAATTGAAGTAATTTAACATTTTAATAGCTTGAGTTATTATATTTTCGTAAAGGTTATATATAATATTTGAATATTCGATTTGTAAAATATTTATATGTGGACCTTGGATTTAATAGTTCTAATTTAATTGAACAGGTTATAAGTAGTAATGTGGTGAGAAATGAGTAAGTGATGAGAATAATGATAAACTTAAGTTTGAGCTTGTGAGAGATGCCTTGTGTGGCACAATAATAGATTCAGTAATGAATTGACTAATTTAATGATGGAGGAATTATTAATTAAACAATTAATCTAAATTAATTGTTAATTGTTATTATGATAGTATGTTAAATTATTATGGCTAGTGATAGTATAATAATAAGGAAATCGATTATAAGTATAATCGGATTTGTGATAAGATAAATTGTCGTCTAATATTAATTATTGTTATGAACAATATACTATTATCAAGTAATTATTTGATAATATGATGATTAATGAGTAAATGATTTATAAATATAAAAAGATTTATATTTATTTAACGTGATAATAAATCATATAAAGTGTTAATCAATTAGCGTGGGAATTATAATTCCATGGATTAATGAGAAATAGATTAATTAATATTATTATTAATTAATAAAATAAGTAATTTATTAATGTGCAAGCATGCGATATTAAAATATATAACGTATGATAGTTAACTATATGTTATACGAAGTGTAAAGTGCGACGTGACTATATAAGCTATAAAGTAAGGTGATAGAGTTATATGAAATATGTATATAATGTAGTGTGACGCTTTAATATAGCTATATTATATGTATATATTATATAGTATGATTGGTTGCATTAAGAGAGTTACATAATATTATTGCTTATGTAACATGATATGTGCGGGTAGACGTTAAGGAATACCCTATTAACATATAGCAATTGTTAATTGATAATGGTTTCTATAGGATATTATAACTGTAGTAATAACCGTTATAATAATAAGTAATACCCGATAGAATTATATCCGGTAGGATAAAATGTACATGAATTTATATATGCGCAAGTTAAAATTTACTACACGATAGTATTATTGGGACTACATTGTGACACATTAATTTATAACTTAAGTTATATAAAATGGAATGTGTACAACTTAAATATATATGGAATAAATATATATAGCCTAAGTATTAATATTAGGTATTTATATGTTGGTAATACTGAGTTATAAATTTCTTGTCCCATAATTTTAGTGCCCAACTTCTCCTTCACGTGAATGGCTATGAGCTATGCCTATTTCTCTCAAACTCAGCAACAAAACTAGCTAATGATTGCAAGGGGTGAGGAGTTCATGATGGATTTCACCCACTCTCAACCACTATCCATGAACCATCATGTAATCCTTTATTCCATTTGTTTGATTTGGGAGGCAGTAACATTGTCTGTGTATTCAAGACTCTATAAATAAGGCTTCCTCCTCCTTCATTTCATTTGCTGAGAAATTCTAATAAGTATAAAATATAGAGGTAATGCATTATATTAGCAAGGAGTCTGTGAATAGAGGAAGTTTGATATAGCAGTAAACTCATTTCAAGATTTACTGAGGTATAACACTTAATTTCTTGTTCTTCATCTTTGTTTTCTGAGAATTTCTAATTCTTGAATTTAGTATGAAATTCATGATAATGTGATCAAGAATTGTTTGTTAGTTGATATGTGGGCTGATATATATGTTAGTATGGCTACTAGCTTGTCTGGAATGAATTTCGTAGGAAATTTCTGAGATGGGTCTGTAGAACTGCGGAAGCAGACGCTGCTCTGTCTCTGGCCGGCCAGTGGCGCAGCTGCGCCAGTTTTATACTAGACAGCGGCGCAGCTGCGCCGGTACCAGACGATTTGTTGGCCAAGGCCCTGCGCAGCTGCGCCAGTTTTGAACTGGGGAGCTGCGCAGCTGCGTCGGTTCCAGATTCTGGAATTTCATTTTCTGTTGCAGGTTCTGTTATGTACTAGCTTATGGCATGTTATTAGGCAAGTATAGGAACATGATTAAAATACATACATGAGTGCAATAACGTAGTGTGAACAAGTATAACTATGTGAGTACACTCAATTGAAGAAAGGATTTAAAGTTTACAAAATGAACTTAGAATTTTTAAAGTAAACTTGTCGCGAGCATATATGTTCCATTGTATATTCTGAGTTTTGTGAGCATGACCGTATGGTTTTTATTGACATGAAATGTATGTTCAAGGTGTTGAACACACTAGCATACGTGATTGATAAATTCAAGTGATTTCAAAGGTGAAACTTAAGGACTTTTTGAAGTGAACTTGACCAAGATTTAGGTCTTGTAATTTTTGACCGTTTGAATACATTTATGTGGTTTAGCTAAGTGTTCAAGAGAAAGTGAGTTATGATTTCAAGACACTTTGGTTATACTAAATGACCTTTGTGGACTTCGTGTACTTTTCAATAAAAATTTAGAGTTTGAAGACTAATATCATCAAACACCGTGCGAGTTACGTTCTAAGCATGCAAGCATGAAGATTAGGAGTCCATTATGCCTATAGACATATTGACATGAACATCATTTGTTTATACATGGATTTTTGCATATGCACGCTTATTCATAGAAAATGAATTTCTAAAGCATAGACTATGTGATTAAAGTGTACATGAGTAGTATACGCACGAGCATGCTTACTACATATTGTTAAGCCTCTTTATGTAGTAATATGACATTAGTGGTTTACCCTTGAGGCATGAACTTAATTTACTTAAGGTATATGAAAGTCCGGCATGAATGCCATATGATTTTGACTTATAATGAGCATGCTAGGTTTTAAAACTTGAGTTAATGCCCTTATATACATGTATACATGATGAACATAGTAGCCTTGCATGACTAGTTAAGTATGACAAGGATTTTGAAAGGTGAAACTTAGAAAGTTTGAATGTAATGGTTTCGATAAGATTTGAGAAACGTAAGAGCAATATGGATTATAGATTTATGAGTTTGCAATATGTGTCGAACACTTAAATAGTTAAGTGGTTAATATTGATATTGAGTATGGTTAAGATATCACTATACGTACCTAACGATACTAAGCGTATGATATGAAAGTGAAACAAGGTTCTAAGAAACAAGTTAGGCAACAATGTAACCTTTGTTATTACATTGAGAATGTGTGGATGCATATAACTGATGAGTGTGATCTCTATGGTTAATATAACTGTGTAGGATTACACAAAGTGCAGAGATTCTTAAGCAGTTAAGTCGTAGTTATTAAACTACAAATCAGGCAAGTCTTTCAGTTCCTATTTGATATATGAATTCAATAACTGTTAGTTGAATTATATTATGCTGTGATAATATGAACTTATATATGAACTGTATATGAGATATAAATGAGATTGAAAGTTGATCTTTGATGATATACTTGTTATGTGAAAAGTAACATGCGTAGTAAATATAAACTGTTTATAAATGCATGAACTGAGTATGATGTTATATGCTATGTGATGCATGAGGACTGTTAGAATTGCTGAGCTGTCGAGCTCACTCTTGCAAATAACCACTTTTGCAGGTTAAGGATTCACGGTAAAGATTTCGTGCTTCTTGATTGATAAAGATAGATAGTATCGCATTGAAGAATATTACTTAGATTATTGTCTGGACCATATTTAGATTCTAGATGATGTACTCGATAGTTGCTTACACTGTTTAATACTTGTTGTATTGTAAGAATGTATTAATTAATACATAGAGGATATCGAGTTGAGTTGTAAATGTTTATACGATAACTCAGATAAGAAGGAATCATATTTTATAATTGATTCAAGGGTTGTAATTGATTCAAGTTATGGAATCAATAAAAAGATTTTTATTCAAAGGATATTGAAAAGTTTAAATTATTCCGTATTTTAGTAATATCGAATATGATGTAAAGACGAGATCTTGGATATGGATAGAATTTATATTCTAAATTGTAATAAACAAAGTTGTATTCTTTTACTAATGAATAAAAGATATAATAATTTGGCGATAATAGTATCGTGACTGCACCGAATTCGAGGTTTCGAAGGAACGTGGATTTGGGGGCGTCACAGGTTGGTATCAAAGCTGTAGGTTATAAACCTTAGGTAAGTGTACCTTAGACTATAACCTGAGAGAGGGAAAGATAAGATTAAAATATATACGTGAAGATTCAAAGAAGAATCTCGAAATATCTAGAGAATGAGAACTAGGAGTTTCCTAACTCCGGTAATAAAAATGTTATGACGATGTCTATAAGATGTATATGACGAAGATAGTGAGAATAAACTCAGATGGAGTTTGGTTGATAATAGGGAAAGAACCCTAAGGTATAGTGATGATCACGACGTGATCAGATTGAACTGTGAAATGATAGATAGTCTGTAATGACTAAGTATGTATAGCTTGATGCTATAAGAGAATGTATTATGATAAAGTACGAGATGAACTCATGAGGAGTTGTATGTGGTGAAACATAGAAAGCTCGTGATAGAGTAAGATATAGTTAAGTGTTGGAATTCCATTGAGGACTCATGTAACGGCTTAGTTGTACAAACTTTTGTATGGGCAGAAGTTTTGTGCTTGCACTGAGTACGTCACATTGATAATCGTTGGAATGTTAGTGTCGCGGTATCATTATACATATGGTGGAAAGGTGATTCTTTTCTCATATTTATTTTGATAGATAGAGGTTTCTAAGATATAATTAGATAATATTAAGATTAGGTGCGAGTTCTTAAGACTCATGCCTATGACAAGTTCGTGACTCATAATCGTATGGTGGAACCCCTCAGCGAATGGACGATTTTGGTCTGACTAGGATAAGTTCCTCAACCCATATGATTGTGGTAAGTTCCTGAACTTTCATGGTGTGGTAAGTTGGTGAACTGTACTGAGAATAGATATATTATATAAGAGTTTTGGAATAGTAAGCATTGATGGTGGTAAGAGATTGAAGCGATGGAGAAATTGGATTTTCCTAAATCCTCTAGCTACGCTAGATTTTCAATATTTATTGACTTCGTGCTAGTGTTTGCACTTCGGTTTTCTTGAGAAAACATTGGGTCAGGTAACTGAACTAATGAGTTTTAAAAACAACACCGTTATTCGTATGTCTACGCTATTTGTTTCGGCTAAGACAAAAATGATTTGACAATCTTTCAAAATATATTTTAACCTTGTGCATCATTTGATATGATGTAGAATGGTAAACGATGGAGTCATCAATGCAATCGAACCTAGTGTTGGTTGTGATCGAAAGATCGTCAGCCCACTATGGTATGTTGTAATATGACAAAGTCATAAAATGGCGGAATCCTCAACGTACTACTAATCTAGTATGGTATCATGACGTCATAAAACAATTTCTGGTTTTCTTGTAAATTATAAAGAAGGTCAATTAAGTTGGCTAAATTATTTTGATTGATGTCCGAATTGTTGATGAGAGTCTAAGCTATTTGATTCGGCTAGGCGACTGTTGGAAAGGGATTATAGAATTCAAGTATTCTTGTGTATGTATGCCAAACCAGATTGCTCTGGTGCGGATTTTGACGTTGAAAAGCTGAGGTGAACAACCCTATAAAGGGGACATGTTTTCGGGGACAATGGTTCCGAGCGTAACGCATATAGTCGTTACAAAACACTACGTTGCGGCCCAACATAGTGGTACAATAGGTTGGCCACCTAGAGTATGCGTGGAGGGTGTTTTCAGTCTTTGTGATTGATAAACACTCTGGTTTACGGTGTGAAGAATTGTGTTGAAGCATTAGTAAACCTGGAGAAAAGTTCACGGTCTTGTGACCCCTCAGCATAAATTGGAATCTGAGTTATTCATACTACTTCCCGATTATTGAAAAATCGTGGAAGATTCTTATTCTTCTAAAGGATGAATGTAGTAAGTAGAATGTTCCTTAGAAAGGAGAAAGTGGTAGAATGAGATTGAGAAAGTTATAATAATAAAACTTCTAAAAAAAAAAAGAATGGATAAAATTATTCTAAAGAATATGTAATATTCGGAATAGCACCGAGTAGAGGAAGTTTCGTTGATTCCGAGGACGGAATCCTTATATGGGGGAGAGGATGTAAGAACCCGAATTTTCAGATATTATTAAATAAGGATTTAATAAATAAAATTCTTAAACTGTGAGATGGGTTCGAATAATAATATATATGTGATATGAGGTATGTGGTATTATATTACATAGGATAATATGGACTATGTAAAATGTGTTTTTGTGATTTATAAATATATTATTAATATATATTTGTTACTTATCGTAGAGAAGATCCAGTTGAGATAAAGGAGGTGGATAAATTCCTATCGATATTAAATAATTTATAGAATTATTTTATCATAGTAAGTTGGTGACATTAAATATCCTTAATGTATAATCACCATATTCTTGTGTATGTATTAATAACTAGTATGTTTATAATATAGGTTATTAATAGCACTTAAGCTATCCGTGAATAGGTTTGGATAGTGAAGCATGAGTTAGTTAAGGAATTAACTAATAAGAATAAATATTAGTTAATATAAGTTGTGAGTTATATTATGGAATAATATAATGTCAGTATTGAACCTTAATTAACTAAGGTGATATAGTACAATGTTTAATTTACTTAAGTAAAGGAGTGAATTAATATGTGTGTTGAATATGTAATTATAATTGATACTTTTTATATATATTACTTAGAGTGGTAATATGTGAGAAAGTCTAATGTGCGAATAACGTTAAATATATATACGTTATTAAAGGGAGATGGAAATCATTATATGATTAAATGTATATTTGAAGAAATTATTTTGGGGAACAATTTATAGAAAAGAAAGAGAAATAGTTATTATATATTTCTAATAAAGGATATTAAAATAATTTCTAATATTGAATTATTTTAATAAAAGGAGGAAATGTTATTTTTGAATAATAATATTACCTTATATGTTTTTGTATGAGGTGTGATTGGTTAATATAGTAAATATATTAAAACGTATTTGCTATATGTAATTAAATTGATGGAAACAATTTATTATAATAGAAAATAAACTTATTATCTATTTTCTATATATAATATATGTACATGTGTCGTACATATAGTTATTTGATATTATATTAAGAATAATATCATGAGACAATAAGTAAATTATTTTCTAATAACGAATGTGCTTATTTGGAGAAAACATAATATTTTATGATATGGCTAAATACATAATTTTAAATGTATTTTCAAGGGAGTTTAATTAATGAAAGGAAACTAAGTTATTTTAATATATTAAATAACTTAAGTTATTATTTGATCGTGAATATTATTATTGGAATAATTAATAGAGTATATATTAATTATTATAAGCGTAAAGGTTATACTTATTATAAGTATAATTAATTGAAGTAATTTAACATTTTAATAGCTTGAGTTATTATATTTTCGTAAAGGTTATATATAATATTTGAATATTCGATTTGTAAAATATTTATATGTGGACCTTGGATTTAATAGTTCTAATTTAATTGAACAGGTTATAAGTAGTAATGTGGTGAGAAATGAGTAAGTGATGAGAATAATGATAAGCTTAAGTTTGAGCTTGTGAGAGATGCCTTGTGTGACACAATAATAGATTCAGTAATGAATTGACTAATTTAATGATGGAGGAATTATTAATTAAACAATTAATCTAAATTAATTGTTAATTGTTATTATGATAGTATGTTAAATTATTATGGCTAGTGATAGTATAATAATAAGGAAATCGATTATAAGTATAATCGGATTTGTGATGAGATAAATTGTCTTCTAATATTAATTATTGTTATGAACAATATACTATTATCAAGTAATTATTTGATAATATGATGATTAATGAGTAAATGATTTATAAATATAAAAAGATTTATATTTATTTAACGTGATAATAAATCATATAAAGTGTTAATCAATTAGCGTGAGAATTATAATTCCATGGATTAATGAGAAATAGATTAATTAATATTATTATTAATTAATAAAATAAGTAATTTATTAATGTGCAAGCATGCGATATTAAAATATATAACGTATGATAGTTAACTATATGTTATACGAAGTGTAAAGTGCGACGTGACTATATAAGCTATAAAGTAAGGTGATAGAGTTATATGAAATATGTATATAATGTAGTGTGACGCTTTAATATAGCTATATTATATGTATATATTATATAGTATGATTGGTTGCATTAAGAGAGTTACATAATATTATTGCTTATGTAACATGATATGTGCGGGTAGACGTTAAGGAATACCCTATTAACATATAGCAATTGTTAATTGATAATGGTTTCTATAGGATATTATAACTGTAGTAATAACCGTTATAATAATAAGTAATACCCGATAGAATTATATCCGGTAGGATAAAATGTACATGAATTTATATATGCGCAAGTTAAAATTTACTACACGATAGTATTATTGGGACTACATTGTGACACATTAATTTATAACTTAAGTTATATAAAATGGAATGTGTACAACTTAAATATATATGGAATAAATATATATAGCCTAAGTATTAATATTAGGTATTTATATGTTGGTAATACTGAGTTATAAATTTCTTGTCCCATAATTTTAGTGCCCAACTTCTCCTTCACGTGAATGGCTATGAGCTATGCCTATTTCTCTCAAACTCAGCAACAAAACTAGCTAATGATTGCAAGGGGTGAGGAGTTCATGATGGATTTCACCCACTCTCAACCACTATCCATGAACCATCATGTAATCCTTTATTCCATTTGTTTGATTTGGGAGGCAGTAACATTGTCTGTGTATTCAAGACTCTATAAATAAGGCTTCCTCCTCCTTCATTTCATTTGCTTGAGAAATTCTAATAAGTATAAAATATAGAGGTAATGCATTATATTAGCAAGGAGTCTGTGAATAGAGGAAGTTTGATATAGCAGTAAACTCATTTCAAGATTTACTGAGGTATAACACTTAATTTCTTGTTCTTCATCTTTGTTTTCTGAGAATTTCTAATTCTTGAATTTAGTATGAAATTCATGATAATGTGATCAAGAATTGTTTGTTAGTTGATATGTGGGCTGATATATATGTTAGTATGGCTACTAGCTTGTCTGGAATGAATTTCGTAGGAAATTTCTGAGATGGGTCTGTAGAACTGCGGAAGCAGACGCTGCTCTGTCTCTGGCCGGCCAGTGGCGCAGCTGCGCCAGTTTTATACTAGCCAGCGGCGCAGCTGCGCCGGTACCAGACGATTTGTTGGCCAAGGCCCTGCGCAGCTGCGCCAGTTTTGAACTGGGGAGCTGCGCAGCTGCGCCGGTTCCAGATTCTGGAATTTCATTTTCTGTTGCAGGTTCTGTTATGTACTAGCTTATGGCATGTTATTAGGCAAGTATAGGAACATGATTAAAATACATACATGAGTGCAATAACGTAGTGTGAACAAGTATAACTATGTGAGTACACTCAATTGAAGAAAGGATTTAAAGTTTACAAAATGAACTTAGAATTTTTAAAGTAAACTTGTCGCGAGCATATATGTTCCATTGTATATTCTGAGTTTTGTGAGCATGACCGTATGGTTTTTATTGACATGAAATGTATGTTCAAGGTGTTGAACACACTAGCATACGTGATTGATAAATTCAAGTGATTTCAAAGGTGAAACTTAAGGACTTTTTGAAGTGAACTTGACCAAGATTTAGGTCTTGTAATTTTTGACCGTTTGAATACATTTATGTGGTTTAGCTAAGTGTTCAAGAGAAAGTGAGTTATGATTTCAAGACACTTTGGTTATACTAAATGACCTTTGTGGACTTCGTGTACTTTTCAATAAAAATTTAGAGTTTGAAGACTAATATCATCAAACACCGTGCGAGTTACGTTCTAAGCATGCAAGCATGAAGATTAGGAGTCCATTATGCCTATAGACATATTGACATGAACATCATTTGTTTATACATGGATTTTTGCATATGCACGCTTATTCATAGAAAATGAATTTCTAAAGCATAGACTATGTGATTAAAGTGTACATGAGTAGTATACGCACGAGCATGCTTACTACATATTGTTAAGCCTCTTTATGTAGTAATATGACATTAGTGGTTTACCCTTGAGGCATGAACTTAATTTACTTAAGGTATATGAAAGTCCGGCATGAATGCCATATGATTTTGACTTATAATGAGCATGCTAGGTTTTAAAACTTGAGTTAATGCCCTTATATACATGTATACATGATGAACATAGTAGCCTTGCATGACTAGTTAAGTATGACAAGGATTTTGAAAGGTGAAACTTAGAAAGTTTGAATGTAATGGTTTCGATAAGATTTGAGAAACGTAAGAGCAATATGGATTATAGATTTATGAGTTTGCAATATGTGTCGAACACTTAAATAGTTAAGTGGTTAATATTGATATTGAGTATGGTTAAGATATCACTATACGTACCTAACGATACTAAGCGTATGATATGAAAGTGAAACAAGGTTCTAAGAAACAAGTTAGGCAACAATGTAACCTTTGTTATTACATTGAGAATGTGTGGATGCATATAACTGATGAGTGTGATCTCTATGGTTAATATAACTGTGTAGGATTACACAAAGTGCAGAGATTCTTAAGCAGTTAAGTCGTAGTTATTAAACTACAAATCAGGCAAGTCTTTCAGTTCCTATTTGATATATGAATTCAATAACTGTTAGTTGAATTATATTATGCTGTGATAATATGAACTTATATATGAACTGTATATGAGATATAAATGAGATTGAAAGTTGATCTTTGATGATATACTTGTTATGTGAAAAGTAACATGCGTAGTAAATATAAACTGTTTATAAATGCATGAACTGAGTATGATGTTATATGCTATGTGATGCATGAGGACTGTTAGAATTGCTGAGCTGTCGAGCTCACTCTTGCAAATAACCACTTTTGCAGGTTAAGGATTCACGGTAAAGATTTCGTGCTTCTTGATTGATAAAGATAGATAGTATCGCATTGAAGAATATTACTTAGATTATTGTCTGGACCATATTTAGATTCTAGATGATGTACTCGATAGTTGCTTACACTGTTTAATACTTGTTGTATTGTAAGAATGTATTAATTAATACATAGAGGATATCGAGTTGAGTTGTAAATGTTTATACGATAACTCAGATAAGAAGGAATCATATTTTATAATTGATTCAAGGGTTGTAATTGATTCAAGTTATGGAATCAATAAAAAGATTTTTATTCAAAGGATATTAAAAAGTTTAAATTATTCCGTATTTTAGTAATATCGAATATGATGTAAAGACGAGATCTTGGATATGAATAGAATTTATATTCTAAATTGTAATAAACAAAGTTGTATTCTTTTACTAATGAATAAAAGATATAATAATTTGGCGATAATAGTATCGTGACTGCACCGAATCCGAGGTTTCGAAGGAACGTGGATTTGGGGGCGTCACAGCTATGACCGCAGGATTCTCCACTACAAAATTGCTAACACTGTCAAGAAGGCCACCGGCCTCAAAATCAGATGAGGCACCAGTAGTTGCTGACTGCTGTAATGCTCCTTCATATGTAAGTGCTCTAGCAAATCCTGTACTGAAACCAGATGATAAAATCACTATGCCCCCATTAAAATTCCTTGATATAGCTTCCTTCGTTGTGTCGTCGGCGACAGAGGAGCAGAGGAGGGAGATGGGTATTCCATGGTGTACTTTATGTAGTTTATGCTAATTGTATAATTTGTTTAATTTACATTATTTGTGTATTTTGTTTAATTTATATTATTTGTTTAATTTGTTTGAGTTGAGTTAATTGTGTAATAAAGTTTAATTTTTATGCTATTTATTTAACTGATTTTTGCCAATTGTGTAAAATTTTCTATTTTCTATTTTATGTAAAGTATTTACTTATTTACTTTTTTATATTATGAAAAAATATGTGTTTCCTTTTACATGTATAGACAATGATTTGACATATTTACCCTTAAATGTTTAAAAAAAATTAAAAAACTATTTAAATTAAGGTTTTTTATTTACACATAAGCATTAGTTAGCCTGGTTTGCGGGCCACGTCAGCAATTGCTGACGTGGCAGCCTCAATTGAACAAATTGAAAAAAATTGATAGTTCAATCACCTAATTGAAAAAATTAAAACTTTGATCACCGAAATGGAATATAGCCCATAGTTTAGGGTAGTAATTCTTATTTAAGCCAAATATCAAAATATACATTTCATTATAGTATTCAATAAATGCAATTAATTTCTTTTAAAAAAAACTTATGATTATCAAAATAAATCAATACCAGACAAAACTTACTTACCAACTTATTTATTTTTTCTTTTTTGGTTTAAATGGAGAAACTTGTATAAATAAAATTTAGGCAAAACTAATGAATTAACCATTGTAGTTGACACGTTTTACTGATTGCACCATTGAACTTTTAATTTTTTAAATTACCACAGTAAACTAATTATTAATTTGAAATTAGGTCATTCCGTTAAAAAAATTAAACAAACATTAATTTTTTATTGGCAAAACTAATGAATTACTCACTGTAGTTGACACGTTTTACTGATTACACCATTGAACTTTTAATTTTTCAAATTATTCATATAAACTACTTATTATTTTAAAATTGGGTCATTATGTTATCTTTGCCCCATGACTGTTAAATAATTTCAGTTTTTATCCTACGTGGACGTAAAAAAAGAAAATAAATAAATCTTATTTATTCTCGCTTCCTTCATCTCATTTCTCTCTTTTCCCCTTTATTCCAGATCAAATATATCTACGTATTTTCTCTCTTTAAATCTGTGAAAATTCCGAGATCTGAATACCCAAAATATTTAATTGAGCTTCAAAGTTCAGCATTAGATATAACAATGGAGTCCAAATCCCCAACAACAACAACAAATGAAGTAAATGGTGTTGCAATAGGTTTCCTCCCCTCTCACCTCCGACTATCAGAAGCCTATTATGTCTTCGAACTCCTCTCCTTCACTCTCGATCGCCTCCACAAAGTCCACTCTTTCTCCAATCTCTCTCAAGATGCATTGCTTTTCATTCGCAAGGAAATTTCTTCTATTAATAAAAATTCGAGTTTAGAGTAACCAGAATATTTTGATTTTTTTGCTTTCACTTTCAAGTTTTTTTTTATTTTTTTGCCACATAAGTAATATTTTGGATTTTTGAATTTCTTTTCCAGAGCCACGTAGATAAAAAATTAACGTCTGCTTAATTTTTTTAATAGTGTAGACACTCGAAATTTTGCTTCCCTTGTATTAACCTTGTAGGTGGGTAAAAATATCTTTTCACACTCCTTAGATAGCCCCGGAGGATTACAGCATCAAATCAAACCCCGGAGACAGCCCTGTAGTATATCAAATTAAACACGGAGATAACCTCGAGAAAAGATAGAAACAATAGCAGTCAAAACCTCAGGAAAAAACCCCGAGGGACAACAACAGCCACTTTAAGCCTGGAAACAACCTCGGGAGGTAAAATATGTCTTTTTCAAATATAAAATAGATAACAATCATTCGGGTGAGGATAGGCTCACAAAGAACCACCACAACAATCTTGAGTGCAAACTGCATAAGACAGCTCAACGGACTATCTGAGGAGACCTGGAGATGCTATTCTGGTCATGGACCCATCTTTTAAGATTCAAAAAAAGGAAAACCCTATGACATTGCGTAACTCTCAGAAAAAGCTTTCTGGAATGGTATGGCACACCTCCATAGGATTCCCGGATTGAAAGGAGCAAGCTTCCCGGCGCTCAGCAAGGCGAATAGCTATCTAGCATCTACCTAGGGATGGGTTTTCCCCTTTTTACCTATCTTCCCAAATAAAGAATTGGGAAAAATATTATACCATTGTGAATCTATCAGGAAATAGCTTTCCGGATTGATATAACACGTCTTATAACTCCTCAAGGATTGAGAGTTATGGTCGTTCCAGCACGCAACATAAAAACCTGACCTCCCGAGATAAATATCAAGCAAGTGGGGCCCACTTTTGAGCTGCCGCAGGTGTACCCACAGCTACCATAGGTAGACCTGCGACTCCCCCTAATTCCTTTATAAAAATCCGATCTTAGCTGGTTTAAGAAGAGAGAAGGGAGAGAAGGAAGCTAGAGAGAGCTCGGTTAGAAGAGAGAAAGGGGCTAGATTTTGGGTTTAAACTCTGTAAATCTCTTCTATAAACACTTATATACATATTTATTGCAACATACTAAGTTTTAACCAGTGAAAATTGAGTCTAAAGGCACCAAAAGTTGTTCGATAACCATTCTCGCGCTATATTGTAAGATCTCTTCAGATCTGTGATTTTTTCCTACTTTATTGCATATATAAGTACTATATCTATGTATATTTTGCTTGATATAGCATAGGTCTGAGTTTTAACCTTTCTTTTTCATGTAAATAGTCAATATTTATGTTTTATTGACTAGATCTATACAAGATCTAGCTAGATCTAGCTTTTAACCGGTTCAAGAGTTGTAAAATAAACCGAGAAGCTAGAATAGCTAAGATCTGTATAGATCTAGTTTTCTTTCTTGTTTTATAAATATTTAGCAATCACGTGGCCCTAGATCTGTATCTAGAAGACGTTGAAAGCTTCGGCTACTCGCTTACAAGGATTTGACTAATGAATCCATTGTTTAGTGATGTCTAGAATAGATATGCATTTTATTTCAATATTTTCATTTATGCAGGCTGTTTAAATAATGGTATGTGAGCCTAGGAACCACAAGGCTGATATTCAATCAATGGATCTAGATTCGGTTCCCATGATGGTCTGGTTTAAGTTGTACAGTTAGCTTGCAACCCATTGTATATGTAAATCCAGGGCCTTAAACGGTTATCCGGATTTAAGGCTCTAAAATAGTGAAAAATCATGTATGTAGTGTTCGGGCATACTTCGATGGCTTTCATGCCCATAAGGTGCCCGACACTTGTAAATAGTTTCGTTCATTGTCAAAGATGCTTCGCATCTCAATAAAATCAAATTAAGCCAAATATGGAATAAAATTGGAAGTATTGAAGGGCTTCAATTCCTATGCGAGCACAAGGGTTTGAAAATAGCTTTTCAAAACTTCACTTTCATATGCTTGTTTAAAAATGAACTTTTCAATAAGTCAAACCCTTTATATATAAGTCCAACGAGGCACTAACACTACTTTTAAATAAAGCACTCGAGCACATTTATCTGTAACACACACACAATCAATGCATAGGGAATGAAAAGACACGGTAACCGTGTTTTACGGAAGTTGGGGGGTACCTAACACCTTTCCCTCGTTTAAGCAAGCCCCCGAACTCTATGAATCTCAGTTTCCAAACCAATTTAATGGAGTCACATATTGGGTCATATTACGAAAACTTTCAAAATTTGGTTGATTTAGTACAACCATTTAAACTTATACCAACTGGCGGCTCTGTCTAATTCGGCCCAATCATTAAAAGCAATCTTTTCAAATCGTCGACATTGTATTATTACATAAAATCTCACCCTTAAAAGAAAGATAAAATCAACATAGTGAAATCTAAAGGGTAGAGAAAGCGATAGGAAAATTCCCAATGTCGACAGGTGGCGACTTTGCTAGGGAAAGTAGAGGGCTTAAGCTGCATTTCAATCTTTTCAATTCCCTTTTATCTGCATGTGTGTGAATGTTGTCTTTACATTGAATTGATGTGAATGAATGCTTTAATTTCAACACTTTATAGTAGTGCTTCGCACAATGTCATCATATTGCATGTGGTGAGGCGCGATGAATGTATGTTATATGATTCCCCCACCAGAAGGCAAACCCATCGGTGGCTGATTACTGGACTCAAGAGGAGACTAATCCCGCAAGGCTCGGGAAAGGCGCCATTCAGATCCTCACCAATTGAAAGATCATATTAATTTCCTATCCAGTATATTGCGAGGATCTGGGAACCTTCATGCCAAAAATCCAGTGAGAGTAAACCTAAGATAGGTCAGCCTCTGATAAACCAAACGTGAAGGGAAGTCTCTTCATGCCTTCCCTCTTTCAATACATGTCCAATATTAAATCGTATAAAATATTAAATGTTGTCAATGTTAATTCCTGTCAATTCCATTGTCAAATATCAAATCCTGTCATATTATCATGTCATCAAAACAACTGACCTTTATTTTAAAGGAAAATATTAAACCCTAAATGTAAGACCCCAACTTTTTATGAATAAGATTTAATTTCCTCTATATATTATTTTAAATAGTAAGGTGTTGATTTGATAAATGTGATGAGTTATGGGTGATATGTGCAAATTTTACAAATTAAGCAAGTGGTCATAAAATATTCATTGTGTCGAGGATTATTCGTTTAGTCGGGAAATATTCTTTTTGTCGGAGAATATTCGTACGATGGCGCAATCATTGGTGGGCCACATAACGAAAAACTGTCGGATGAAGAAAATGACAAGAATAAGTTTTCTAAAAATAACGGCGTAACTTTTACCGTTAAACTGTTGAAATACCCGGTGGTTAAAGTACAGTAATATGCGTTGTTGCACAGTAGCACACGGTATTGCACAGTAATTTTTAATTATTGATTCTTACGTAAGAAGTCACTCATTCAATAATTGTTACAGTAATTACTATTCAATATTTTATATTATTGATTTAATAATTGCTACATAGATAATTGCATAATATTTTATATTATTGATTCAATAATTGTCATAGTAACCACTGCACAGTATTTTATAGTATTATATCAATAATCGTCACGCATATTATTGAAATAATATTATTAGATAGCATTATTGACAATATCTAGAAAGTTCTGTCGAGAAAAGGTGTTAGGTTATATAATTGCGCGTCAATGAGGAGAAATTCTTATTGAAAAGCCCCCTCTTTTTTGAGAACGATTTGGTTGTCAATATTGTGATTCTGTAATATTAATTAAGAATAATAATTAATTATTGATAAATATAATAAGTAAATATTTATTCAAGTTTGATATAAATAGATGAATTTTTAGCATGAGACGTTTGTTGGAAGTTGATATTTTATCTTCTCCGATAAAATTAATTAATTCAAATATATTATTATAATATTATATTATAATAGTATAATGTGATAATATAATAGTATAATTTTATAATTTAAATGATAATATTATTATAATAAATTCATGATATAAAATAAAATGAGGTGGAAGAGAGAAAATGGAATTGAAATTCTTTTTAATAATTATAAATATTTTAATATATATATATATATATAAACATGTGAAATGTTAGATTTCAAAAGTGGTGTGCTGATGAGGTTTTTCAAGGGTGGTGTGCTGAGAAGCCACCGGGTGCATTTTGTCAATCCTAGCGTGCTAAGCATTTTTTTATAAATAGGATGTTTAGTTAGAAATAAAAATCACACCAGGATCAGAAAATTTTCTCTCTAAAATATTGAGCGTATTTCTTATGAGTACAAGGATAGTTTGAGTGTAGATAACAGTGCAAGATTTCTACAACATAATATCGATATTCCAGTCAGATCTAGTATTCTACTAAGGTAAAGGATATTATTTTTCTTGTAAATGATGTTATTTTCTTTCAATATTCATAATGAATATTATTTTCTTTCATATTTCATATTATGAAAGTAATAATATTTCATTTCATATTCCTAAATTTAAACTTACTACGGTAAATATTGCTTCTATAATTCCTAAAATGATTAAAAATTCCTTGAGTTTTGCGCTTCATCTAATATCATTTCACCTGAATATTGGTTTGAACTTTCTTGTGAAATTTTTACCTTTTCATGTCGGGGTACTATTCATACGTACGATACTATTTATACGTACGGTACTATTTATACGTACAGTACTATTCACGGGGAAAAAAATATTTTTTTTCTATCCAAATTATCTTTGATTAGATCCATGTTTTGATCTTTATATTGACAACTTGGATATTCTTGAACTCTGGATAAATTGAATTATAAATCTCTAATATTTGTCCTTGATCTCACTTGATTCGTTCTTCATATCATTTTTCATCATCCTCAGTCCTATATTGTGGTCCTATATTGTGGTGAAAGTTATCATTAACCTGTAGTGCAAAGATGAACAGTTGATTGATGAATATCTTTGGCCCGTGTGCAAAGATGAGCTGTTGATTTATAAATATCTTTGGCCTGTAGTGCAAAGATGGACAGGTGTTTGGCATGATCACGACCACTGGTGATACAAACAAATATCCTTGGCCCGTAGTGCATGGATAATTCGTTGATTGAAAATATTATTGATTGGTGTTACAGGAATAAAATATTGATGATGGACTTTTAAATCATAGAAGATAGTAGACCTCATTCTCTACTTAACTCTTCTAATGAATTGTTATTTTTGCTGTAGTTGTTGATCTAAAAATTGTTGTCCATAATATTTTATCTGATTTATTGAAGGCTAACGATAATTTATTCTTAATTATCTTAGTCATAATATTCTTTACTGGGCTAGTTGAGCTCACCTTTTCTTCCATTGCTCTCTTCAGGAAATGAGAATATCGCAGGGACTAGTCGGAGAATAGAGTGATGGTCTGAGATAGAGCTGTAGAAGTCCTCACTATTTTATAAAATAGTGTGATAATAATTATAATGAGGACTTATTTGAGTGTTTATATTTTTGTATTATATACGATCTGTATTGAAACTCACAGTTTGTGTGGTCGTATTTTGCACGACCGTTTGTTATAAGAAGGTTTGTATTCGGATTCTGTACCATGTATTTGGCGACTCAGGATGGGTTGTGTGAACCTATTTTGGGGGCGTCACACTAAAATTAACACATTGCATAACTTGCATACCGTTAATGATTATCAAGACTAAACTACCTACTTGTTGGTCGATTTCGCAATCAATAAAACACGCACAAGTATACGCGGTTTAACAAATAATATAATGATAAGAGAGTTGTCGAACCCATGAGGACCTACTTCTATATTTACCAAGTACCGACTCCGTATCGCTTAAGTCTTATTTAAACAGTTAAATAAAAGATGTGTAATTAATCTAGTTAATTCTAATTATCGAAGCAAGTAAATAAATAATGATTGGTATATAAGGCGCTACAAGCTAAGATCATAATTTCAACCCACACTAGCATTTTGTCAAACACTTGGTGTGCTATGTTTCATCAAATATCCTAACTGCCTCTCTTTGGTCTTAGTGGTCACGAAGGATTGTCGACCGAGAACTCATAAGTGCTCATACGCCTCTTCTGAGGTATGTATAAGCATATCCTCTCTAGATCCACCCGAACGGGAATAGAACAGAAAAGAACATCCAAGCTAGGTGATAATTCTACACATTCCTATGCGAATTAACCATAACAAGGAATTAAAGTATAGGTTCTCAATTAGGTCACATAGGGCATATAAGTATATTCCTATCTTACACACAAATTATGCAATCCATTGGTACAGATAAATCATAATCACATGCCAACATATCAAGGTATACATCTACAATCTATTTCCCAATTTCTTATAGATTACCACAATCATCACTAATTCCTTAGCAAGAATCATTAAGCATAAATATGTTGAACCAAACCATATGGTGCAAACGAAAGAGATAAGATAATCAATTCAAATAGACAAAGGGTTCGATTATAATCTTAGAGCCAATATTCAGTTCATAGCTAATAAACTAAACAAAAGTAGCAATAATAACAACATTTATAAATACAGAATCAAAGGAAAAACTAGAGAAATATAAACTCTGTCGCAGTGTCTTCAATCTCCAAGAAATCCCTTTGATTCGCTTTTCGATCCGTGTCGCTACGTCCCTCTTGAGCTCCAAGGAATCCCAATCCTAGCCTTAATCTATCTCCTAATTATATATACAAAGCTAAAGAGAAACTAAGCTACAACTATGCTAAGGAGAAGAGAGAGTGAAGAGTTAAGCTCCACACACTTTGTTGGATGAGAGATGATAGATTGTTCAAAGGAGGCTTCTTTTGTTATATATCCCCTTTTCTTTCCTCTAGGTCATTCCCACTTGTTGCTGTCTGAAAACAGGGGCTGGCGCTGCGGCGCCAGAATTAAGCCTTGGAACGATGCTGCAGCGCCAGGTCAAAGGCTCGGGTTAATAGGTTGGCACTGCGGCGCCAGAAATGTGAAGGATTGGGGTGCTGCAGCGCTGAGTATACTGAACTGGCAGATAAGCAGCGCTGCGGCACTAGTTTTGTACTAGGAACCGGCGCTGCAGCGCCAGTGCTACAAAAATAACATTTTTGCCCCTGAAAGCTGGAAATGACCTGTAAACTCCTGCAAAACATATATTAAACAAAATACTAACAAAATAATATAAAAGCAGTATAAAATAATAAGAACCTGCAACTTCTTAAGTGTAAAAGTATTCAATTCGCAGGTATAAATTCCACTCATCAAATACCCCCAAACTTAAGCCTTTGTTTGTCCTTAAGCAAAACTACTATAACCATAATATCAAAAGTAAATAAAACTGCGAATCACACTAAACTACTATATATCATCATTGCGGCCTCAAGGATAAGAATAACAATTTCAAAATAGAAGCAAGGTCATAAATAAGGCTTCGATGAAATCCCTAGTTTAAACTGCTACTGATCCAAATCTCTGTGTGTGTGAATACCAATTATTCTAACCAATTATAGTTCATGCACATAAATAATTGCAAAAAGGAAAAATGTTAACTCAATACGCTCAAGCTACATCAAGACTTCGAAACAAGACACAAATACAAGAACAGACCACCCGGTATTAGCATGAGAACGGCTATATTTGACTTGTGCAAAATTTGGCTACCTTAGGCTGAGTTACCCATGTAACAAGTTTTTTATCAATAACTCCCAAGCCAGATGGATTTAGGGCACTAGGCGTAGAATACCCCTAAGGATCTAATAACTCAAGTAACACTAGCCACGTGGCCAAACTTAAGTCAAACTAGAATTTTTATCCATTATATTTTAACCAATGCAACCTCAAGCATGATCGTGCAATGTCTAATCACATTAGGCTATTCAGAGTTACCCGTGTAACGAACTTTTGATCAATGACTCCCAAGCCAGATGGCTTTAGGGAACTAGGTGTAGAACACCCCTAAGGATCTATTAACAAGTGTAACAAAAGCCACGTAATCAAACTAGGTCACTAAGGCTATCAAATTATTCTTTTATTTTTATTTTTATTTTATATTTTTTTATATATGCTATTAGACCACGAATGTATCCAAACTTGCATAAGAATCTAAATCTTACTACATCAACTCACTTAAGTTCGCAAGAGCTAACACAAAGATTTTTCATAAAAATTACCAATTAAGTCTATTGGAAACATAACTAATTATAACAGTTGGTGCGTGCTTGATAGGCTAGACAAGATCAACGGCAGTCTTAACTAAAAATTAATCTCAGAATCTCATTCATAAATGGTTGACCAATTTGATAAAGCCATAACACGCAAATCATTGGCCACAATAAAAAATTATATTATATATAACCTACCAATCGTATACACAGTTCAATATAGGGTTAAAAGCCATAGCATGGCTCAACTAGGTAGATCTAACTAAATACATAAACTCTTACATGAATAAGCTCAAAATAGGGTCTAATACTATCATGGATACTATCACAACACAAAAAGATATATAAACATCCATTCATACTAAGAAAGCTGTAACATGGATAGAAATAAATAATAAACATTCAAAAATAATCCATACATCCAAAAACATCCAAAAACTGATAACAATAATCCATAACTGCAATTAATACAATAATTTACAGCCCAAAATACTAACAAAATAGTCATAATAGTGTACTAATGGCATACTAACATAATATCAAAAGCTGATAAAGAAAGACTGATAAACACCCCAAAACTTCAGATGGCTAATGCCCTCATTGGCTGAATATATGGAAAGGAGAATCAGTATGTGCCCTCGCCATCTGGGATCTATTCATCGCCCTCTTCATTGCCCTCTTCGGTGTCGTCCTCAGCAGTGGGTGATGGTGGTGGGAAGGGTGGGAAGATAGGAGGCTTCGCGAACTAGAAAGGCATGAAGTCAGCATCCTCGCCACTAAAAGATGAGTAGATGTCCCGTATAGTGTTCGTGAGCTCAGTCTGATACTGCATCATAATATCCTGCCTCTGAGCAATCGCTGCTGAATGCCTCGCCTGCCTTTGAGCAACTTCATTCTGGTTCTGATGTATGAGGCTGAGAGATGCAAGAATATCAGTCAAAGGTCCCTGTGATGAAGAACCCAAATCAGGCGGTTGTGATGTCCCGGCCTCTGAAGTAGGAGATGGAGGCTGAGTAGAAGGAAGGTAGCCCTCACCCTGTGGATGCGACTCTGCACCATCCCACACACTGTACCATGAAATGGTGGCGTGGTCAATAACTGCCATGGGTAGCTGCCTGACCTCATCCTTACGCCACTGCACCTTCACCCGCTTCCACAATCTGGTAATCTTCTATGGGTGTGGAAGTCCCCAAGATATAGTGCCCTTGATTGCCTTTAGATTGGACTTTTGGATGCAGGCACCAATATCAATGTTGAACCCGGTGACAATAGCAAATAGTAGGACCATTCTCTCTTTGGTTACATCGCTCTGGTGGCGAGTAGGCATGATACTATCACATATAAAACTATACCATGCCTTGTCATAGTGGCTGAGGGCACTCTTAAGGAAATTAGTCTTCTCCCCAGTGGACTCGTGTGTCCTCCATGTGGTGTCGGGCTTGAAAAGCCGCCTAATGATATCATCCAAGTTGTACGCACTAATCTCATCCTTCAAATAGTCATTTCTATCCCCATTCTCCAAGTAGTGGTTAGGCATGTCAAAAACTGCATTTAGGGTCACTCTGACATAAGCCACTGCCTGGCCTCTAACCTGAACTACTGCTGGGCCCTCAACACTGGCGTTGGCATAAAACTTGCGGACTAGATTGAAGTTTACTGCCCCTGGCTGCTTGGTGAAATGCAACAATTTCCTCTCAAGTATCATCGTCAGCAGCTGACCACCTTTCTTATCGTCTGGCCTCAAGCCCAGGCACTAAACTCTTCTTGGCGAATGTTTGGCTGTAACGCGCAGCTGCTTCCTCACTGGCGAACTTGGTTTGGTCCCATTGTGGTGCTGATGAAGAAGATACGCCGATACTAAGTCTCTGTCTCTTTAGAGGCATTTTGCAATTTTCAGTGTAAACTTAACCAATTTGCAACTCGAGTTTGCCCAGCTGAATTCCAATAGTGTCAAATCGCAGACTAATGTCAAGCCAAGCCCTCTGAGCAAAACTGTTTAATCGAATGCCAAAGTAGCAATTTCCCAGCTAAACTGATGTTGTGCAGCCATGAATGCCCAACTGATACCAAAGTATGCCCAATAGCGAATGCCAATTCCTAAGCCCCAAATCAAGTCTAAACCAATACTATGGTGAACCTTATATCGGTTAAAATGAGTGTCGATTGCAGACTGCAACAAAAATTACACCAACTATGTCAATGAATTTCTAATCCAGTGCAAAAGTGAACCCTTATCAGTGGCCAAGCTAATCCCAGTAATTTTCAAGTCAAATTGGGTACAAACGATCCCAAAATAGATGCCAAATCTGACTGTGGCAATTCGTCGAACAGGTTGCGTGCGTGTCGCCCAAGCCCTATTCTGACAGCCTTTTGCTTAAAAGTTCAGTATCCAGATTTCCCTCAGTGGAAATCAACCAAGAAAGAATAACACAACAGCCCAAAATAAATTTAAGAAAATCAAAACTCAAAATCAAACTTAGTTTAGGTTTCTTTGGAGAAGAATAGATATCCCTATTACCTTTAATTGAAGAACCCTAATTTCGAGATCAATCCTTAAGTTGAACAATGGAATGGGGGTCCAATTTGGTAAGTTGATTTGTTAATTGAGGGGGGGGGGGGGTAGGACTTGTGCTTTGCTAAATTTCTATCTTAGGGGAGGTTAGTGTCGGGTGGGTTGCTGCTGCTGTCGAAAGAATAGATGAAATGGCCTAACTCAGCCGACTTCTGTCTGTTTTAAAAAAACCAAATTTCGCTATCGGCGCTGCAGCGTCGGTTTTCCTTCGTTACTGGGCGTTACGGCACTGCTAATGCAGGGAGTTTGAGAGGTGCTGGCGTTGCGGCGCTGACTTTTCTTTGAAGAATGGCGCTGCAGCGCTTGGTATGCAGAGATTAGAAAAGCTCTTGGCGCTGCGGCGCCAGTTGATGGGCTTTATGGAGCGCTGACTGGAAATCATGGCTTTAAGGCAGCTACTGTAGTGCCATTTTAAGGGCAAACTGCAGTGCTGGACCTACATCTCTGAAAAAAATTTAGACTTTCAACAGCACAGCAATCTAGTCACCAATAGCAAGAACTTAAGCATATCACAATATTGCATACCAAAAACTAAAAACACATCTTATTGCCAACACTTAGCCTAGAGACATGTTGACAAGCTAATGACCAAAACATACATTATACCAAAATGCTATATAACTAAAATACTACTGAGATACGTTGACAAGCTGAAATTTACACAATGCTAGCTGCAATGTAAACTAATATAGTGCAATACTACGATGCTCATACTCAATTACCATAATATAGGAAAATAGACAATTAACCTACGAAAAGCAAGAAAGCAGGAAAAAGATACTGAATTTAAATTAGCACTTGGGTTGCCTCCCAAGAAGCGCTTGTTTACAGTCATAGGCCCGACTCTACGCAATTACTTTCAGTCTGGCTCATATGCAAAGACAACCATTTCATGCCGCCTCTTTGTCTTTTCCTTGAGTTGCAGGGCGGACATGGACGATTGGCGAGCCTCGAACTCTACTTCATCCATTGGCACGAAGAAACTTTCATTGGTCGAATTATCCACTAATTTGCCTTTCACAATTTGAAATCGTTCTTCATGCTCCTTTGGGTCTTATTGGGTTACAACAACCTTTAGAGTGGTTACCAAAATTCCATCATTCTTGACATTGCAGCCACTCATGCTCCTATTTTCTCCATCTTTAGACTCCATAGTTTGCACAGGATGCATTTCCACATTTCCCTCAACAACCTTTTGTAACCCCTCACCATTTCCTAGGATATCCATGGTGCATTGCTTTTCAACCCCTTCAACATGATCAGTAACTTCAGGTTGATTGCTTCGTGGTGGATTCATGATAGCATTGGCAAGTTATCCCATTTATCTCTTAAGGTTCCACAATGAGGCTTCTTAGTTCATCAGTCGAACCTCATTCTGCTCTATGAATTTGGTCAGGAGTTCCTCCAGTCTTCTTTCTTCTTCGGACTTGAAGTACTGGTCAAGAGTCTCCTCCAATCTGGAGGTTTTCTCATATTGTGGCAGCGGTTAGTATGAATAATCTGACGAATATGAAAAAGTTGGAGCACTGGCTTGATCTTGGTTGTCGTCCCATGAATAGCTCGGATAGCTCTCCGAATGATAGTAGGTGGAGTCGTATTCAGCTTGATCCTGACAGTAAGTAGATTGACACTCAAGATTATCAGAGAATCTTGAGAGATTTATGATTTGTTCTTGCAAATGCTCAAGTATTCCTTCCGAACTCAGTTATGTCTTCCTCTTAAAAGACCATTGATAGTTATGCTCATCCATATCTAAAAGGACTTAAAAATAAAAAATAGATTAAATACAAATATACAAGTTCAAATTAAGACAAAATTGATTGAAATCAATATTGGACAATATTAGAACAAATAGTTGCCCGACAATGGCACCAAAAACTTGTTGGTCGATTTCGCAATCAATAAAACACGCACAAGTATACGCGGTCTAACAAGTAATATAATAATAAGAGAGTTGTCAAACCCACGAGGAACTACTTCAAATATTTACCAAGTACCGACTCCGTATCGCTTAAGTCTTATTTAAACAGTTAAATAAAAGATGTGTAATTAATCTAGTTTATTCTAATTATCAAAGCAAGTAAATGGATAACGATTGGTATCTAAGGCGCTACAAGCTAAGGTTATAATTTCACCCTACACTAGTATTTTGTCAAACACTTGGTGTGCTATGTTTCATCAAATATCCTAACTGTCTCTCTTTGATCTTAGTGGTCACGAAGGATTGTCGACCAATAACTCACAAGTGCTTATACGCCTCTTCCGAGATATGTATAAGCCTATCCTCTCTAGATCCACCCGAATGGGAATAGAACAAAAAAGAACATCCAAACTAGGTGATAATTCTACACACTCCTATGTGAATTAACTATAACAAGGATGTAGACACTCAAAATTTCATTCTCATGTTACTAACACTGTAGGAGTGCAAATTCGTCTTTTCAACTCAACCCTGGTCCTGGTACCGAGCCTCCAATCTAAACCCAGCCACCCATGGCGGTTCTTTAACTCAAATCTGATCCTTAATATTGGTAATCCAGCCAGCTCCGATAGTTAATCAGATTGTCAATCCAACTCCGATAGTCAATTGGATAGTCAATCCAGCTTCGATAGTCAATCGGACTGTCAATCCAGCTCTGATAGTCAATCAGACCATCAGATCATCCCCAATTTCAATATCTGGATATTATCTCAAACTCGATCACTAATATCGGGACAACCACATCACCGATCGACCATATCGGGATGCCAAAGCAGCCCCGACAGCAACCCAGTAGGTACAAATCAGCCCCGGTAGCAACCCGGGACGTACAGATCAGCCTCGACATCAGCCTAGGAAGTCAGGTCGACTTCAAACATAAACCTGAAGCATCACAACAATTAAAGAAGAAATCTTAGAATGGCCACGTCAGCCACAGAGGCAACACTGGGGATAAACAGACTCGATTGGGATCCAAGTCTTGGAAACAGCTCCCGGAAGTCAACTAGAGGCCATGCAGACACCAACGGCAACCCCGGGAGGGGCAAAATGGTCATTTTACTAGCTCTTAGCTGATTCAGTCAAAATCAAGCCGAATTAATGCCACCAAGGTCAGAAAGAACCACAACGATGATCCTAGGTGAAAATAGCACCGGACGGCTCGATGGACAAACTGCGGGGAAATGAAGACCCGGTCATGAACCCACCTTTAGGGAATTAAAAAGGATTAAAACCAATGTCATTGTGACACTCTCAGTGAGGGCTTTCTAGAAAGATATAGCACGTCCCAAACGGACGCTCCGATCAAAAATTATGAAGTTACGAACCTAACATCGCATTGCCCGACATGCACTCACTTCGAGACGATGAAGCAGGGCATGTGGGCCCCACCTTAGGGAGCCGTACCTTTACGTACGACAGCAGCAGGTAGAGCTAAGGCTCCCTGGCCTATAAATAAACGTGCCCCCCGTTCATTTTGAAGAATTCAGAAACGCAGCGAAGCTCTGCCCATCTGATTTTTTGACTTTTACACCTCTTCCAAACCAAAAATTTTCACTCCAACACATAGATATACCCATATACTACCACATATCAGAAAATAACGGGTAGATTTGGACGTATAGAGCCTACGAGTTGGCAAAAAGCCCGTATTGCAATCCATTATAAGTATTTTTACGATTAAAAAGTCAATACTACTACTTTGTACTGTTTTCCACTTGCACACAAAGTTTCATCTTCTAAATAGGCCCGAAACATAGTTTTGTGGCCATTTTTGTCAAAATTTGGTACATTTCTGTATATAAACGCAAATTTTTGCATTTCTACAACTCGGATTGACGATCCGTCAGCTTCAGCAGCTTCAATGCACTAGCACACACATTTTTGGCAACTCCTCCAGAATGGGTTGCTTTCCCAGTTCGGGTTTGCCCCTTTTTTGTGCTTATTTAACTGTGAATGAAATAATATTTCAATTCTGTCAAGCCTGGATGTCAAATCTGTGGTAGTTTATCGCTTTTATATATATCTACGCATATATAAGCGACTTTCACCATTACTGGTACTCATATCAGTCCTGGTTGACTATAATTCTGTTAATATATATATATATATATATATATATATATATATATATATTTGTAGTCCAGCCTGGATTACTTCGTGGTCATTTTACTAGTTTTGCACACTTCGCCATACTGGGTGCTCTCCCCAGTCACTGGTTGACTACTTTTCTGTCAATTTCAATTCCAGTACAGGCACCGGCGTGAAAACCCATCGCCCTTATTACTATTTTTCTATATATATATATATATATATATATATATATTTCATTTCTATCACAACCTGAATTATTTCATGGCTATTTACAGTTTTTATATAAATATATATATTTTAATTCCAGTCCGGGCTTGTGAATGAAAACCCATCGCCCTTTATATAGTTTTGTATATATATAACTATATATATATATATATATATATATATTGCTTTACTCAATTTATTCAACTGCTGCATTTAACATTTATTTACATATGAATCTGCACTGGCATATCTGCGGGCGGACTAGATTTATCCAAATCTCGCCAATTCTAGCTTTTAACGGTTCAAACAGGTCCCGATAGAACCTGGAAGCTATAATGGCTGAGATTTCTTTAAATCTAGTTATTTTTATAGTTTCAGCTTTGAAAGCAAACTCGCGTCCCTTATGTAACGACCATGAATTTTAAACTCCTTATTAATTAAATATGTGATTTAATTTTAAAGAGTTAGTTTTGTGAGCATATTTAAACCTTAACTGATTATGTGATTATGTGAGATAGAGCCTATGCAATAAATTACTATAATTATTTAAAGGAAGTCACTAATGGTTTATTTAAATTAGTGGACTAGCCCTGAGACTTTAATATATCAGAGAATTGATAAGATTATTAAAAACTAAATACTCAACTTATTTGAGTATCGTGGTAGGATTTGAACGTGTTTGATTAATTTCAATTATGATTAATTATTTCATAATGTGTTGATTAATAATTATTATGAATAAATAATAATTAATGAGTACGAGATTAATAAATATAAGAATATTATATTTACTTGATTAATTGTTTCATACAAGCATGTGATATGTTAAACCTTTAATATAAGGTAGTTATCTATATTGTTTATAATACAATGTGACTTTTGATATGGCTATGTATATTATATATAGACTATATAGTAAGATTTATTTGCATTAGTAGAGTTACACAATAATATTGTTTATGTGACATGAAGTGTGTGAGTAAACATTCATGTATACCTCATCAACATATAGTAATATCAATAAATAATTGATCTCAGTAAGTTATTATAATGATAACAGTTATAATAATGAGTAATAATAATACACAATTGCTTTACATTCGGTATTAAGGAAAATGTACATGGATTATATGTTATGTACCTATTCATTATTAATTGCTATTTGAAATAACATGGTAACTCCCATTTAAATATATATGGAATGGATACATGTAGTTTAAGTATATACTATGTGTGTGTGTGTGTGTGTATATATATATATATATATATATATCATATAACCTAAGTGTATTATATTATACAGCCTAAGTATGGGCATATATTATACACACATTGCAAGATTACTGAGTAAGTGATTGTCCCATAATAAGAGCCTATTTTCTCTTATTTCTTCCCACGTGAACAAGCAAGAAGCTAGTTACTCTATCTCTTTCTCTCAAATTCAACAAACATAGCCATAATCATGAGATGGGGAGTGGGATTCATGAGTGGAATCACCAACCCTCACCAACTCTTTCTTATCTATTGAACATACTTGCAATCCTATGGTTTAATTTGAGGTGGAATGGAAATGTCTGGATATCCATTTTGCTATAAGTAAAGCTCCCCTTCTTCTCATTTCATTTGCTGAGGATTTCAATTGAGTTAGGAAGGAGTATTAGAGTAACATTGTGAGTATCATAGTAGCATTATAGAATCTGTTTAGCAGCAAAGCCATATAGCAAAGGTATAACTTCATTTTTGTTTCTGTAAAATTTACAAGTCTTGATTATTGAATTGATCATGGGTTGATTAATTAATGGATTGGAATATGTTGGTTAAGTGTTATACAAGATGTTAAACATGTTAGAATTGCAATGTGTTATGTTAGAATCAATTTTCATAGGAAAAATTCTGAGTTGGGCTAAGTTTTGCCGTTGCTGGGCAGCTCCTGTCACTGGCCAACAGCCTGCGTAGCTGCGCCAGTTATGTACTGGCCAGCGGCGCAGTTGCGCCGGGCCCTGGACAGAGTTTTCCGTTTCCTGCTATAAACTGTTATGTACTATCATGAAGTACCTTGTTAAAGCAAGTATGTGAACATGATTAAACTATAAATATTAGTACAATGACATGGTATAAGTAGGTATTCCTTGATGCTACATATATATGTCATGGCCATGTTTTACGAAAGAAAAACATATGTTTTAAAAGGAAACTTGTAGTTTTAAAAGTGAACCTTGTCACGAACAAACATGTGTGTTTTTTAATTTTGTAAACACAATAGTATGGTTTATATTGACCTAAAATGCATGTTTAAAGTGTTAATCATACACTAGCATACTTGGTTTAATGATTCATGAGGTTTTCAAAATGAGAAACTTAAGACTTTTAAAAACAAACTTGACCAAGACTTGAGTCTTTTAGATTCTGACCATTTAAGAACGTATATATGGTTTATATATGAGTTCTAAGACATACGAGTTATGAGCACAAGGCACTTAACATGTATTATGATACCTTGTTGACTTAGTGTGACTTTCAATGATAAAACATAGGATGTGAAAGCTAACGACATTGATTACCATGTGAGTTATGTTATGGTCACGCAAGCATATTAACATAGACCTCGTTTGGTCAAAGCATGAATTTTGCATATGCGCATATTCATAGAAAATAAATTTCTAAGGCATAACCTATGTAATTTAAGTATATATGAGTAATATACGCACAAGCATGCTTACTAAGTATGGTTAGTCCATGATGTGGTAATATGACTATATGGCTAACCCTCGTAACATGGAATTGATTAACTTAAGGTATGTGAATTACCGGCATGAAGACATATGATTTTGAATTGAATAGGGTGAGCATGCTAGGATTTAAACTTGAAAGTATATTCTTAAAGCATGATTACTTGAAATGCTAAATGTTCAAACCTATGTTGATGTATAGAAACTATATATTCTAGCATTATTAAATCAAGGACAGAGTTAATTGTTTATAGACCCAGTCAAAGTGATTGACTTACGTGAATTACATGATAAATTTATATGATGATTAGATTCTTGTAAGTGTAGACTCGTATTAGTTTACACATACTAATTGAGAGACCTGACTTATTAATGTTAGGTCATTTCAATGCAGTTTAATTAAAGCTAGAACTTATTCGTAGCTGAACAAACAGGCAAGTATTCTAAATTCTTGCACTACCTTATTCAATGAATCGTGTAAGAAAGTTTCTTAACTTCACTTGATTTGAATGCAAGTTCTCTTACACTCTTTATTGTGCAAGTTCCTATCCTTCTCATATTGCATTGAGCAGGTTATTATCGTATTGACGGTTAATTATTTAAAGCTTGAACTTTATTTCAAAGAATGCTATTAGGTGGTTTAATTACTTTATAATTATTCCACATCGATATTATTGTTATTCGCACTTGGTGCTCTTGAGTTCGTACAATCTTGGACTTGTACATCATTTAAAGTTCTATAATTCTTGAACTGTGTCAGATAGAGTCTGAACCCTTGTTCGGTCAGATAGGTATATGAAATTTTATAAAAGCTATCCAAACCAATTGATGGTAAGGATTCTTAGACTGAAAGAACACCCTTATAGTATAAGGGAGTAGCAGGTATCTAATATAAGATATAAACGGCATAGTTGAATGTTATGCTTATACATGGCGTACGCGAGGCTGATCCCCTCAAGTACTATTCTGTAGCCAGTAACCAAAGGGTCAATCAGCTATTGATTCCGTTGGAGTTTTATAGTTCGAAGTCTACTTGACTATCAGTTATTCTAAAAGCAATCATTATTCTTGCTTCCGATATTCATATTGTTGAATTCATTATCAGATATTTTCTATTCATCATGATATATCCTTTATTGTTGTATTTAAACTTGCTGAGCAAACTTGTTGCTCATTCTTGCTATATCATGACATATATTGCAGTTAAGCCCGAGACTTCAGGGAAGGACAAGGGTAAAGGGAAGATGTAAGATTAGTTTGCAAGGAGCAGACTTTATCTTTATGTTTAATTAAATTTCTGTTATATAATATGAACCCTAATGACTATTCTAGGGTATGTTTGTATGAATGTTTTAAGGTTATCGAATATTAGGACTAGTAACACCTTTTGAATGAACGACGTACGTTTATTATATTCCGCATTTAGTTATCGTATAATGTTTAGAGGTGGATGTTTGTATTGTATCGTGACTATCGGACCGGGGTCAGAGGACCTGGATTCGGGGGTGTCACACCTTAGATCGCTATCTAGTGGGAACGAGACACTTTATCCACTCGCAGCCAGGATTTATTTATGAATCCTTGGTTCCATTGCGATGTGAGGATGTATATATATCCATTTCTGTGCAAATTTGAACTGTGCAGGTTTATGGGCTACTTATATGTGAGCCTAGGAATCATGGGATTCACGATCAAATCAGTCGGGATCTGATTCCCATGATGGACAAACTCCAATTTATAGATTTACCCTGCCAGTTTTTTCTGTAAAATGTACATACACAGACCTTAAAACGGTTATCCAGATTTAAGGTCTCATCATAATGAAATGTCAATTATCGTTTTAGCGTCCCTCCGATGGTTTTTATACCCATGAGGAGACCGACACTTGTCTATTTCTGTGGTCGAGGATGCTTCGCAGCCAGACAAATCACCATTCACATGCAGCCTTAAGGCTATAAAGATAAGAAAAAATTGAAAGTAGCGATACGCTTTAATTCCTATGGCAGTGTAAGGGTTTGATAAACCAGCTTTCAAAACATCATTTTCAATCAAAAGAAAAGCTTTTGTAAATCAAATTAAATGCTTTTGCAAATCAAATCAAAGACTGATTTTCAAATCAAATCAAACCCTTCGTATATAGGCTCAACAAAGTCTGGCAAAGCTTTCAAATCAATCAAATCAATAGGCCCAATTTTCAAACAGTATTCACTCACGTATTCACAGTTTTAAGGGAAATATTGAAAAGATGCGGTACCGTGTTTACACCGGAGTCGTGGGGTGCCTGACACCTTCCCCACACTTAACCAAGCCCCTGAATTTAAAACTCCGATTTCAAAGATCAAGTTTCGACAGTGTCCAGCAATTGGGCCTCTTTTCAAATCAAACTCGGTTGAGTTGGTACAACCATTTTCCAATCTACCAACTGGCAACTTGATGTGCTGTCGCAGATAACCAAAAATAAACCTTACTGCGAATGATAATTATATAGTAGTGCAAGTAAGAGTCGATCCCATAGAGACTGATTAATCTATTTTTATTCTTTATATTCCAATAGAGGGGGTTTTTGAATGTTGTTAATTAAACTAAGCTAATGTGTACAATAGTGTAACGAAATAAATCAGGAGAACAAACCTTGGGTTAAGTCAACTTCCACCTTAGAAACATACACTGATCATTGACTCAAGCATACACAATTAATATCTTGAATATTCATCGTTAGAATCACTTCCATGTCTTTCCTTAATTTTAGTTAGATAGAAACAAGCGATCTAAATAACCCTAACTACTAAACAACTTCAGACAAGCGCTAAAAGTTTAATCTAGTAGAAGCTTTAAGAATTAGAAAAATCGATGAAACTAAACAACACAAGCACAAGCGGTTGCATTTAATTTAGTTGAATATTCTTCCTAAGATATAATAACCTCGTGATCTGCAATCGATTATTTACCTTAGTTGCTTTGCAAATTAGAGTGACCAAACAATTACGAATTCGATATCTGATTTAGCAGTAGATTTTAATGAATAATAAACTAGTGCGCACCCTAGTAATTAAATAAATCAATCATATAATTCAAGCACAGAAGAATAATCAATACTCACAATATTAATTGAACAATTATAATTAAATAGATTTCACAGTGTAATACTCTAAGGCTTCCGTCTCCTTATTCCAAGAACAAGAGTTAAGCCGCACATGGCTATTGAAACACCAAGAATTATACAGAGAAATATATTATAATTAAAACAAGAGATGAGATCCTCTCTATGTTTGCTTAGACCCCTTATTTATAACATTAAAATAGCAGCCTTTTTCTATGCCCTAGCTGCTTTCCTTGTTGCCGAATCCAATTTGCTAAAGAAGATTACTGTTGCAAGTCGCGCATCCCCACTGGGGCGGGAGGTTCAAGTGTAATTCCCCGCTGGGGCAGCAAAGTACACTGTTCGGACCTGCTTTCCAAGATTCAATTCATGTGGGCTTCTTTTATTAATTGCAATGACCCCACGTGACCTACTTTCCTTCCACCAAGTCCGGAGCTGCTATTTTGGCTAATTGCATGTGAGCTGCTTCTTTTAATTCCAAACCGGAGCTGCAGGGCATACAAGCCCACTTGACCATGTACATATACTAATTGCTATGATTAAGCTGCTAGCTGCTGACCCACTCCTTTTCCAGCTGCTTAAAACCAACGTGGACCCATGATATAATTAATTCGTGAGCTGCTTGCAATTCAATTCCCAAGCCCACTTGGAACAACAATCCGTGAGCATCTTAAGTTGGCATGATGATGTAATTCCGTGGACTCCTTTTTAAATCCTTTAATTACATGGCTCAATTGTTCCATTATTCCAAGTTGCTTAATTCCATTACCAATTGCCAAAATTGCATGGGACAAATTGCAAGCTGCTTCACGGAAATACTAGGAATTAAATCCCATAAGAAATTCGTGGCCACTTGATTACTTATTTAATGTTTACTTCCTTTGTATGCATAAGTTGCTCCTTTTAACTTCCATTTTGCTTCCTTGGTTCAATTGTACCTAAAATAAAAATATAAGAACAATGAATGTATTTAGGTACAAACAAGACATAAAAGATTAAGTATTAAGGGAATAAAATATATCATATTTCATTCTCATCACGACTCTAAATGTTCAAATTGTCAACATAAAAATATGTTGGCCTCTTTCCTAAAAATCCCTTCAAAACCTTTTTTCTAAATAAAAAGAGTTGGGGTAGAGAGAACTTAAGAAGATCGATTTGAGGAAACTCGGGTTACGAACCGACCCGCGGGTTTCTTAAATTTTCCAACGTCGACAAAGGAATTAAAGCATAGGTTCTCAATTAGATCACACATGGCATATAAGTATATTCCTATCTTACAAACAAATTATGCAATCCATTAGTACAGATAAATCATAATCACATGCCAACATATCAAGGTATACATCTACAATCCATTTCCAAATTTCTTATAGATTACCATAATCATCACTAATTCCTTAGCAAGAATCATTAAGTATAAATACGTTGAACCAAACCATCTGGTGCCAACCAAAGAGATAAGATAATCAATTCAAATAAACAAAGGGTTCCATTATAATCTTAGAGCCAATATTTAGTTCATAGCTAATAGACTAAACAAAAGTAGCAACAATAACAACATTTATAAATACAGAATCAAAGAAAAAACTAGAGAAGAATAAACTCTGTCTCAATGTCTTCAATCTCCAAGAAATCCCTTTGATTTGCTTTTCGATCCATGTCGCTACGTCCCTCTTGAGCTCCAAGGAATCCCAATCCTAGCCCTAATATATCTCCTAATTATATATACAAAGCTAAAGAGAAACTAAGCTATAACTATGCTAAGGAGAAGAGAGAGTGAAGAGTTAAGCTCCATACACTTTATTGGATGAGAGATGATAGATTGTTCAAGGGAGGCTTCTTTTGTTATATATCCTCTTCTCTTTCCTCTAAGTCATTCCCACTTGTTGCTGTCTGAAAACAGGGGTTGGCGCTGTGACGCCAGGATTAAGCCTTGGAACGGCGCTGCAGCGCCAGGTCAGGGGCTCGGGTCAATAAGTTGGCGCTGCGGCACCAGAAATGTGAAGGATTAGGGCGCTGCAGCGTTGAGTATAGTGAGCTGGCAGAGAAGCAGCGTTGCGGCTCCAGTTTTGTACTAGGAACTGGCGCTGCAGCGCCAGTTCTGCAAAAATGACCATTTTGCCCCTGAAAGATGGAAATGACCTGTAAACTCCTACAAAACATATATTAAACAAAATAATATAAAATCAGTATAAAATAATAAGAACCTGCAACTACTTAAGTGTAAAAGTATTCGATTCGCAAGTATAAATTCCACTCATCACTACTCTTCTTGCAGGAAAAATTGATCCTTTTACAATATATCGAAATCTAAAAAGGCATAAAACCTATCCACCGACATGGCTAAAAGTGCCCAACACAAATCAGGTTCCGTATCTCGAAAGGAGTTTCAGGGACTTAGGAATCAAATAGCAGAGTTGGTTATCCTCCTAAAAGAAAAAAGTAAAAACACTCAGGGCTAGACAATGCCCAATCAAACAAAGTCCTCCTCACAGGGTAGCAATCAAAGTGCTGACAAAAAGGGGGAAATGCAGATACCTGAACCTCGATCCAGTGAAAGAACCAACAAAACCTCTGAAATCTCAAATCTTAGGGAAGACCGAGAAACTGGTGATATCCGAAAGAAAGTCCAAGAAATGGAAGAAACCATCTGTTTAATAAAAGGAACTGGAACCTATGGGAGTGTTAATTATTTAAATCTTTGCATATTCCCAAGAACTCGTTATCCGGACAAGTTCTAAGTACCGGACTTTGAGAAATACAATGGGTCAGGCGATCCATATACCCATCTGAAAGTGTACATAGGAGAACTCTTACCTGTGGAAGCTTAGTTCTATAAGTGTATGATTTCATAACTTCTTATTTATCTTTTTAAATTAATAATTTGCATAAAGGATGATCTGGGTAATTGGTTTGTAGAAAATTTTAAACTCTGATTTTATCATGCTTCCGCTAATTTTTACAATTTGATTGCTCCATGATTTCTTACAAACCTAACAGTAGCATCAGAGCCAAACCTTTATGCGAGTTATTAATTGTTTTGATTTCATATATGCATGGGTATGTGTTTGGAACAATTTATTGGGCATAATTTGTTGTATGAAATCTTAATTTTTGGATGAAAAGGTCAAAAATCGCAAATCAAAAATTCCAGATTTTGTCGCTGCGTGGGGCGCGCCAAGGACGGCGCAGGGCGCGCCAAGGACGGCACAGGGCGCGCCGGGTATGCAGAAATCCAGAATTTTTCTGTAAGATCGGCGCGGGGCGTGCCGGAGCTACAGAAAAAATTCTGATTTTAATTTTATGCAATTTTTCCAAAAATGAAATAAAAGAGTTTATTTTTTTTTATTACATATAAATTTTAATTTTCCATTAAATGATATCGATGCATATGTGGAATGGATTTATTAATTCATGAGATAAATTTTATTTATTGATGCATATGATGATATGTATGAAAATAAATGGGGTTGATTATGGACTATTGACCAATGTGATTGGATTTTATTTTAGTTGAATGCTTGAATGAATGAGTTTTATTAAATGGGGTATGCGTACCTCGTCTTCTCTAATTTTTCTTGATGTAAAATTCTATCTCCCTCATATGTACTTTTCTTTGACTGCTGATCAAAGTTTCTATTTAAATTAAATAATTTATGTAATAGGACTAGTTAAAATTATCTTCAAGAATTGGAGAACAAGGAGCAATGAGAGCTTGAAGACCCATTTGTATGATGCTCGGGTTTAAATGTAATAGTTATGTTTAAATTTAATTCTTCTACTCCTAGGTTTTACCTTTTGGTTCACTTGATGGCTCTAGTGAACCAAACTAGAATAAAAGTCCATAATCAATCCGAGTAGAATATAGTATTCTATATGTGCATGCTAGTATTATATATATATATATATATATATATATATATATTATTTTATGCAAACATGCTTCGCATATTTTAATAAAATGACGAGTATTTTATATATATATACATGCGCGCTAAACAAAATGAGACTAATAATAACAAACCTCTCAAATAAATTATTTTAAGTCTAAAGCGTTCAAAGATATTTGGAATATCGAACGTCGTCTTCTAGCATGATAAAATTAATAGAGCATTAAATATTTAATATGAGTTTGTTTTGTTTTCCACAAGGCAAGTATTAAGTATTTAAGATGTTAATTTATCACATTTGATGCTTATAAAGAAAATTGAACAATATTGTTTTGTTGTTTTTCACAAGGACAATATTTTTCTTTTTTGAATATATGAAAGTGTTAGGTTGGACTTAACTCAGATAATTTTGATCCGGATGTGCTACCACTTGATCAAAATAATCTGAGAGGCAAAATAAAAGGAGTTACATTTTGATGTAATTGACAAAGAGTTGTCTACATATTTATTTATATATGGTTTGTTGTGTTTTCCATAAGGTTATATACATTTGAAATAGGATACTTATTCTCACTAGCAAATCTTTAATTAGATTTTGCTGAACTATATAAGTGATGTTAATATAGTTTGAAGTAAATAGTGGGACATACCAATTTAAAATAAGACCTAATTTATCTTGGTATATAAATAATTAATTAAATGAATGTTTGCTAAAATATTATCTTTTTTACATGTAGAAATTTAAAAATGTCAAAATCACTAATTTCACTGCGTAATATACTTGATGCTAACAAACTAACCGGAATGAATTACACGGACTGGTTAAGGATTCTGAGAATAGTTCTCACTGTTGAAAAGATTTTTTATGTCCTAAATTCGCATGTCCCTAGAACTATTCCAGAAACAGCCTCTGAGGAAGAGACTGCCACTATTATAAAGTGGCAAGATGATACATCTATGGTTCAATGCATCATGCTCGCATCCATTAATAACGAGCTTCAGCGTCAACATGAAAACATGGATGCTCCTACTATGTTGGTTCATCTCAAGGAGTTGTATGGTGAGCAAAGTAAGACTGCTAGATATGAGATATCTAAGGAGCTCTTCCGATCTCAGATGGACCGAGGGCACTGCCGTTGAGACTCATGTCCTAAGGGTGATCAATCTGATTGAACGCCTTGGACAGCTTGGGTTCATCATGGATAGGGAGTTGAGTCAAGATTTAGTCTTGCAGTCACTCCCTGATACCTTCTCATAATTTGTTGTGAATTTTCACATGAATAAGTTGGACGTCAGATTGTCTGAATTACTTAACATGTTGAAAACTGATGAACGTCACTTCCCATCCAAGAAGAATCATGTCTTAATGGTGGATGATTCTTCCAATAAATGGAAGAGGCCCAAGGAATCTTCTCAAAAGAAGAAATCTAAGAAGGTTAAGGGCAAGGCGAATTTAAAGGATAATAAGAAACCTGATCCAGATAGCAAAGAAATGTGCTTCCATTGCAATAAGTCGGGTCACTGGAATAGGAACTGTAAGGATTTCCTTATAGAACAAAAGCAGAAGAAGCTTGGAGAAACTTCAAATCCTAATAAAGTTTTGTTTATGATTGAAATTAATTTTTCAGAAAGTCAAAATTCTACTTGGGTATTGGATATCTGTTGTGGTTCTCACATATGTAATACTATGCAGGGACTGGCCAGAAGTAGAAAGCTGAACAAGGATGAGGTTGTCCTACGAGTGGAAAATGGAGCAAAGGTTGCTGCATTAGCTGTAGGCACTTATTGTCTAGCACTGCCTACGGGCATGTCCATTAATTTGAATAATTGTTATTTTGTTTCGAATATCATTAGAAACATTATTTCTATTTTTGTATTAGATATGGACGGATATGAAATTATAATAAAGAATAATAATTGTTCTATTTATAATAACAATGTTTTATATGGTGTTGGTAATTTGCAAAATGGACTTTACATACTAGACTTGCATCAAATTGAACAAACTAAGAAAAAGAAAGGAGATGATGTTAATTATACCTATATGTGGCACTGTAGACTCGGTCATATCAATAAAACATGATTATCCAAGGTGCATAAGGATGGGTTCTTAGAGCTATCTGATTATGAATTATATCCTACTTGTGAATCTTGTCTCATGGGTAAAATGACTAAATCTTCTTTTAGTGGAAAAAGAGAAAGAGTTATAGAGTTGTTAGCGTTGGTTCACACAGACGTTTGTAGACCTATGACAACGAATGCACTTGGAGGGTATTCTTATTTTATTACTTTCACTAATGATCACTCAATATTTGGATATGTGTATTGAATGAAATAAAAATCTAAATCATTTGAAAAGCTCAAAGAGTTCAGAAGTGAAGTAGAGAAATAAATTGGCAAAAGTATTAAGATTCTTTGATCGGATCGAGGTGAAGAATACTTAAGCAGTGAGAGTCTAAATTATCTCACAGATAATGGTATAATCTCACAATGACACCACCAGGTACACCACAGTTAAATAGAGTATCTGAAAGGAGAAATCAAACATTTTTGGACATGGTTCGTTCCATGATGAATTTTATCGATCTTCCAATTTCCTTCTGGGGTTATGCCCTAGAAACGGATGCATACCTACTTAACAAGGTGCCTACTAAATCCACCGCAAAGACCCTATATGAGATGTGGAAAGGGAGGAAACCAAATCTTAAGCATGTTAAGACTTGGGGTTGTCCAGCTTATATCAAAAAGTTTGAAAATGATAAGTTACAGACTAAATCTGATAAGTATAGATTTATGGGATACCCTAAAGAAATACGAGGGTATTATTTCTATCATTCAACTGATCAAAAGGTGTTTGTTGCGAAACATGCTGCCTTATTGGAAAAGGAGTTTATACATGAAAGGGTTAGTTGGAGTAAGATATATCTTGAAGAAGTTCAAGAACCACAAATTACTACGGATCAAAGTCAGGTACCTAACCAAATGGAAGAACCTACTATACAACACCCTATTCGTAAATCTGGAAGAGTACCAAAGATGCCTGATAGGTATGGATTCATCATAGAGGATGACGATGAGGTACACATCATGAATGATGATGATCCATTGAATTACAAAAAGGCTATGAGTAATAAAGACTCAGGGAAATGGCTAGCAGTCATGAAATCCGAGATGGACTCCAAGGATGAGAACCAGGTATGGACTTTGGTTGCACCACCTGAAGGCATTAAGCCTATTGGGTGTAAATGGGTCTGTATAAAAAAGACTGGAGTGGACGGCAAGGTAGAGACCTATAACGCCCGACTGGTTGCAAAAGGTTTCAAACAAAGACAAGGAGTTGACTGTGATGAAACCTTCTCACTAGTAGCTATGCTCAAGTCCATTCGGATTTTGCTTGCGATTGCAGCTTATTACGACTATGAGATCTAGCAGATGGACGTGAAAATGGCCTTCCTCAATGGGAAACTTGAGGAGGATGTGTATATGACACAGCCAGAGGGATTTGTTTCAAAGGTTGGAACAAATCAAGTCTGTAAGCTGCAACGATCCATTTATGGATTGAAGCAAGTTTCTCGTAGATGGAACATCCGTTTTGATGAGACAATCAAAGAGTTTGATTTTATCAAAAACGAGGATGAACCATGTGTGTACAAGAAGGTTGGCGGAAATGCTGTTTCATTCCTTGTATTATATGTTGATGATATATTACTGATAGGGAATAATATTCCTATGCTACAATCAATCAAATCTAGTTATCTAAACACTTCTCCATAAAGAACTTGGGAGAAGCATCCTATACTTTAGGGATAAAAATCTATAGAGATAGATCTAAAAGGATTCTTGGCTTATCCTAAGAAACGTACATTGACTCGATGCTAAAGAGGTTTATAATAGAAGATTCCAAAAGAGGTCCCGTGCCGATGAGCCATGGAATACATCTCTCTAAGAAACAGGCCCCAAAAAAACTTGAGGAGAGAGACCGTATGAGTAAGGTTCCTTATGCTTCAGGAATTGGATCTATCATATACGGTATGATATGTGCTAGACCGGATGTCGCTCATGCACTTAGTGTAACAAATAGATATCAATCGAATCCGGAGAAGAGCACTGAAAGGCAGTGAAAAATATCCTAAAGTACTTACGAAGGACTAAGGATGTATTTCTTGTCTACGGTGGGTCTAAATTAAAACTCAAGGGCTTCACAGACTCAAGTTTTCAAACGGAACAAGATGACATTAAATCCATTTTGGGGTATATGTTTACCTTAAATGGTGGTGCAGTGAGTTTGAAGAGTTCCAAACAGCAACAGTTGATTATTTAATGACAGAGGCAGAGTACATAGCTGCAAGTGAAGCTGCAAAGGAGGTTGTTTGGATGAAGAAGTTCATAACCAAACTTGGTGTGGTTCCTAACATTGGAGGAGCAGTCCCCTTGAACTGTGACAACACCAGAGCTGTTGCACAGGCTAAGGAACCCAGGTCTCATCAGAAATCCAAACACGTGTTGCGTCGATTTCACTTAATCGGGGAGATCATTGAAAGAGGAGACGTCACCTTAGAGCGTGTAGACTCTCAAGATAACATTGCAGATCTATTTACTAAAGCTTTAACATAATAGCAGTTTGATCATCACTTAGAGAAGATGGGTATGAAATACCATGGCGATTGGCTTTAGTGCAAGTGTAAGATTGAAAGTAGTATGCATACAAGCCAATCATATATGATGATAAAGCATATACTTTGAAAACGATCTTATTTATTTATTAATAAAAGTATTCATTTATTAAAGGTATTTAATTATCTACATGATGCTATTTTTATAATATATAAATAACCCATAGTTTTAAGCAATGCTTTTAGAATCATGATGTTGATCATGCTAATGAGATCTAAATTCTTAGAAAGCTTAAAACTAAAATAGTTCTCAATCGTTGGATTACTAAAAAGGGGATTAGTGAATCCGAATAGATTGGTACATATGTTGCTTGCTCATTAGATGAGGATGATTGATCTCATGATCATTTATGTGGAGACACTAAAGCAAGTATGTAAGTGCTTATTGAAGAATATGTACACTGAACGTGACTCGCTAAGGAATACCTAATGGAGTTTTACTCGCCTGTCAATAGGAATTCCTAATGTGATAGTAGTACAAGTGATCCTCAGACTTGAGATCATCATAGTATCTTGTGTATAATGAATTGTAATTTGACTTATTCCTTAAGACCCTTAGGGTATATCAAAGGGTATGCTTGGGTGTCATAAGTTATATATGGAGATAATGAATGATCAATAAAGAATCTACCGCTTCTAGTAAAAGAAGAGATATGTCTTATGTGATTCATTAAATGACAACCTAGGAATCCTTGGCCAAGGTGGAATGAAATTAGAAAGAGGTTTCTAATTTGCATTATTTGGAGTTGTGTGTTTTCTAATCGAAATACATATGATTAAATAAATTAAGAATTGACAGTAAATCCATGTCTTATATTTAATTGGGACATTGTATGGTGGAAGGATTGAATTGTACGGTAACTATTTTAGCTGGAAAGTCGTTTGATCGCTAGGGAAGCTTATCCCTATTTGTAAGACCCCAAATTTTATGAATAAGATTTAATTTTCTTGATATATTATTTTGAAATAGTAAGGTGTTGATTTGATAAATGTGATAAGTTATAGGTGAAATGTGCAAAGTTTACAAAGTAAGCAAGTGGTTATAAAATATTCGTTGTGTCGGGAAATATTCGTTTGGTGGAGGAATATTCTTTTTATAGAAGAATATTCGTACAACGGCGCAGTCATTGGTGGACCCCATAACGGAATGAATGTCGGATATAGAAAGCGATAGAAATAACTTTTTTATAAAAATAACGACAAAACTGTTACCGTTAGTACTGTTGAAATACCCGGTGGTTAAAATATAGTAATACGTGGTGTTGCACAGTAGCACACGGTATTGCACAGTATTTTGAATTATTGATTCTTACGTAGGAAGGAACTTACTCAATTATTGTTACAGTAATTAATGTTCAATATTTTATATTATTGATTCAATAATTGCATAATATTTTATTGGTTCAATATTTGCTACGTTGATATTTTATATCAATAAGTGCTACTTTGCTATTTTATATTATTGATTCAATAATTGTCATTGCACATTATTTTAAATTATCAAATCAATAATTCATATTATTTGAATAATATTATTAGATAGCATTATTGGCAATGTCTAAGGAAGTTCTGTCTAGGAAAGGGGTTGATTAATTGCGCGCCAGTAAGGAAAAATCCTTATCGGAAGGCCCCCTCTTTCCTGGGAACGACCTGGTTGTCAATATTGTAGTTCTGTAATATTATTTGTGAATAATTAATTTTTGATATATATGATAAGGAAATATTTATTCAATGTGGATTTGAACGGAGGAATTTTTAACATGTGACATTTGTTGAAAGTTGGTATTCTATCTTGTCCGATAAAATAATTCATTCAAATATATTATTATAATATTACATTATAGTAGTATGATGTGATTATATAATAGTATAATTTTTATAATTTGAATGGTAAAATTATTATAGTAAATTTATGGTATAAAAGTTAAACGAGGTGGAAGAGTGCAAATTGAATTTGAACACTTATGATGCAAACAATGATGTCATCGGAGCGATGAGGTAAACAAGGATGTCATCGGAGCGATAAGGTAAACAATGATGTCATAGGATCGATGATGTAAGCGATAATGTCATAAATTATTGCAAAAAGACTATTTTATCCTTACTCTGCTGAGCCTATAAATAGAAGCTCATTTCTTCATTATTTCTCACCAATTCACTAAAGCTATAGAGAGAGAAAGTATAAAGAGAATAAAAGAGAGAAAAAAAGAGTATTCTTCTATTACACTAGTGCAGTCTCCAAATTTTTAAGGTATGGGGTATTATTTCTTTCGTATTCATGAAGAGAGTTATTTTCTTTCAATACTCGTAAGGTATTCCATTCTTTATTATTCTGTTGGAATAACCTGTCTACGCGGACTACCGCATGCATGGTGAAATCCTGTTGTTATTCCATTCTTTATTATTCTGTGGGAATAACCTGTCTACGTGGAGTACCGCATGCCTGGTGAATAACCCTTCGTATTCAGTTGTTATTAAATTATGGAAATAATCTGTCTGAGCGGACACCGCCTGACGGGTGAAAATCCAATTGCAGTTTCATATATTGTTTCATTTTAGATTCCTAACTCTAAACTTACTACGGTAAGTATTGCTTCTATAATTCCTGAAATGATCAGAAATTCCTTGAGTTTTGCGCTTCATCTAATATCATTTCACTGGAATATTGGTCTGAACTTTTTTGTGAAATTTTTATCTTTTCATGTCGAGTTACTATTGATTAGTGGTTTTTATGACCGCTTATTCAGATCCTTTCTAACTCATTCTGTTGCTTAAACTCAAGTATTCATGTGCTTTTAATATATTTTTCCTTTGTTTTGCATTATTCATGTTTAGGAACTCTCCGAGTGCAACTTGATCGTAAAAGGACCAAAGATGGCCTAAACTGGTATGATAGGTCAAAGCATGGAGTCAAGCAGATGAATGAAGTCTGTGATGAGGCAAAAGAGCTAAAAAGGATGCAAGATGGCAAGATTGTGCTAAAGAAATCAAATGCAGCAGAAGCCAGAAGCAATGCAGTAGGTTCACGGCCCGAGCGGCCGCGCCGTGTTAAGGCAGCAAAGCCGCGCGCCCGCGCCAATCCTCAGTCCAGAAAGCCGGCATTTTGCAGCCGCGCTGCCTCGCCCCATCCAAGCCTAATCCTCGCGCGGCCGCGCTAGTCTAATTTTTGGCTAGGCTTTGACTTTCACTTAGCAAACGCAGGGGAGGAAATGATATAAGGGTCTTAACCCTTCATTTGGCCGGATACTCTCCCCCTTGGGAGCTTAAAACCCTAGCCCTAATTCCTCTTTCCCTTCTCTTTTCCTTTCTTATTTGTTAGATTAGGAGTAGATTAGAGAGTAGATTAGGTTTAATTAGTTTAGTTAGATTCTAGGGTTAGATTAGTTTGTGAAGATTGAAGCAAGGGTTGAGCATTAAAGATCCAAACAAGGAGGAAGACTCAAGATTTGCAATTTCTATCTCTTAACTCTCCTTGTATTTAATTTATATTCGGATGATGTTTATCAACCTTGTGGATAATATATTTGGGTTGTCTATGCCTTAAATCTATTTTGAGGTTCCAATGGAACCTTTTGAGTAGTCAATGTTGATTTCCCTTCCATGTTGGTCTTATTTGATTGCTATGTGCTTATCTATTGCGATATATGCTTTAATTGCTTAATTGTGTTGCAACCAATTACTGTGATAACCTATGTGGGATTGAAAGACGAAATATAGGTTTAGATCCAATCGCAGTAGCGGGCGATTGTAGGTTCACATGGCGTTGGACTTATGATTTGTGCTTAGGATAGACATATACCGAAGCACCGCTCGTAGTCAATAGAGAACTTGGCCTTCAACCCTATTTATTTGTAAATCACATAGACATATAGTGGTTTAGGTAATGTGGGTGTTCACGTGCGTCTATCAAATGTGGATTGCACGTGATATGGTTTAGGTGCATCGAAAGATGGCCTACTCCCACTTTCGTGTTCTCGGCTAATAACTATAATGATTGATTTGACCTAATTGGAAATGAATCGACTTAGACGAATCATTAGGGGAAATTGGAATCTCTTGTCGTCATTATCTGATTTTAACTCTAGAATTAATTAGTTTAAGTTAATTGCTTGCCTAGTTTAACTTAGTTTTAATTCATTCTCTTTACCATCCGTTTAAATAAGACTGAGATGATTATGTGGACGTCTTTTATCCATTAATTCTCTATGGGACGATATCTGTACTTACTCTTTATTACTCGTTGGCCGCGTATGCTTGCGCGTTAATTGTGTCATCTAATCGGACCAACATGTTTTTGGCGCCGTTGCCGGGGAATTATTTGGATAACTGTTTGCCAACATTAGTTTAAATCAAATTAGTCTTACTTTAAACAGTTTATTTTTATTTTTATTTAATTCTCTTCTCATATTCTCTTTTCAGGTACAATGGACTTAAATTTCTATCCATGGAATGGTACAAGGCAAGAGCAACCAAGGGAAGCATACATTGATGGCATCAACCCAATTGCAACACTTTTAGCACAGCTAGAGGTTCTCTCGAGGAAGCTGGATACTGTCTCAGCTTAGCAGAATCGAGAGACGGTAGTGACCTATAACTACGGTGCTTGTAAGCTACGCGAGCCATCAGGAGCCTATCAATTATGGACAGGCGCAGTATGGGGGTGAGTACTCCTACAGTGAACCTTATCCCGACTATCAACAAGACTGGGGGTATCACCCAGACCCTTCATCAGACTATTATCAAGACCAATATTGGGATCCAAATCCCATTTACGCCCCAGAATGCAAATTCCAGACTCCAGTTTATGAGCCTCAACACAATTTTGAGGGTGACACAGAAAATGCAAGCTTGGAGGAAGTAGGTGACATATCACTGAAGGACATCTTGATTGAGCAACAGAAGTCAGTCAAGAATATCTAGAACTGGGCAGAACAAATTAGTAAGGCCTTGATGATAGAGGATGAGCAAGGGCAGACCCATACTGTGAGCTATCAAGAACAATATGAGCCAAGTCCAACTTATGCACCAGAACCCCCATATCAATCCCCATGTTTACAAGGAGAATAGTCTCTAATGGAATTCATGTATAGGAGCTTAGAAAGCCAAGAGGAGAGGCTTAGGAGCCAAGAGCAATCAAGCCAGAACTTCCAGAATCAGATGGCCCTAATCCACAACACTCCTACCAATGAGCATCAGTACATGGAGCTCGAGGCTGAAACAGAAAAGCAAGGATTGGAAATTATGTGGGGGAATTCCATAGCATCGACAGAGGAGACCTTGATTGAGCAAGAGCAATCGATTGAGGATCTTTAGATTTGGGTGGAGCAGATTAGCACGGCATTAAGGAAGGAGGAAGTATGTGAACAAGAGACAACAGTGCAAGATTTTGTGCCTCCAATGACTGAAGCCATAAGTTATGATCCCCAGACTACTTGGTGCTATGACATGGATGCAGATACTGATAAAGAGCCTGAGGTGCACTTGGAACTGGACAAGCGAAAGATAATGGATATCGAGGAGCCAATTGGGGCTGTGGAGTATGAATGTGAACCAATAATGATAATCCCCCAAGAGCCTCCTCCGCCTGAGTGGAACAAGCCAATCAAGTTTGCACACCCTTGCCCCCTTGGAAGCCACATTACAAATACGGATCTCGATGACATGAGAGAGTCCGTGAGCTTCAAACCATGGTGGTCAGAAGAGAAGGGAATAGAAGAAGAGTCCGTTGTGTGGTCTATACCTCCATGCCCCGATCATTTCACCTGTACAACGGAACCCTTGCCTACCTCCCCAACCTTCAGGACAGGGAATTCTTTTACTTATCCAATGCTAGGTAGTTTAAATCTACATCCACTCTTACTGGGAAGCCGCCAAAGTCACACAGCTATTCTAATGGATGGAGGGGTTCTCCAGTATCATCGGGGAGTTGGATAGCAGTGAGCAGACACAGTCGAGCTAGAGGACTATAAATTAAGCGTCAGATGGGAGGCACCCCATCATTTCTCTCTCTCTTTGTTTAATTCTCCATTACCTACTTCCCATCATCCCTCTCTCTATCTCTTTGTTTAATTCTCCATTTACATGATTTCTATCACATTTCCCTCCCCCTCGTTTAATTCTTATTAGTTAATATTTAGTTTAAATTTTTGCATACTGTAGGAATTAGGAGTTCATTGCCTATATTTTTGAACTTAGGCATGAATGCGTATCTTTTTGGGACCAGGAAGCTTATAGCATACGTTTGCTGCACTTGCATTGCATATATGCCTTTAGAGAATTTTTGGGAATATAAATGCATATATCTTTCCATGTTCATTCTCTTGATGTAAATAGATTTTATATACTTTTGTTAGTCTAGGAGGGCTTAATAAGCATTGTTTGCGTATTTCAGGTCAAAGGCTGCTCGGAATGAATGAAAAGCAAAAGCCAACCTCAGTTCATGCCAAAAATCTGCAGCAACAAAATCTGATGGTCCGCGCGGCCGCGCCCAATCCAAGGCGTTACCATGCGCGGCCGCGCCACACATAAACTGGGCCTGTCTTAAGGAAAATCTTGCAGATTTTGGGGGGGCATCGCTTCATGTAAATCAGCAGTACACAAGCCTCTTATCTCAAACCCTCAAGTTCCTTCACGCAATCCCCCATCTCTTCCATCTCATGCAATCCCCTCCACTACAAGCCTTAGTTTTGAAAACCTCCTACCTTCTCAATCTAAAGTACCAATTCTCATCCACCTCATCCTCTCAACCTGATCAATTGAGACAGTGAATGTGGGATCATTAGCAGAGAAAGATTGATATTGAGTTAGGTTGGTTCGTTGACTACAGTGCTGAGCGGGATTTATTTTGTCAGAGCAGAAAGAGAGACGGGGGAAACTTCTGAGAGGATGCCACTTCATTTCATGCAGCACTAGAAGCCGAATAGGGGAGTTTCTTTTTACCTTTACCTTCAATGAGGACATTGAACAGTTTAAGTTTGGGGGTATTGGCTTTATTTTGCATATAGGGTAGTTGCATTCATATTGCATATTTTGTTTATTTATTTAGTGCATGTAGGTTGTAAATAGTTAAAATTTGTGAAAATTTTAAAAAATTTCTTTTGTTTTTACATTCTATGATAGAGCATACTGCATGAATCCAGTTTTCAGTTGGTTAGTTATGTATGTTGCCTGTGAAGAAACTGAAATCACTTGATTATTAAACTGATTTGAGACTTAAGCCTGATTTCATGGTCATATATGTAAATCCTTACCTGTCAGATACTGTGTAACCAGTAAGCACGATAGAGTAAACACCATAATATGCTAAGTTTAAATGTTTACATACTTGTCTTCTGGTGGGAAAAACTATGTTTTAATAAAAGAGTTTCAGTTCGCATATAATAATAACTAGACTGTTAAAAGCTTAAGTTTGGGGGAAACAGGGGGCATGCATGATATATGCGGGGAGATGGAGCGTAAGACTCAATTCCTTGCAGGAAAAGAAAAAGAAAAAGAAAATAAAAGAAAATGCATTAAAAAGAAAAAATAGAATAAACACTTCGGCTACGTCGAGTTCTGTGGCCTTTGATATTCGAGCACGTAAGCCCTAGGGGTGTCTCTACACCCAGCGCCCTAAGGCCTTCTGGTCTGGGAGTCGTTGGTCGAAAGCTCGCTACATGGATATCATTGAAGAGCCTAAGAAAACTAGGCATTGCACAGTCGATAGTGTACACGGGAAAGTGCGAATACGCCCTCGTGAGGTAATAAAAGCTTAATGAAAACCCCATGTTGACTCTTAACTCTAGTAATACATGGTTTAGTTAGAACTTATATGATTTGCTGTCTTTCTTAAGTTAAATCTTGTTTTTCCCCGAAGAAGCATAGTATGTGAATTATTTATCTGAATGCATATCTAATGGTTGCTAGGCACACAACGCACAATACATCAGTGCTGACAGTTTTGGATTTGCAGAATATGCCTTATTGTCTTATTTTGGGTAGCTTATCTGTTCGACTATCTCGTGGTTTTCTGAGGCATTGCTTTGAAAGTTCAATACTGGCTGGGAACTTGGATTTGCATTCATGATAGCGTAGGTTGCATACATTGTATATATTATATTGCATTTTGTGTTTAGTATTATTTTCGTTGCTTCAGGGCAAACAACGTTTAAGTTTGGGGGTATTTGATTAGTGGTTTTTATGACCACTTATTCAGATCCTTTCTAACTCATTCTGTTGCTTAAACTCAAGTATTCATGTGCTTTTAATATATTTTTCCTTTGTTTTGCATTATTCAAGTTTAGGAACTCTCCGAGTGCAACTTGATCGTAAAAGGACCAAAGATGGCCTAAACTGGTATGATAGGTCAAAGCATGGAGTCAAGCAGATGAATGAGGGCTGTGATGAGGCAAAAGAGCTAAAAAGGATGCAAGATGGCAAAATTGTGCTACAGAAATCAAATGCAGCAGAAGCCAGAAGCAATACAGTAGGTTCACAGCCCGCACGGTCGCACAGTGTTAAGGTAGCAAAGTCGCGCGCCCGCGCCAATCCTCAGTCCAGAAAGCCAGCATTTTGCAGCCGCGCGGCCGCGCCAGTCTAATTTTTGGCCAGGCTTTGACTTTCACTTAGCAAACGCAGGGGAGGAAATGATATAAGGGTCTTAACCCTTCATTTGGCCGGATACTCTCCCCTCTTGGGAGCTAAAAACCCTAGCCCTAATTCCTCTTTCCCTTCTCTTTTCCTTTCTTGTTTGTTAGATTAAGAGTAGATTAGAGAGTAGATTAGGTTTAATTAGTTTAGTTAGATTCTAGGGTTAGATTAGTTTGTAAAGATTGAAGCAAGGGTTGAGCATCAAAGATCCAAACAAGGAGGAAGACTCAAGATTTGCAATTTCTATCTCTTAACTCTCCTTGTATTTAATTTATATTCGGATGATGTTTATCAACCTTGTGGATAATATATTTGGGTTGTCTATGCCTTAAATCTATTTTGAGGTTCCAATGGAACCTTTTGAGTAGTCAATGTTAATTTCCCTTCCATGTTGGTCTTATTTGATTGCTATGTGCTTATCTATTGCGATGTATGCTTTAATTGCTTAATTGTGTTGCAACCAATTACTGTGATAACCTATGTGGGATTGAAAGACGAAATATAGGTTTAGATCCAATCGCAGTAGCGGGCGATTGTAGGTTCACATGGCATTGGACTTATAATTTGTGCTTAGGATAGACATATACCGAAGCACCGCTCGTAGTCAATAGAGAACTTGACCTTCAACCCTATTTATTTATAAATCACATAGACATATAGTGGTTTAGTTAATGTGGGTGTTCATGTAACGATTGTGATTTTATATTTAATTTTAAATATTTATTGAATTAAATAAATATTTTATGTAATTTATTTATTGAGTTAAATAAATAAATTATGTGATTTATGGAGTGATTTAATTAAGTGTATATATTAATTAATTGAATGTGTAATGCTTATTTAATTAATGTATATTAATTTTATATTATAATTCTAATTTAATTGAGATAATTAAATTAGATGAATTATGTGATGAAGTGTTACATGAATTATAATTAGCGAGTAATTATAATTATGTGACAATTTTATGTGATTTATTGATGTTAGATTTTAATTGATTAAATTAGATGATTAATATTTAATTAATTAAAATGTGACATTAAAGTATGCGTCAAATGATTTATTAAAATAAAAAGAAAAGGATTTTTTTTAAAATAATTTTTACCAAACAAGGCCCTTGCTTTTGTTTTAAAAGGCTGTTGCCAAACAGGGCCCTTACACTGGCTAAACCTAAATTACCTAAACCATGTTTGGAGTTAATAAAAACTAATTTCTAATTTTTCTTGTAGCCAAACAAGCCAAGTTGGCTTTTGAATTTTGTAACTTACGTTATAATTAGTAGTTAGTGCATATACTTATTATATGGGAGTTACATATATTATATATTACTTGTGTTATATATTATATGTATATACTATCAGTACGTTAGTTTTTCTAAAAGTTAGTCTAAAGCTAAGAAAAAAGAGCAGAGAAAATAACAGAGAAGAAGATAGAGAGAAGAGGAAGAGAAGGAAAAGGTATAGCTTGAGAAGCTTGAAGGGAATCACTATCATCTTCTTCTTCAATCATCTAAGCAAAAAGGGTATTATTTCAATTAAATTATATTTCTATGTGTTTTCTTTATAATATTCATGAATATGAGTTCTCTGTGTTTATGATTTAGCATGAAAGTTATACAAATATGATGTACATATATAAATTGTGTTTATAATGGTTATTATATGAATTGTATGTCATGATCAAGGATTTTCAGAAATCAAAATTTTGTCAGAACATGTTTTAATGGAGAAATTGATGTTCTTATGATTTTGTATGTTATTGGCCAATTTTAGAGTAAAAGTTATGATTTGATTGTGTTAATATGCCTATTTAGAATTGTTGTGATAATATCTTCAATTTCAAACATAATGCATGTTTTATAAGTGGAATTGGTAAGAAAATTTTATTACAGAGAATTATTTTATGAAAATATGAGTTTTCATAAAAATGGCCAAAATAGATTTTCAAAACTTATGATTATCATTGTTTAAATGATTTTGTATTTTGGAAGCATGCTTTATATATGTGTAATAGCGTATATATGTTTTACAGAGTCTATAGTACTGTATTTTTGGCGTTGTTGGCTTGTATGGGTTAATCGGTGAAGCAGAGTAACGTGGCTGTCTGCATCTGGCCGAGTTGCTGCGCAGCTGCGCCGGCAGCAAGGCCAGGAGCAGCGCAGCTGCGCCGCTTGTCCTTCCCAGATTCCTTCCCTGCGCAGCTGCGCCGGTTTAAAGGCAGCTGGCTGCGCAGCTGCGCCGGGCACAGTGCTTGGGCAGTGAGTTTTGCTTGCTTGTACAGTTTATTTTAAAGACCTTAGTTTAATTTTTCATGGATAAGGGGATATATATTTTGAATGATATAACATGTTGTTATATGATTATGATAATTTCATGTTTGGAAAATAAAAGAAATTTTGAAAACCTAATATGGTATTTAAAACTATAATTGTTTAATAAGTTACTTAATTATAATTTTATTAATTATAATTAAGAGTAAATGTGTAATTTAAATTATAAATTTTGTGAAATTATAAGGTATAGAAGTTTAATTATTTTAATTTAAATTATAATTTATGTAATTATAATTTAATAAATGCATGTTTAATTGTGAATTTTTAATTGATAATTACATAATTAATTATAAATTGTGTAATTATAATGCATGTTATAGTTTAATTAATTATTGATTATAATTGATAAATACATGATTAATTATAAATTGTGTAATTATAAATGCATGAATGTGGTTTAATTGATTTTAAATTATAAATTGTTTATAATTTAAAAGGTAATGATAATTTAAGTAATTATAATTTGATTAAGTGTTTGAATTATAATTGTTTAATTATAATTGAGTTAAATACATAATTAATTTAATTATGTGAATATGTAGGTGATGTAATTAACTATGTGATGGTTGATTATTATTACTATTTAATCAGAATGTGAGTTAACCATGAGGGTTAACAACTTATGTGAATTAGTTACGTGTTAACTAATTTAGGTTATTGTGATTGAATATATATGTGTAGGAAGTATTAAAGTACGTGAATTGTGTTAAGTAGCTTGCGCTTGAGGCAAGTCTTCTAAACCCCAAACTCGTTAATTTTACGCAAGTTTTCTAAACCCTAATGTTGTATTGATTTTATATGATCTCTTGAATTCATATATTCATTGTTGAGAATGTCCTTTCCATTTCAGTATTGGACAATTGTTTATTTAATTAAAATGGTCTTAACTTATTGTTCAAGTAAGATCCAATTATTATTTTAAATGCTTTAGGTTTACTTCTAAAGCATATGTTAATTCATAATGCTTTTATTTTGAATTATTAGAAGTCGATTCAACTAATCCTTAGTTGATGAACGTGAATTCTAAATTACCCTTGTAAGCTTATCCAAACCAAACTTTCTTTGGTGCGGACTTGAATTCAAATTACTGAGTTGAACAACCCTATTTACTAGGGGAGGTTACTACGTATAGCGTTAGATGGTTGTGCACAATACATGGTACGAAGGGCTGATCCCCCTAAGTACGAGTTAAGGTCCATAGTCTTATTGACTGTTAAAGGTTTAAATAGAAATATTTATAACCTAGGACAAGAGTTCAAAGGTCTTATGACCCTCAGATAAAATCTATATCCAAATTTTAATATTGATAGAGAATTATTATTCAATTCTTTATTATTGAAGCAAGCTAAGTTGTTCAGATTTTCTTAAAAATATTCTTTCATGTCTATATTATTGTTAAACTCCAGTGAGCTGTGGTTTGCTCACTCTTGCATTAAATAACAATTTCAGTTAAGGTTGATAACGCTGATACTCCGTCTACAAGTAAGGGCAAGGGAAAGCAAAGCAAGTGAAGACTTGTTTTTTTTATTTAATTGAGAATGATTGTAATAATTGAATGTTATATTTTATTTCCGCACTTTATTATATTCATGTCAAGGTTAGAGTAACCCTGGGATTGATTTTGAGAAGGTTGTAACCCTTGTTTTAAGGGAGATTTAGTTATTTTAATTTAAGTTGTAGTTTATTTTGCATTATTCATTGGGTAGATATATGTTATATTAGAAAGTGAACACCAAATCATGTGGAAACAAAGTACCCGGATTTGGGGGTGTCACAGTTCACGTGCGTCTATCAAATGTGGATTGCACGTGATTTGGTTTAGGTGCATCGAAAGATGGCCTACTCCCACTTTCGTGTTCTCGGCTAATAACTATAATAATTGATTTGACCTAATTAGAAGTGAATCAACTTAGACGAATCATTAGGGGAAATTGGAATCTCTTGTCTTCATTATCTGATTTTAACTCTAGAATTAATTAGTTTAAGTTAATTGCTTGCCTAGTTTAACTTAGTTTTAATTCATTCTCTTTACCATCCGTTTAAATAAGACTGAGATGATTATGTGCTAGTGGTTTGGTGTCTTTTATCCATTAATTCTCTGTGGGACGATATCTGTACTTACTCTTTATTACTCGTTGGCCGTGTATACTTGCGCGTTAATTATGTCATCTAATCGGACCAACAACTATTCACGAGTTAATATTCACGAGTTACTATTCACGGGGTATTATTTACGATAAAAATAATAATTTTTTCTCCCAGGTTTTGATCGTCATTCTTGAACTCTAGATAAATTCTCTAATATTTGTCCTTTATCTCACTGAATTCGTTATTCGTATTGTTTTCATCATCCTCAATCCTAAATGGTGATATAACTGAATATCTTTGGCCTGTAGTGCAAAGATGAATGATTACTTGATGAATATCTTTGGCCTGTAGTGCAAAGATGAATGATTACCTGATGAATATCTTTGGCCCGTAGTGCAAAGATGGACAGGTGTTGAGATAAACATGACCAACTGGTAATACAAATGAATATCTTTGGCCGTAGTGCAAAAGATGAATATTTGATTCGAGATGAATATTGATTAATGTTACAGGGATAAAATATTGATGATGGACTTTTAAATTATAGAAGATAGTAGACATCATTCTCTACTTAACTCTTCTAATGAATTGTCATTTTCGCTGCAGTTGTTGATCTAAAACTAGTTGTCCATAATATTTTATCTGATTTGTTGAAGACTAACAATAATTTATTCTTCATTATCTTAGTCATAATATTCTTTACTGGGCTAGTTGAGCTCACCCTTTTCTTCCATTGTTCTCTTCAGGAAATGAGAATATCGCGGGTACTAGTCGGGGAATGGAGTGATGGTCCGAGTTAGAGCTGTAGAAGTTCTCACTATTTTTTTTAAAAAATAGTGTGATAATAAATGTAATGAGGACTTAGTTTGAATGTTAATATTTTTTACATGTCTGTATTGACACTCACAGTTGTGTGGTCTTATTTTGCACGACCGTTTGATATGAAAGATTGTATTTGGATTTCGTACCATGTATTTGGTAACTCAGAATGGGTTGAGTATTGAACCTATTTTGGGGGCGTCACACTATTGTAGAATGAATATTATTTATTTAAATAGATTATTAGTTTAATTTATTTATTTAAATAAGATTAGAGTTGTTCTAATTGATTTATTCACAACCGGTTTAATATGGAGAACCTAAAGGGTCACACCATAAAAGGAAGAATAATTATTTAAGAAGGTAATGACATAATCGTAATAATATGTTAAGTGTAATTAATTTAATCTATGGTGATGGAATAAATTAAATAGCTTGATGTTTATTATTTAACATTTTGAAAATATTAAATATAAATTAATAAGAGGAGTCTTAATAATATTATTACAATTATTATTATTTTAATTTATAAAGGAGTTTAGGAAATAATTTAATATTAGTACTATCATTTATTCCTAATAAGATTAGGAGGCAAATTAATTAAAAAAAATTAATTAATTATTCCCAATGGGTTGGGAAGCCTAATTAATTAAAGGAGTTTAATTAATTAAATGAAACCCTATTTCTAATTGGATTAGAAGGGTTGACCAATATCTATATAAGAGGAGTCTTATGTTAGATATTAGTTGATGCAATTCCAATTGTTGGAGAGTACTCATTTTTTATAAAGAATAGAAAACTGGGGTTTAGCCAACCACCTTTTTTCTTAAACAATTCCTCTCCCTTGGTGGATCACCTTTTGAGGCCAAACACTTGGGTGACTAACGTTGATCAAAGAAAGGAATCAGTCCCGAAGATTCAAGGAGATCGCGAAGAACAAGGAGATGAACTCGTACCTACGGAAGCTTAGTTCTACAAGAGTATGATTCCATAACTTCTTATTTATCATTTTAAATTAATAATTTACATTAAAAATGATCCGGGTAATTGGTTTGTTGAAAATTTTAAACTCTTATTTTACCATGCTTCCGCTAATTTTTGCAATTTGATTGCTCCATGATTTCTTACAAACCTAACATCCTTAACTCCAAAAATATATGCTCGATGACAAAAGGTCTAGCAAATGAAATCTACATCGGCAAATATGTCAACCTGCGTCAATTCCTCACAAGTCGAGGCCTCTACACCGAAGTTCAAATCTGGGCAGTGAAAGAACGGGCCGCACCCTACAAGAACGTCAGCGGCACCCAGGTCATCAATCCAGCTGAGTCGCGAATAAAAAGCATAAGGAAATGGGGCACAAGCATCCAACAGCTAAAAAAAAACTCCAAATCGCCTCAGAAAGGGTGAGGTATGTTTCTACATCTAGTCAATTCAATTAAGCATGTGCATCAACCTAGGTTAATAGACTCCTAAGGATAAATTTAGATCATCACATCAAGCATGGTCTGCACATGTACAACCGCGCTATATCAGCGCACATCTCCATAAAAAAGTTTAGCATGCATCCCAGTAGAGTTAAATATGCGTGCACATTAAATACCCAGATTCGAGAAAATTTTAACGTTGTCAACTACCAGCAGGGTAGGCACCGTTGTCAACTACCAACATGGTAGGCACCGTTGTAAACTACCAACGTAGACATCGGGAAGGTCTGGTGATTTTAGAACATCATCCACAGCAGAGATGTAGAAAACATCTCAATTTATCTTCATCAAACAAGCATAGATAATATCGACGAAAATCAAAACTGTTGGAGTCAACACCAGCATAGGCATTAGCAACACTGATGAAAGACAACCGTTGGAATCAGCCCCAATATAGGCATCAGCAATAACTGATAATGGTAAAGCGATTTGCGATGCGATGTGCGATTTGCGAAGTGCGAAGTGTGATTTGTGAAGTGCGATTTGTGAAATGCGATTTACGTAGTGCGAAGTGTGATTTGCGAAGTGCGATTTGTAAAGTGCAATTTGCAAAAGCGTTCTAACATTCATCATACCATTCATTGCATTCCATTGCATCATTAAATTTATCTTATCATATTTCAAGTGTCTAGTAGTCTTTATCATGTTCATTCCATTGCATTGCATAAACATGATAAAGAGGGACATCTGTAGAAACTCAAAATTTTGCTTCCCTTGTACTAACCTTGTAGGAGGGCAAAAATGTCTTTTCACACTCCAGGGATAGCCCTTGAGGATTACAACATCAAATCAAACCCCAGAGACAACCCTGTGGTATATCAAATTAACCACGGAGATAACCCCGAGAAAAGACAGAGACAATAACAATCAAAACCCCAGAAATAACCCCGAGGGACATCAACAGCCACTTTAAGCCCGAAAACAACCCCGGGAGGGAAAAGATGTCATTTTGACAAACACAACATAGACAACAATCATCCGACTGAGAATAGGCTCACAAAGAACCACCACAACAATCCTAAGTGCAAACTGCATAAGACAACTAAACGGACTACCTGCGGAGACCTAGAGATGCTATTCTGGTCATTGACCCATCTTCCCAAATTCAAAAAAGGGAAAGCCCTATGTCATTGAGTAACTCTCGAAAAAATCTTTCCAGAATGGTATGCCACACCTCCATAGGATTCCCGAATTGAAAGGAACAAGCTTCCCAACGCATAGCAAGGTGAATGACTATCTAGCATCTACCTAGGGATGGGTTTTCCCCTTTTTACCTATCTTCCCGAACTCAGAATTGGGCAAATAATATACCATTCCGAAGTTATTGGAAAGAGATTTTTGGATTGATATGGCACGTCTTCTAACTCCCCCTGGATTGAGAGTTATGGTCCTTCCAGCGCACAACATGAAAACCTGACCTCTCGGGATGAAGACCGAGCAAGTGGGGCCCACTTTCGGACTGTCACAGGTGTACCTATGGCTGCCTCAAGTAGACATGCTGCTCACCCTAATTCCTCTATAAAAATTTGATCTTAGCTTATTTAAGAAGAGAGAAGGGAGAGAGGGAAGCTAGAGAGCTAGGTTTAGAGAGAGAAAGGGGCTAGATTTTGCATTTAAACTCTGTAAATCTCTTCTATAAACACTCATATACATATATATTGCAACATACCAAGTTTTAACCTGTGGAAATTGAGTCTAAGGGCACCCAAAGTCGTTCGATAGCCATTCTCGAGCTATATTGTAAGATCTTTTTTAGATCTGTGCTTTTTTCCTACTTTATTGCGTATATAAGTACTAGATCTGTGTATATTTTGCTTGATATAGCATAGATCCGAGTTTTAACCATTCATTTTCATGTAAATAGTCAATATTTGAGTTTTATTGACTAGATCTATCCGAGATCTAGCTATTAACCGGTTCAAAAGTTGTAAAACTTGAACCGAGAAGCTAGAATTGCTAAGATCTGTATAGATCTAGTTTTCTTTCTAGTTTTGTAAATATTTAGCAACCACGTGGCCCTAGATCTGTATCTAGAGGACGCTGGAAGCTTCAGCTACTCGCTTACAAGGATTTGATTGATGAATCCTTTATTTAGCGATGTCTAGAATAGATATGCATTTTATTTCAATATTTTCATTTATGCAGGTTGTTTAAATAATGGTATGTGAGCCTAGGAACCACAGGGTTGATGATTCAATCAATGGATCTAGATTCGGTTTCCATGATGGACTGGTTTAAGTTATACAGTCAGCTTGCAACCTATTGTACATTTAAATACAAGGCCTTAAAACGGTTATCCGAATTTAAGGCTCTAAAATAGTGAAAAATCATTTATATGGTGCTCGGGCATACTTCGATGGCTTTCATGCCCATAAGGAGCTGAACTGTAAGGACTAAGAATTTTATATAATTATATACATATATTTTTACGAATTTTTTTTTTACTTGAACCATATAAGTTAATATGTGAATTAAGCAAGATAGTTAATTTGTTTATTTTAAGTTAACTAAGATGAATACTTAATCAATGTGATTAAGGGATAGTAAGATGAGTTATGTTAAAAATTAATATAGCTTGAATATTAACCTTGAATGGTAAATTAAAAAGACTTATAATCTTTAAGTGATTAATTATTTATATGAATTATATAAAGTGATTATATGATTGTGTAATAACTTCTCAAGCCAATTAAGGCTAATTAAGTTAATGAATTAATGGAACAAAAAGGAAAGCCAAGAAATGAGAATATTAGATTATTTAACAATATATTGAATACTTTGTGTCATATATTGAATATATGATTAAATAACGGTAATAATTAATATTTATCAATGATGATAAATGTGTTATGAATTATGTGAAAAAATGCATGTGGCTAAATAAATATATATATTATGAATATGTATATATATTTATTTATTAAGTGGATTAAAAAGGAAAATTTACATAACCTAATTATACATTAGGAATAGAAATTTGATAACCTAGGGGTTATGGTATTAAAGAATATTAGTATGTAAAATATATACTAATCCTGAGAGATTTATTTTATACATCTCAATTAATTAATTTTATAACTTAATTAAAACAAGTCTAATTGGGTTATAAAATTAAAAGTACATGAGTGATTATTTAAAATCTAAAATGGGTGGAGTAGAAACCCTAATTAAATAATTAGGGTAAGATAAAATTATGTGTTGGACATAACCTAATTTATATGGCCCAAACAATTGTTTAGGAAGCCCAAAACAATTAAGGAATTAGCCCAAACTTTAGCCGAACCTATGAGTGACTTTTTAGTCATTTGATTAAGCAAATTTGGCATTAAAAATAAATTACAAATGGGCTAGAGAGAGAGAGAGAGAGGCGGCCACATAGAGAGGGAATTGAGCATGTGAGTTAATCATTCTTACTTCACAATTTTGCTTAACTTACATTACACTCTAGCCATATGTCATCTCTCTAATGGAGCCACCTTTTATTACCAAATTTACAAGCTAAAGCAACCTTAAGATTACAAGCAACATTTAGATAAGTGTGAGAGAGAAAAGAAGAGATGTATTGGGAGATAACAACTAGATATACAAAATATATCTACATATTTTACTAACACTCAAAATTCATTTCCTTTCTCTTTCATCTATTACTTCCAAGCTAACTAAACCAAAAAAAGAGAGAAAGAGAGAGTGAGAGAGAGGAAAGGAAGAGGAAGAGTCATTTCGACAGCCACATAAAGGAGAGAAGAGAGAGTTTTTGCAAAGTTTCAAAGCTCCATAATCAACCTAGGAAGAAGAAGAATGAAGATCTTGAGCAAATGTATAATCCTAAACTAGTTTATGTAATTTATTTTAATTAGTTATTTTAAATCAAAACTTAGATTTATGTTCTTGAACTCCAAAATCTTATATCTACATGTTAATAAGTATTTTATATTTAGATCTAACCATTTTAAGTATCAAAAGTTAGATCAAAAGAAAGAAAAGTAAAACTAGTTTCTAAAGGGCTAGAAAACCCTAACTTTCTACCACTTTGAAAAGTTATAACTTGAGATCTACACATTCTTTTTGCAATCTGTCAAAGAGGAGTGCTAGATATGTAAGTTAGCTTTCAAACCCAAGTGGTACCACTCAAAAATAATGATTTTTCAAGCCGTGGTGACTATTTTGGCAAAAATAGTCCAGATTTTTCATAAAGGAAAATGGACTGTTACAGGTCAGTCCCTTCCATGGGCAGTTTTGTCATTTTTTATGTACTTTAAAAAATCTAAAAAAATTTAGGATGGTAATATGATGAGTTATCTAGATACAGTCCAAAGATGGCGATTTTTGAATGTGTAGAATGATAGTTATGAATTTTATAAGAAAATAACTACTTTAAAAGTAAACTTAAATAACTCTTTGTGTGTAACTCCAAATATTGTAAAAGTTTTACTCGAAGTACATATATATAACATGAACATCCCCTGAAAAGTTTGTAATTTTTGGCCTTAAGGTCTATTCTTGATAAATATAACAAGATTCGGTTGTTTTGGTTATTTTAAATATAGTAAATGAAATTCAAAAATTCTAGAAAAAAATATATGTTCATGAGGATATTATATACTGATAAATCCCAGAAAAGAAAATTTTTGGAGTTTTTTTGGTATTTTTCATGGATGTGCTTGAGTTATGAATAAATAAGAATAATAAGTTATGTAATGATAAAATTTGTATAGTTGTGATTTTCTTGACTAAAGACCCTTAAAATGATAGGATCAGGTTTGTGGAGGATGTTTTGGTCATTTTTGATAATTTATTATATTTATGGCCTTTTATGATTATTAAATAAATGAATTAGTAAAGGGTAAATAATTAAAATAAATTATTTATAAGTTTAATAAATGATTAAAATATTATTAAAAGATTACTAATATTATATTAAGATATTATTAAGTAATTAATAATATTTAGATTAAAGTTAAATTAAAATATTATTAAAAAAATTAATAATATTAGTTAAGGATTAAAATATTATTAAATGATTAATAATATTAGTTAAGAATTAAAATATTATTAAATGATTCATAATATTATGAGATGAGTAAGATATTATTAAATGATTAATAATATTATGAGTTGAGTAAGATATTATTAAATGATTAATAATACTTGTGAATGGATAAAATATTATTAAATAATTTATAATATTAAACGAGAGTTTAAAATGAATAATAAAGAGAAGTTAAGTTATTTTAAGAATATAGTATGATTGAACATTTAATATGTTATATTGAGTATATAGTATGCTGAATAGGGAAAATGGTTTGAATTCGATTTGCCGAATTAGAGCATTCGGTTTGCTATATTAGCATTCGATTTGTTGTATTAGTATTTGACTTACTAGATTATAAAAAAGAACTTATAAAATAAAAGAGTAAGTGTTAAATATTAATGTATATGGTAAAGTGATTGAAATATTATCAAAGGACGATAATATTACTAATGATTTATGGTAGTATCAGATATTTAATTATGTGATTACATGTTATTATAAAATAATGATATTATAAGTGAGATATGTGATGCTAATTGAGAGATCAATCTTATTAATGATAGGTCTTACAAAAAAAAGTTAAATTAAATTGTGTAACAGTAGTCAACAGATCAGGCAAGTTTCCTAACTCAACTTGAGTTATTAATTTCAAAACATGATTAGTGGATAATTGGTAGCTGTCGTTTAGCACTACAAAATTAACCTTACTTCTATTCCACTAACTCAAGAATTAGTATAGTAATAAGCAAGGATCGATCCCACAGAAAGTGTTTTATTTTATATTTATCCAAGTATTTCCTAATAAATTGAGGATTTTTAGTTTGAAAAGTTGAATTAACGAAAGTGAATTTAAAAGAAATATCAATGAGTAAAAAACTTCAATTCTTCAGTTCAGTATCCCCTTTTCACAATTATGGATTAACCAAGTGTTTACAATATTTATCTTTTAATGAGATTAATAACCCTAGATAACCGCGATCGCTAATTATCAGAAATTCTCCTTATGTGTACATCTAATGCGACGATCGCCAATAATAGATCCTAACTATCATACTGTTGGGTTTGTACGTAACGCAATCATGCAATCAAATCACATAAATAGGGCGGAAGCGCAAAACATAAGTTTTCAAAAATTTATACAAACCCATAACTATGATCATGCTTTGTGCTAGTTATCAATAACAGAAAAGAAAGAACATGGAATTATACCTTTGAAGATCCAAGCTTCCTTAGGTACAAGTTCTACTTCTTTGATTCCTCTGTAGTGGCTCCTTCCCTTGATCAATGTCAGCCACCCAAATATTTGGCCTCTAACGGTGATCCACCAAGGAAGATGAAGAACTCAGGAAGATGGGTTATTGGCTTAACCCTTGTTTCTATCTTTATAGAATATGTGTACTCCCAACCCTTGGAAAAATTTATGTACCTTATTTCTGATATAAGACTCTCTTATATAGATATTAGGTTAACCCTCCTATTCCAATTAAAATATAGTTTTATTTAATTAATTAATTAAATAATTTTAATTAATTTATATCCTAATATTATTAGGATTGAGAGAGAGTACTGATATTAATTAATTCCTAAACTCCTTTAGAATTAAAATAATAATAATATTAATAAGACTCCTCTTATTAATTTATATTTAATATTTCTAAAATATTAAATAATAAACAGTAAGCTATTTAATTTATTCTATCACCATAGATTAAATTAATTATACTTAATGCATTATGACTATCATACCATTTTCTTCTTAAATAATTCTTCTTCCTTTTATGGTGTGACCCTTTAGGTTCTCCATATTAAACTAGTTGTGAATAAATCAATTAGAACAATTCTAATATTATTTAAATAAATAAATTAAACTAATAATCTATTTAAATAAATAATATTTATTCTACAATAGGGATAAGCCTTCCTAGCGATCAACGACTTTCCAGATAATATAGATTTCAACATTAATCATAAAAGAACTTGTGAGTTAATAGTTACCGTACAATTCAATCCTTCCACCATACAATGTCCCAATTAAATATAAGACATGGATTTACTATCAAGTCTTAATTTATTTAATCATATGTATTTCGATTAGAAAACGCACAACTCCAAATAATGCAAATTAGAAACCTCTTTCTAATTTTATTCCACCTTGGCCAAGGATTCCTGGTTGTCATTTAACGAATCACATAGGACATATCTCCTCTTTTACTAGAGGTGGTAGATTCTTTATTGATCATACATTATCTCCATATGTAACTCAGTATACCCAAGCATACCCTATATATACCTTAAAAGGCCTTAAGGAATAAGTCAAATTACAATTCATTATACACAAGATACTATGATGATCTCAAGTCTGAGGATCACTTGTACTACTATCACATTAGGAATTCCTATTGACAGGCGAGTAAAACTCCATTAGATATTCCATAGCGAGTCACGTTCAGTGAACTTATTCTCCAATAAGCACCTACATACTTGCTTTTGTGTCTCAGACAAATGACCATGAGATCAGTCATCCTCATCCAATGAGCAAGCAACATATGTACCAATTTATCTAGATTTACTAATCCCCATTTTAGAAATCCCACGATTGAGAACTATTTTAGTTTTTAAGCTTTTTAAGAATTTAGATCTCATTAGCATGATCTCATCATGATTCTAAAAGCATTGCTTAAAACTATGGGTTATTTACGTATTATAAAAAAAAACAGCACCATGTAGATAATTAAATGCATTAAATTAATATTTTATTAATAAATAAATAATATTATTTACAAAGTATGTGCTTTATCATCATACATGATTGGCTTGTATGCACACTACTATCAATCTCCCACTTGCACTAAAGTCAATCGCCATGGTATTTCATACCCATCTTCTCTAAGTGATGATCAAACTGCTGTTGTGTTAGAGCTTTAGTAAATGGATATGCAATGTTGTCTTGAGAGTCCACACGATCCAAGGTGACGTCTCCTCTTTCAATGATCTCCCTGATCAAGTGAAATCGCCACAACAAGTGTTTGAATTTCTGATGAGACCTGGGTTCCTTAGCCTGTGCAACCGCTCCGGTGTTGTCACAGTATATGGGAACTGCTTCTCCAATGCTAGGAACCACACCAAGTTGAGTTATGAACTTCTTCATCCAAACAGCTTCCTTTGCAGCTTCACTTGCAGCTATATACTCTGCCTCTGTCACTGAATCAGCTACTGTTTGCTGCTTGGAACTCTTCCAACTCACTGCGCCTCCGTTCAAGGTAAACACATACCCTGAAACAGATTTACTGTCATCTTGGTCTGTTTGAAAACTTGAGTCCGTGAATCCCTCGAGTTTTAATTCAGACCCACCATAGACAAGAAAAATATCTTTAGTCCTTCTCAAGTACTTTAGGATATTCTTCACTACCTTCCAGTGCTCTTCTCTTGGATTCGGCTGGTATCTGCTCGTTACACTAAGTGCGTGAGCAACATCCGGTCTAGTACATATCATGCCGTACATAATAGATCCTATTTTGCAGAAGCATAAGGGATCTTACTCATACGGTCTCTCTCCTCAGGTGTCTTTGGGGCTTGTTTTTTAGAGAGATGTATTCCATAGCTCATTGGTATGAGACCTCTTTTAGAATCTTCCATGCTAAATCTCTTTAGCATCGTATCCATTTATGTTCCTTGGGATAAGCCGAGCATCCTTTTAGATCTATCTCTATAGATCTTTATCCCCAAAATATAGGATACTTCACCCAAGTCCTTCATGGAGAAGTTTTTAGTAACCAGATTTTAATTGATTGTAACATAGGAATGCCATTCCCTATCAGTAATATATATCATCAACATATAATACAAGGAATGATACTGTGCTCCCACTAACCTTCTTGTATACACATGGTTCATCCTCATTTTTGATAAAATCAAACTCTTTGATTGTCTCATCAAAACGAATGTTCCATCTACGAGAAGCTTTCTTCAATCCATAAATGGATCATTGTAGCTTACTGACTTGATTTGTTCCAACCTTTGAAACAAATCCCTCTGACTGTGTCATATACACATCCTCCTCAAGTTTCTCATTGAGAAAAGCCATTTTCACGTCCATCTGCCAGATTTTATAGTCGTTATAAGATGCAATCGCAAGCAAAATCCGAATGGACTTGAGCATAGCTACTGGTGAGAAGGTTTCATTATAGTCAACTCCTTGTCTTTGTTTGAAACCTTTCGTAACTAGTCGGGCTTTATAGGTCTCTCTACCTTCCCGTCCGCTCCAGTATTTCTTTTAAAGACCCTATTTACACCCAATAAGCTTTATGCCTTCAGGTGGTGAAACCAAAGTCCATACTTTATTTTCATACATGGAGTACATTTCAGATTTTATGGCTTCAAGCCATTTCCCTGAGTTTTTATTACTCATAGCCTGTTCGTAATTCAATGGATCATCATCATTCATGATGTGTACCTCATCATCATCCTCTATGACGAATCCATACCTCTCAGGCATCTTTGGTACTCTTCCAGATTTACGAATAGGGTGTGGTACAGTAGGTTCTTCTATTTGGTCAAGTACCTGACTTTGATCCGTGGTAACTTGTGATTCTTGAACTTCTTCAAGATATATCTTACTCCCACTGACCTCTTTATGGATAAACTCCTTTTCCAAGAAGGCAACATGTTTCGCAACAAACACCTTTTGTTCAGTTGGATGATAGAAATAATACCCTACAATTTCTTTAGGGTATCCCACAAATCTACACTTATCGGATTTAGTCTGTAGCGTATCATTTTCAAACTTTTTGACATAAGATGGACAACCCTAAGTCTTAACATGCTTAAGATTTGGTTTCCTCCCCTTCCACATCTCATATGGAGTCTTTGGGGCGGATTTGGTAGGTACCTTGTTAAATAGGTATGCAGCCGTTTCTAGGGCATATCCCTAGAAGAAAATTGGAAGGTCGGTAAAACTCATCATGGATCAAACCATGTCCAACAGTGTTCGATTTCTCCTTTCAGATACTCTATTTAACTGTGGTGTACCTGGAGGAGTCCATTGTGAGATTATACCATTTTTTTGAGATAATTGAGAAACTCACCGCTTAAGTATTCTCAACCTCGATCTGATCGAAGTATATTAATACTCTTGCCCATTTGTTTCTCTACACTTCTGAACTCTTTGAACTTTTCAAATGATTCTGACTTGTATTTCATTAAATACACATATCCAAATCTTGAGTGATCATCAGTGAAAGTAATAAAATAAGAATACCCACCCCGTGCACTTGTTGTCATAGGTCCACAAACGTCTGTGTGAATCAATGCCAACAACTCTGTAACCCTTTCACCTTTTCCACTAAAAGGAGATTTAGTCATTTTACCCATGCGACAAGATTCACAAGTTGGATATGATTCATAATCGGATAGCTCTAGGAGCCCATCCTTATGCAACTTGGATAATCTTGTTTCATTGATATGACCGAGTCTACAGTGCCACATGTAGGTATAATTAATATCATCTCTTTTCTTTTTCTTAGTTTGTTCAATTTGAAATATATTTTCTTGCAAGTCAAGTATATAAAGCCCATTTCGCAAATTTCCAATACCATATAAAATATCGTCTTTATAAATAGAACAACCATTGTTCTTTATAATAACGTCAAAACCTTCCATATTCAATACAGAAATTGAAATAATATTTTTAATTATATTCGGAACATAATAACAGTTATTAAGATAAATGGACTTGCCCGAAGGCATTGCTAAACAATAAGTTCCTACAGCTAATACATCAACCTTTGCTCCATTTCCCACTCGTAAGATCACCTCATCATTGTTCAGCTTTATACTTCTAACCAGTCCCTGCACAGTGTTACATATGTGAGACCCACAGCCGGTATCCAATACCCAAGTAGAATTATGACTTTCAGAAAAATTAATTTCAATTATAAACAAACCTTGATTGGAAGTCGAAGCTTCTCTAAGCTTCTTCTCTGCTAGAAACTTCTTGCAGTTCCTCTTCCAATGTCTCGGCTCGTTGCAATGAAAGCACATTCCTTTAGCTGGTTCAGGTTTCTTTTGTTTCTTTTCTTTCCCCTTTCCCTTAGCCTTCTTGGATTTTTTCTTTTCAGAAGATACCTTGGGCCTCTGCCTTTTATTGGAAGAATTCACCAGCAAGACATGGTTCTTCTTGGATGGGAAGTGACCTTCTGCAGTTTTCAGCATGTTAAGCAGCTCAGGTAAGCTGACATCGAGCTTATTAATGTGAAAATTAACCACAAACTGCGAGAAGGTCTCAAGGAGTGACTGCAAGACCAAGTCTTGACTCAATTTTCCATCCATGACGAACCCAAGTTGTCCAAGGCGTTCAATTAAATTGATTACCTTCATAACATGAGTCTCGACGGCAGTGTCCTCAGTCATCCGAGATCGGAAGAGCTCCTTAGATATCTCATATCTAGCCATTCCTACTCTGTTCACCATACAACTCCTTGAGGTGAAGCAGCATAGCAGGAGCATCCATATTTACGTGATGACGCTGAAGCTCGTTATTCATGGATGTGAGCATAATGCATTGAGCCACAGATGCATCATTTTGCCATTTATTGAAAGTGACAATCTCTTCCTCAGAGGCTGTTTCCGAAACAAATTCAGGGATAGTTGAATTTAGGACATAAGAAATCTTTTCAGTAGTGAGAACAATTCTCAGATTTCTTAGCCAGTCCTCATAATTCGGCCCGGTAAGTTTATATTCATCAAGTATGCTTCGTAGTGAGATTAGTGATTTTGACATTTTTAAAATTCTAAATGTGAAAAGACAACATTTTTAGCAAACATTCATTTTATTAACTTTGCATACCAAAATAAATTTAGGTCTTTATTTTAAATTGGTATCTCCCACTATTTTCATCAAACTATATAACCCTCACTTATATAGTTCGGCAACATCTAATTAAAGATTTACTAGTGAGATTAAGGATTCCATTTCAAATGTATATAACCTTGTGGATAGCACAATAAGCGATATACAAATAAATAGGTAGACAACTCTTGTCAATTACATCACCATGTAACTCCTTTTATTTTGCCTCTTAAATCATAAAGGTCATGTGTGTGCACATCTGAACTAAAATGATTTAAGTTAAGTCCAGCCTAAGACTTCCAAGAAAAATGTTCGTCCTTGTGGATAGCACAACAAGACTAGATCGTTCAATTTTCTTGATAAACATCAAATGTGATTAATTAACATCTTAGATACTCAATACTCGCCTTGTGGATAGCACAACAAACTCATATTAAATATTTAATACTCTATTAATTAATCACGCTAGAAGGCGACGTTCGATATTCCAAATATCATTTGAACGCTTCGGACTTAATATTATTTCTTTGAGAGGTTTGTTATTATTTGTCTCATCTTGTTTAGCGCGTATACTCATATATATATAAAATACGCGTCATTTTATTAAACATGCGAAGCATGTTAGCATATATATAATATTTAGCATGCAATATAGAATACTATATTCTACCCGGATTGATTATGGACTTTTATTCTAGTTTGGTTCACTAGAGCCACCAAGTGAACCAAAAGGTCAAACCTAGGAGTGCAAGAATTTAAATTTAAATATAACTATTACATTTAAACCCGGGCTCCATACAAATGGGTCTTCACGCGTTCCTTGCTCCTTGGTCTCCAATTTCTTCAAGATAATTCTAACTATTTCTATTACATAAACTATAATTAAATAGAAACCTTGATCAGCAGTCAAGAGGAAATACATAGGAAAGAGATAGAATTTACATCGAGAATAAAACTAGAGAAGACGAGGTACGCAGACCCCATTTTATAATACCCATTCATTCAAGCATTCATTCAAAATAAAATCTAATCACATTGGTCATAGTCCATAATTAACCCCATTTATTATCATACATATCACCATATGCATCAATAAATTTTCATTCATCTCATGAATTATAAAGCTATTCCATATATAGATCGATGTCATTTAATGGACAAAAATTTTGCTAAATTTTATTTTTGAAACAAAATAAACTCTTTTATTTTAATCAAAAATAAATCCAAATTAAACTCCTTTAATTTTAGCAATCTGAAATCATATTTCAGATAAAATAAACATTTTTATTTTAAAACTTCATTAATTAAATAAACAGTTTACTTAATTAAATAAAATCAATTTTCAGAGTCTGTCCAGGTACCGGCGCAGCTGCGCCAAGAATGTACTGGGCTTCTGCGCGGCTGCGCAGGAAGCCTGTGACACCGGATTTTGCAGACTGGCGTAGCTGCGCCCGGAATAAACTGGGAAGCTGCACCGTTCGTCGGCAGAATCACCAGAAATCGATTTTTATCCAGAAAATCTGATCCCATCATACATCAATTCATACATGGAATTATATAATTGATAATTAGCACAAAGTTAGGCTCTGATACCACTGTTAGGTTTGTACGTAACGCAATCATGCAATCAAATCACATAAATAGGGCGGAAGCGCGAAACATAGGTTTTCAAAAATTTATTCAAAACCATAACCATGATCATACTTTGTGCTAGTTATCAATAACAGAAAAGAGAGAATATGGAATTATACCTTTGAAGATCCAAGCTTCCTCAGGTACAAGTTCTACTGCTTTGATTTCTTTAATTCCTTTGTAGTGGCTCCTTCCCTTGATCAATGTCAGCCACCCAAATGTTTGGCCTCTAACGGCGATCCACCAAGGAAGATGAAGAACTCAAGAAGATGGGTTATTGGCTTAACCCTTGTTTCTATCTCTATAGAATATGTGTACTCCCAACCCTTGGAAAAATTCACGTACCTTATTTCTGATATAAGACTCTCTTATATAGATATTAGGTTAACCCTCCTAATCCAATTAGAATAAGATTTTAATTAATTAATTAATTAAACACTTTTAATTAATTTATATCCTAATCTTATTAGGATTAAGAGAGAGTACTGATATTATATTAATTCCTAAACTCTTTTAGAATTAAAATAATAATAATAATAATAATAATATAATATTAATAAGACTCCTCTTATTAATTTATATTTAATATTTCTAAAATATTAAATCATAAACATTAAGTTATTTAATTTATTCTATCACCATAGATTAAATTAATTATACTTAATGCATTATTACTAGCATGCCATTTTCTTCTTAAATAATTCTTCTTCCTTTTATGGTGTGACCCTTTAGGTTCTCCATATTAAACCGGTTGTGAATAAATCAATTAGAACAATTCTAATCTTATTTAAATAAATAAATTAAACTAATAATCTATTTAAATAAATAACATTTATTCTACAATAGGGATAAGCCTTCCTAGCGATCAACGACTTTCCAAATAATATAGATTTCAACATTAATCATAAAAGAACCTGTGAGTTAATAGTTACCGTACAATTCAATCCTTCCACCATACAATGTCCCAATTAAATATAAGACATGGATTTACTGTCAAGTCTTAATTTATTTAATCATATGTATTTCGATTAGAAAACGCACAACTCCAAATAATGCAAATTAGAAACCTCTTTCTAATTTCATTCCACCTTGGCCAAGGATTCCTAGTTGTCATTTAACGAATCACATAGGACATATCTTCTCTTTTACTAGAGGTGGTAGATTCTTTATTGATCATACATTATCTCCATATGTAACTCATTATACCCAAGCATACCCTATATATACCTTAAAAAGGCCTTAAGGAATAAGTCAAAGTATAATTTGTTATATATAAGATACTATGATGATCTCAAGTCCAAGGATCACTTGTACTATTATCACATTAGGAATTCCTATTGACAGGCGAGTAAAACTCCATTAGGTATTCCATAGCGAGTCACGTTCAGTGAACTTATTCTCCAATAAGCACCTACATACTTGCTTTAGTGTCTCCACACAAATGACCATGAGATCAGTCATCCTCATCCAATGAGCAAGCAACATATGTACCAATCTATCCGAATTTACTAATCCCCATTTTAGAAATCCCACGATTGGGAACTATTTTAGTTTTTAAGCTTTCTAAGAATTTAGATCTCATTAGCATAATCTCATCATGATTCTAAAAGCATTGCTTAAAACTATGGATTATTTACATATTATAAAAAAAATATCACCATGTAGATAATTAAATACCTTAAATTAATATTTTATTAATAAATAAATAAGATTGTTTACAAAGTATGTGCTTTATCATCATACATGATTGGCTTGTATGCACACTACTATCACATACAACCTATAACTATCAGTCTAGATTTAATACAATAGAAGCATGAAGACTGAGAATTAGATTATTTCTAGCAATAATTACACAATCAGGAATTATTTAACTTGTCTTCTGAAAACCTTAATAATATTCAAAAGCTTGACCGCAATCAAATATCATTAACTGCTACTTATGATCAGATATACATCGTTTGCTTAATATATATCTTAATCTAGCAGATGATATCAATTTACTAATTTAATCCTGCAGAAACTAAATTAGTCAATTAAATAGCATACAAGAAAGTTTATGTAGATAATCAGAATAAATCTCACACACGAAAGAATAAATAGAATAAACTTGATCAAACCATTAATTGTAAATAAGGTTCAACATCCCTTTAGAATTGAATTGAATAATTTAGCCTGACATACCTTGATTCTCCAAAACTAGGGTTTGAATAGCCTCCAAGAATTCCTAGATCCAAAATGATAAAAAAGTAAGTAAAATAACTAATATTTATAGTCTATCAAAACCCTAGTACAATTAGTAAACTTCAAAATCTTATTCCTAATCAACTTCTGCTCAAAAAGGCTACAAATCAGCTTTTCCCGTCAGCCACGCACTGTCCGCGCGTGGGCTTTTATCACAGCAGCGCACTTCGCACTTGGGTGGCAGATACTAGGCTTCGTTCACGCGCGCTCAGCGCTTCTTGTACTACTGCTAGTGCGCGGTCAGTGCTTGCTATGCAATAACTTATCCTCCTTATGCGCGGTCAGCGCTTGGGTTAACACTGCGAGGGCGCGGTCTGCGCTCCTACTCTAGAATCGTCCAAATATCCAGCTTTTCATTCAGTTTCAGTTTCTATCTTCTTTCCTGCAAAGTAAACATAAAACTCCGAAAATACTACGAACAATACTAAAAAACTTACAATATAACAAGTTAAACGAGACTAAATCATAGGTTTTCAACCTACTCATCAAATTCCCCCAAACATGAATCATTGCTGTCCTCAAGCAAACACAATGATATTAACACTAAAACTATGATGAATGCAACTACAGAGATTGAACAATAACCATGGTAATTCGATGAATCATATGCCTCAGAGATAAATAACTATTATGACATCAATATCACATCATGCATTACCTTAACTTCTCACATCCTCACCTCACAAACATAAGATTTGTATGTTTCTCTGTGTGTGTGTGTCCAACATGACTCCAACAATAACAATGAGCAACACAAATAAATTCATACGCATGCAACTTATCCAAGACCAAATTTTGTAGTTCAATCATAGTATACACATAAATACGAGGGCAATCACGTTTTGGAACCAAGCTCTTTGTATCAAGTGAGTGCATTTTAATGCTCCATCTCACTAATTATCTCTTAAGTCTGACTTGTGCAATGTTCAACTTCCTTAGGCTTTCCAATGCCACCCGTGTAACGGACTTTCGACCAACGACTCCCAAACCCAAAGGCTTTATTGCTCTAGGTGTCAAGACATCCCCTAGGGTTTACTTATCTGAGTAACAAAGGCCACAAAATTGAATTAAGTCAGATTTTATTCCAGAACTATATTTTTTTCTCTTTTTTCTTTTTTTTCTTTTTCTATATTTTTTCTGATTTTTCTTTTCTTTTCTTTTCATTCGAGCCACAATTCCCCCGAACTTATGCATAAGTTAATGTTCAATTTCCATCTGTGATCAAATGAATACATGCCCATGTTTTATCTTGAATCTACTTTCTTGTTATTATTGATAATCATTTGGTGTGCTTGAGATTAGAAAAACACAAGACTCATATTATGAAGTTCCTATGGTCAAAATTAATCAACACATGATAATTAATTTAGGCATGCAAGTCATAAATCAAACTCCTCATTGGCTTTCATCATAACTAACAAGGCTTAATTGCTCAATCTCCATGCAACTAACACAAATCCTACATGAATGCAAATATATATTTTTATATATTATAATAAAACTATATTATATGCAACCTAAATATGATATTAAATTAAATTACCCCCCCCCCAACTTATCATTAGTAATATCCTCATTACGTGAAAATAAAGCAATTTAAGCAAGAGGACTTCCCTGCGAGACGAGTTAATGCTCGTCTTGAGGACCTTCATCATCCAAAGGGGGGTAAGCAAGTAGAATAAGAGGACTCAGAAGCTGGACTGGTTCATTCAAATTGAAACGGGAGAAGGCATCTGCCAATGTCGTGAATGCGCCAATGTTGTATGCATGCATTGAATCCTAGCGTTAAGCAAGTCGGAGCATCTACTTTTGACTCCTATTTGTAGAAGTCATAGATGGTCCCGCTTCTGCCTCATCTTTCATCGGCACATCCGTGGCTGGTGGCGATGATGGTGAAATCATGATATAACCCTCACCCCATGGGTGAGAATGTGCTCCTGCCCAGGATCTGTAGGTGACGGTTGTTTTGTGGTCAATTGCCCCCGTGGGCATCTGAACAGGCTCTGATGTATCCCACTGCACTCCTACTTTTCGGCATAAGTCAGTGATCAAAAATTCGTGTAATAGGCCGCATATAGTGCCTCCGCACAATGCTCTGTCAATTAACTCTTGGATACACATGCCGACATCCACCTGTAAGATTTCCACTTCATTAGGCCTCTCAAACCAATGATGTACGATCCCATAGAGGAGGCGTGCCCTTTCTTTTGTGACTTTAGTCTAATGGCGTGTAGGCATTAGCCTAGCACAGATGAAGGTGTACCATGCTTTTCCATACTTGCTCAACTCCGAGTGTGAAAACGTGACTTTAATGTCCGCCCCAGGCTTGGTTACCCATTGTGTTCCAGGCTTGCCTAGGCAAGCAATAATCTCATCCAAGCTTGGGAGGTTTTCTTTATATCGGTCCCCCATTGGTGTTTCCAACCCAAAGTGTGCATTGATCACCGTGTGGTGGAATGAGACTGGTTTGCCCCTAACTTGCACAACCTGCCCTTCATGTTATATGACATTAGCATAGAATTCTTTTACTATATTTATCATCGCAGGTTGTGGTTGTTCCACCTGCTGAAACCCTTGTCGTTCCACGATCATCAGAGCCATGTCACCATCCAAGTTAGCATCGGGCTTCAACCCCCGTTCTAGAACAAGCGTCTTTTTGGCAAGCGACGTTGTAACGCGTCACCGCTGCCTCGCTTGTAAACTTTGATTTGTCAAAAGTTGGGCGAGCACTAGATGTTGATGTTCTTAGCCTTTTCGATGTCATAATTAGAAATTTGCACAGAAGTTTTGACTGTGACAATGTGTCAAGCACCTGGCGTGCACCCTTCTTTTTCCCCCAAACTGACTTTCCTTTATATCACAAGCTTTCTCAAATTAGTAGCACAAATCCTTGGGTCGTCAGTAACCCAAGGTATCCCAATCACAGTTATATAAATATGCTAACAAATTTGACTATGAATGAGATGGGTTTTACAAACTAAGATAGAATCAATTTGTTACTTGCTTAAGACTTGAATACTTGCCTGTGATTCTTACCTGAATTGTTATGAAAATTGATTTGATGTTAGCAATGATGGTTGTACTGCTGGAGATTCTGTATAATGTGAAGATTGGAAGTTGTGTTGTGTATAAGTGAGTAAAAGGGATGTATCGAAGAATTTAGGAGAGAGAACTGGATGTTGATTTGGGTGTTTGGCGTGAATGGGTGTGGTGGTATTAGGGTGTAAGTGGGAGAGGAGATGAAGAGTTAGGGTTGAAATAGAATAGGATAATGGAAATTAGCAGTTGAGGAGGAAAAGGAATTGAGCAATGGTGTTGGGGATTGAAGAGCCTGCGTGAACCCTTGTTTTAATTCGATGCAGCAGAGAGGCGCGGTTCGCACGGTCCGCGCGGGACTAATGTATGATGGGGGCGCTCCGCGCGAGAGGGTTAGTGCTCTGAGACATTTTTCTGTTTATGTTGCGCGCACCGCGCCTGACGAAGCATGCTCCGCGCCCGTCAGAAAAAAAATTCCCTCCTTGTGCTGCATAGTTAGCGAGGTCAGCCCTATCTGTTTGTTTGCTATTTTGCTCCTTTACTTCTACTTCCCTACACAATTATAGAGCACATATCAGAATCCTAAGAAGATAAATGTTAGAAAATCAATTAACAACTAATACATGTAATTAAATTAATACTAATAACAAAAATCTTATAAAATTATGGGTTGCCTCTCACACAGCTGCCCTTGTTTAACGTCGTTAGCTCGACTGCAATCCATTCAATCATCCGGAAGCCAGATCAATCAGTGTCAACATCTCAACTTCCTCAACCTGACTGATGTCCAAAAATAGCTTCAACCTATGGCCGTTCACCTTGAACACATTCCCTGTCTTTGGGTTTTGTATATCTATAGCACCATGAGGAAACACATTAGTAACAATAAATGGACCCTCCCAATGAGAACGCAACTTACTTGGAAATAATTTCAATCGTGAATTATAAAGGAGAACTTTTTGCCCAATAGTGAAATTCTTCCGCAAAATCTGCTTATCATGGAAAGCTTTCATCTTAGCCTTATACAGTTTAGAACTCTTATATGACTCATTACGCAATTCCTCGAGTTCTTGTAACTGCAACTTCCTATGGACGCCAGCTTGATCCAAGTTCATGTTGCACTGTTTGATCGCCCAGAAAGCCTTATGCTCTAGCTCCATAAGTAGGTGACATGGTTTCCCAAACACCAGCCTATAAGGCGACATACCAATTAGAGTTTTGTATGCCGTCCTATATGCCCATAGTGCATCATCTAATCTAAGACTCCAATCTTTCCTGTTCGAGTTTACTACTTTCTCCAAAATGGATTTTATTTCTCGGTCGGATACCTCAGCTTGGCCATTGCTTTGCGGATGATAGGATGTAGATACCCTGTGAAGAACGTTGTACTTCTTTAACAAAGCTACTAACACCCTATTACAGAAGTGAGTTCCGCGATCACTAATAATGGCTCGTGGTGCTCCAAACCTGACAAATATGTTAGTCCTGATAAAATATGCAACAACTTTAGAATCGTCAGTCCTGATGGCTTTAGCTTTCACCCATTTTGAAGCATAATCAACTGCCAATAAGATGTAAATATTTCCAAAGGAAATAGGAAAAGGTCCCATAAAATCAATACCCTAAACATTAAAGATTTCAACAATTAGATTAGGGTTTTGTGGCATTTGATGTCTATGAGATATATTACCTGTTCTTTGACAATTTTCACATGATTTGCAAAATAGATATGAGTCTTTGAAAATTGAGGGCCAACAAAAACCACTCTCTAACACCTTATGTGATGTTCTTTTAGGTCCAAAATGACCTCCATAAGCATAGGAATGACAGAAAGCTAGAATAGATTGGAACTCATTATCAGGTACACAACGTCTAACTATCTGATCAGCACAAAATTTCCACAAGTATGGGTCATCCCACACATAATGTTTTGCGTCACTCCTAAGCTTTTCTTTCTAGGATTTTGAAAACTCACCCGATAAATATGCACTTACCAAATAATTTACAATGTCTGCATACTAGGGAGTTGTATTGCCAATGGAAAGTAGATGCTCATCCAGAAACATGTCTTGTAATGGTAGTGCTTCTTCCTCCTTCAAAATTCTGCTCAAGTGACCCGCTACCAAGTTATACGCGCCCTTTTTATCTTTAATTTCCAAGTCGAATTCTTTCAGCAACAAGATCCATTTTATGATTCGAGGTTTGGACTCTTTCTTAGTAAGCAAGTACCTGAGAGCAGCATGGTCAGAATAAACTATCACTTTAGTACCAAGTAAGTATGATCTAAACTTCTCTAAAGCAAATACAACAGATAAGAGTTCTTTTTCAGTTGTGGAATAGTTTATCTAAGCCGCATTCAATGTTCTGGAAGCATAGTAGATGGCATGGACAGCTTTGTCAATCTTTTGGCCCAAGACGGCGCCGACATCATAGTTGCTTGCATCACACATTATCTCGAATGGGAACTTCCAATTTGGTGGTTGAATGATAGGGGTTGGCGTTAATAATTTCTTTAAGGTATCAAAAGCCACCTTGCATTCATCATGAAACTGGAATTCCTCATCTTTCTGAAATAGCTTGCATAAGGGCAATGTTATCTTTGCGAAATCTTTGATAAACTTGCGATAAAATCCTGTATGTCCAAGAAAAGAGCGTATCTCCAGCACTCTGACGGGATAAGGCAATGCAGATATAATATCAATTTTAGCTTTATCGACTTTTAAACCATTAACTGACACTACATGACCAAGTACAATTCCTTGTTCTACCATAAAGTGACATTTTTCCCAATTTAGCACAAGGTTAGTTTCCAAACATCTATCCAATACACGTGTCAGATTATCCAGGTAGGCATCTAACGAATCACCATGTATTGTGAAATCATCCATAAAGACCTCAATGCATTCTTCTAAAAGATTAGAAAAAATACTCATCATGCATCTTTAAAGAGTACATGGGGCATTGTAAAGTCCAAAGGACATTCGCCGATAGGCAAAGGTACCAAAAGGACATGTGAATGTGGTCTTTTCTTGGTCTTCAGGTGTAATCAAAATCTGGTTATAACCTGAAAACCATCTAGAAAGCAATAATAAGTATGCTCAGCTAATCGTTCTAACATTTGATCAATAAAAGGAAGGGGAAAGTGATCTTTTCTAGTTACGGCATTTAACCTCCTATAGTCAATATGCACTCTCCAACCTGTTTGCATTTGTGTGGGCACTAACTCATTATTATCATTCTTGACAACCGTGATTCCAGATTTCTTTGAAACTACCAGCACCGGACTTACCCATTGACTGTCGAAAATGGGGTAGATGATTCCTGCATCGAGCAATTTTATTACCTCTTTCTTCACTACCTCTATCATAGGTGGGTTCAACCGTCTTTGTGCATCCCTCGTAGGTTTAGCCCCTTCTTCCAACAAAATTCGTTGCATGCACATTGCGGGACTAATACCTTTGATATCTGTTGTGGTCTAACCAAACACTGTGATGTGGTCCCTAAAGACTCAACAATTTTTTTTCCTGCATCCTTAGTTAGATTACTAGCAATTATCACAGGTAAAGTCTCATTAGTCCCTAAATACGCATATTTCAAGTGTGCAGGTAATTGTTTCACTTCAAGTGTTGGAGCTTGCTCAACAGATGGTAATAGTTTTTGGTGAGACACAGGTAATTGAATTAACTGGACTGCATTCTTATCTGATAGTTTAGGAAATGAGTGTAGCGCAGCCACAAGTTTCTTTAATTCCTGATTTTGCTCAAGTTCATTCTTCCCATCCATGTCCAAACAGCTGGAAATAGCAACCTTCAAGATGTCTCTCTGAATTTGTTCAAAAGTTTCCTGCACTAAAGAGTCACACACATCAATTGTAAAAAATTGACAAATATCACTAGGGTACCTTATGGCATCATAGATGTTAAATTGCATCTTTTCGCCATCAAACTCCATTGTTAAGGTCCCATTGTGTACATCAATCATAGTCCTCGTTGTCTTTAGGAAGGGCCTTCCTAACAAGATGTGGGATGGGTTTGGTGATGTGTCATCCTCCATATCCACTATGTAAAAATCTGCAGGAAAGATTAGTTCGTTCACCTGCATTAAGACATCTTCAACTACCCCTCGAGGGTAGGTGTTAGTACGATCTGCCAATTGAATAATCACACCAGTATGCTTCAAAGGACCTAGATTTAGAGACTTATAAATAGATAATGGCATCACATTAATCGAAGCACCCAAATCTAGCATGGCCTTCTCAAATCTAGTGTTTCCTATCTTGCATGGGATCGTGAACATGCCTGGATCTTTACATTTAGGGGGCATTTTTCTTTGAAGACAGCTGATACATTCCCCCCAACTGTGACCTTTTCATCATTTTCCAATTTTTGTTTGTTAGTGCACAATTCTTTTAAAAATTTTGCATACCATGGCACTTGTTTAATTGCATCAAGTAATGGAATATTCACTTCTACTTTAATAAAAGTTTCCAGAATTTCTTTTTCCTGTTCATCTTTCTTTGAAGGTCTAGAATTTTTGTGAGGAAAGGGAAGAGGAATATCTTTAAGCTGACAAAGAGGGTTAGGATGTACCTTAGATTTTTCCGGTTCCTCCTTAGCTTGCTCTTTCTCAAACTCAATTGTGTCTGTGGGTGTATCCATTTGCTTTCCACTCTGCAAGGTTATAGTACTAGCATTCTCCTTAGGATTCACAACAGTTTGAGATGGAAGCTTCCCTAAACCTTGAGAGTCTAACCGACCCACAGTAGTAGCTAATTGGCTCATTTGACTCTCCAAACTATGGATGAAAGATTTCATCTCTTGTTGGAACTGTTGTGTCTGTGTCATAAATGCTTTGAATATGTTCTCCAAGGATGTTCCCGCATTGGCCGATGCTGCAGGTTTGGGTTGGTACTGTGGCTGATTTAGCTAAAATTACGGTTTATTTGGGTAGAACCCTTGTGCCTGCAGCCTAGCATCCCCATAAGTCAAGTTGGGATGATCCATCCATCCTAGATTGTAAGTATTGGAGAAAGGATCATAATTCCTTTGCGACTGTGCCTGGTAATTGCCCACTGTATTAGCTTGTTGTGCATTCTCTTCCTCTTGTAATGTCGGGCAAGCATCTGTAGGGTGCCCTGCCATTAAACATATTTCTCAAGCCTTTACAACCGGTAAGTTACCTATTGCTAATTGTTTCACCACAGTAGTTAAGTCAGAAATCTGTTGCTCTATATTACTCGTGCTTACCTCACTTACCCATTGTACTGGATGATCATTCCGTGTTCCATATTGTTGTGCATTGGCGGCCATATTTGCAATCAAGTTCTTTGCAGCCTCCGGTGTTTTATCCAATAATGCTCCTCCACTAGCAGCGTCGATCCTACTCCTATCCATCGGTACAAGTCCCTCATAAAAGTACTGAATAAGGTGTTGATCATCAATCTGGTGGGGTGGACAGCTAGAGCATAACTTTTTGAATCTCTCCCAGTATTCATATAGTGTTTCACCGCTAAATTGTCGGATTCCGCAAATTTCTTTCCTTATGTTGGCTACTCTTAAAGCAAGAAAGTATTTCTCCAAAAATAGCCTTTTCGTGTCATTCCATGATTGTATTGATCCCGAGGGGAGATAATACAACCAGTCATTTGCTAAATCCGCCAGTGAGAATGGAAAAGCCCTCAGTTTTATCTGCTCCTCTGTAACATTGTGTGACTTCATGGTTGAGCACAGAACGTGAAACTCCTTCAAATGCTTGTAAGGATCTTCACCTGTAAGACCATGAAAAGTATGCAAAAGGTGAATTAGTCTGGATTTCAATTCAAACGCACCATTTAAAGCAGGATATTCAATGCACAGAGGTTGTTGAGTGAGATTTGGAGTTGACAACTCCTTTAAAGTCCTGTTATTTGGCACCGCCATCTCCTCGTCTAATTCACTTGAAGAATAGTCTAAAAGTAGTGTGAGTGAGATGTTGAGGCCTGGTGATGGAGCTTCGTTAGAATCTGTAAGTGGGCCTTGGGATTTTCGAGCTTCCTTCATAAGCCTTCGTGCGGTTCTCTCTATTTCTGGATCAAATTTCAATTCAAGAGAGTGAGAGGATCGAGGCATAAAAAAATAAAATAAAAACAATTGAATAAATAAGAATAAATAACACTCCCTTACTTCTATTCCACTAACTAAAGAATTAGTATAGTAATAAGCAAGGACCGATCCCACAGAGAGCGTTTTATTTTATATTATCCAAGTATTTCCTAATGAATTGGGGATTTTTAGTTTGAAAAGTTGAATTAACGAAAGTGAATTTAAAAGAAATATCAATGAGTAAAAAACTTCAATTCTTCAGTTCAGTATCCCCTTTTCATAATTATGGATTAACCAAGTGTTTACAATATTTATCTTTCAAAGAGATTAACGCCCCCAAATCCACGTTCCTTCGAAACCTCGGATCCGGTGCAGTCACGATACTACTATCGTCAAATTATTACATCTTTTAATCATTAGTAAAAGAATACAACTTTGTTTACTATAATTTAGAATATAAATTCTATTTATATCCAATATCTCGACTTTACATCATATTCGATGTTACTAAACTGCAGAATAATTTAAACTTTTTCAGTTTTCCTTGAACAAAATCTTTTATTGATTCCATAACTTAAATCCATTACATTTTCCTGAATCAAACTATATCATGATTCACTCTATTCAAATTTCTGTATAATCGCATACATCTTAACTTAATATCCTCTATGTATTATCTAATACATCTTTACAGTACGACAAGCATTAAACCTCGTAAACAAATATCAAGTACAACGACCAGAACCTAAACATGGTTCGAGTAATAATCGAAACAGTATTCTTCATTGCGATACTATCTATCTTTATCAATCAAGAAGCACGAAGTCTTTATCGTAAGTCCTTAACCTGCAAAAGTGGTTATTTGCAAGAGTGAGCTCAACAGCTCAGCAATTCTAACAGTTTTCATGCATCACATAGCATACAACATCATACTCAGTTCATGCATTTATAAACAATTTATAATTACTATGTATGTTACTTTCCACGTAACAAGTATATCATCAAAGATCAACTTTCAATCTCATTTATATCTCATATACAGTTCATATATAAGTTCACATTATCACAGCATAATATAATTCAACTAACAGTTATTGAATTCATATATCAAATAGGAACTAAAAGACTTGCCTGATTCGTAGTTTAACAACTACGACTTAACTGCTTAAGAATCTCTACACTTTATGTAATCCTACACAGTTATATTAACCATAGAGATCACACTCATTAGTTATATGTATCCACACATTCTCAATGTAATAATAAAGGTTACATTGTCGTCTAACTTGGTTCTTAGAACCTTGTTTCACTTTCCTATCATACGCTTAGTATCGTTAGGTACGTATAGTTATATCTTAACCATACTCAATATCAATATTAACACACTTAACTATTTAAGTGTTCGACACATATTTAAAACTCATGAATCTATAATCCATATTGCTCTTACGTTTCTCAAACCTTATCGAAACCATTACATTCAAACTTTCTAAGTTTCACCTTTCAAAATCCTTGTCGTATTTAAACTAGTCATGCAAGACTACTATGTTCATCATGTTTACATGTTTATAAGGTTACTAACGCAAGTTTGAAATCTAGCATGCTCATTTTAGTCCAAGTCAAAATCAAATGGTTTTCATGCCGGACTTTCATCTACCTTAAATAAATCAAGTTCATGCCTCAAGGGTCAACCACTAATGTCATATTACCACATAAAGAGGCCAAACAATACTAAGTAGTTATGCTTGTGCGTATACTACATGTATATACCTTAACCCACATTAGTTCATGCCTTAGAAATTTATTTTCATGAATATGTGTGCATAGGTGATATCCACGTTTCATCATAGGAGGCTCATGTCAACATATCTATATGCATAATGACATCCTAATATACATGCTTGCATGTTCATAACGTAGGTTCACTTAATACTTGATGATATTAGCTTTCACATTCTAAGCTTTATTTAAAAAGTACACTAAGTCAACAAGGTATGTTAAGTGCCTTGTGCTCATAACTCGCATGTCTTAGAACTCATATATAAACCACATATACGTTCTCAAATGGTCAGAATCTAAAAGGCTCAAGTCTTGGTCAAGTTTGTTTTCAAAAGTCTCAAGTTTCTCATTTCGAAATCGTCCGAATCTTGCAATCACGTATGTTAGTGTGTGAACACACTTTAAACGTTCATTTCATGTCAACATAGTCTATACGGTTATGTTCATGAAATCAGAATGCACATATGTCACACTGTCTCAAAGTTCATGTTCGAAACCATAAGTTTATTTTATAAAACATGAGGTTTCCTTTCCTAGTATGTGTTAGCATGCTCACCAATGTGTACGTTGTATTAAAGAACTCATACACAATAAGTAAATCAGTATTCAAGCCTGTCTAAAGTGATATCGTATGCAAGCATGGACAGAAATCACAACAGAACACAAAGCTGTTGGTGCAGTCCCTGCGCAGCTGCGCAGCTATCATGCATAAACCCGGCGCAGCTGCGCCGGTGTCCGACCAAGCCAGTAACTGCTCTGCTTCGGCAGAAACCAGCCCAAACTCAGAATTTTCATAGCAAATTCAATTCTAAGCAACTATATAACAATTCTATCATGCTTATAACTTCATATAACACTTAACAAACTTATTCTTACTCAACAATTAATCCATCCATGCTCAATTTCAAAAATTGGAACTTGACAGTAAACTTAAATGAAGAACAAGAAAAGAATATTATACCTTTGCAATTAGTTTGCTAATTCACACTTCCTCTACTGATGCGTATATAATTACTCACTCTATATATGCTCTCAATTTCATACTTAATCAATTCTCAGCAATGGAAATATGGAGAAGGAGAGCCCATATTTATAGAGCAACTAATGTCCAGATATTTCTCTTGTTCTTCAAATTAAACCAACGTAAATTAGGATTGTATGTTGGTTATGAAAGGGTAGGTTAGGGGTGGTTGAATCCCATCATAACACCCACTCCCCATGCATGATGAGCTATGAAGCTAGGGAGTTTGCTGAGTTTGAGGAAGAAATAGGGAGTTAGCTTCACGGTGTATTCACGTGGGAGGGAAATGTGACTAATAATAAGGGACAATGCACAATACTCAGCATTTGCAATGTAGTTCCACACTTGGGTCATACATCTCTACATATAATATATACACTTAGGTAATATAAATTATGTATACATTTCATCCCATATAACTTAAGTTATAAATTAATGTGTCACAATGTAGTCCCCATAATACTATCATGTAGTAAATTTTAACTTGCACATATATAAATTCATGTACATTTCATCCTACCGGATATAATTCTATCGGGTATTACTCATTATTATAACGGTTATTAATTATCATAACAGTTATTATTACAGTTATAATATCCTATAGAAATCATTATCAATTAACAATTACTATATGCTAATAGGGTATTCCATAAGGTCTACCCACACACATAAGCAATAATATTATGTAATTCACATAATAAAATCAATTTTACTATATAGTTTATATATATATATATAATACAGTCACATTAATGTTGCACTATACTTTATATAACATATGTGTAATTACAATATGTTATATTCATAATAATCACATCTTTTGCACATATCAACTAGTTGAGTAATTATAATCATATTAATAATCTACTCGTTTATATATCATTATACTCAATGGCAAATAAATTAATAAAATATTAATTAATTCATCCCTCATCAATCAATGTAATTATTAATCTCCATAACAATTAATTAACATTTATATGATTAATTATACATTAAATAAATATAAATCTTATTATATTTATAAATTATTTACTCATTAATCAACATATTATCACATAATTACTTGATAATATTATATTATCCATAAAAATAATATAATAGGATAATATACCTCATTCCTTATTAATACAATTTTCGATTATATTCATAATCAATCTCTTTATTATTATATTACCACTAGCCATAATAATAAAGCAATATACTATTATAATAACAATTAATATAGATTAATTGTTTAATTAAAAATTCCTCCATCCTTGAATTAATAAATTCATCAACGAATCTACTACGTGCCACACAAGGCATCTCCCACAAGCGTAATCTTAAGCTTATTATTATTCTCATTGCTTACTCATCTCTCACCACATTACTACTTATAACATGTTTAATTAAATTAGAACTATTAAGTCCAAGATCCACATATAAATATATTACAAATAGGATATTCAAATATTATTTATAACACTTACGGTACTATAGCAACTCAAGTTATCAAAATAACTAAGTTTCCTTTATAAATTAAACTCCTTTTGAAAATACATTAGAAATTATGTATTTAGTCATAACATAAAATATTATGTTTTCTCCAAATAAGGATATTCATTATTAGAAAATAATTTACTTATTGTCTCAAGATATTATTCTTAATATAATATCTATTAAAAGTATGTACGGCACATGTATATATATTATTTATAGAAAATAGATAACAAGTTTATTTTCTATTATAATAATTTATTTCCATCAATTTATTTACATATAGCAAATATGTTTTAATATATTTACCATATTAATTAATCATACCTATTACCTCATACAAAAACATATAAGGTAATATTATTATTCAAAAATAACATTTCCTCCTTTATTAAAATAATTCAATATTAGAATTTATTTTAATATCCTTTATTAGAAATATATAATAATTATTTCTCTTTCTTTTCTATAAATTGTTCCCAAAATAATTTCTTCAAATATTCATTTAAAGATATAATGATTTCCATTTCTCTTTTAATAACGTATATATATTTAACGTTATTCGCACATTAGACTTTCTCACATATTACCAGTCTAAGTAATATATATAAAAAGTATCAACTATAATTACATATTCAACACACATATTAATTCACTCCTTTACTTAAGTAAATTAAACCCCATACTATATCACCTTAGTTAATTAAGGTTCGATATTCACATTATATTATTCCATAATATAACTCTCAACTTAAATTAACTAATATTTATTCTTATTAGTTAATTCCTTAACTAACTCATGCTTCACTATCTAAACCTATTTACGGATAGCTTAAGTGCTATTAATAACATACTAGTTATTAATACACACACACAAGAATAAGTTGATTATACATTAAGGTTATTTAATGTCACCAACTTATTATGATAAAATAACTCTATAAATTATTTAATATCGATAGGAATTTATCCACTTCCTTTATCTCCACTGAATCGTCTCTACGCTAAATAACAAATATATATTAATAATATATTTGTAAATCACAAAAAAACACATATTACATAGCCCATATGACCCTATGTAATATAATACCACATACCTCATATCACATATATATATTTTTATTCGAACCCATCTCACGGTTTAAGAATTTTATTTATTAAATCCTTATTTAATAATATCTAAAAATTCGGGTTCTCACATCCTCTCCCCCTTATAAGGATTCCGTCTTCAGAATCACCGAAACTTCCTCTACTCAGTGTTATTCCGAATATTACATATTCTCTTGAATAATTTTTATTCATTCTCTTTTCGGAATTTTTATTATAACTTGCTCACTCGCATTCTACCACATTCTTCTTTCTAAGGAACATTCTACTTACTACTTTCATCATTCAGAAGAATAAGAATCTTCTACGATTTTTCAATAATCGGGAAGTAGTATGAATAACTCTGATTGCAATTTATGCTGAGGGGTCACAAGACCGTGAACTTTTCTCCAGTTTTAATAATGCTTCAACACAATTCTTCACACTGAAACCAGACTGTTTATCAATCACAAAGACTGAAAGTGTGACGAACGAGAATTTTGTAAAGATATTGAATATTTATGGAGATAAATAAATATTTTTAATGATTTAATTATTGAATTAAATAATTAATTCATGAATTTATGGTAGATTAATTTAATTATATGTGTGACATTAATTAAATTAATATGTAGTAATTTAATAGTTCAAAGAATATATTTAATGGAGTTTATTTGATTAATTGAATTAATTAAATAAGCATATGTTACTTTAGTTAATTTAATAATTAATTAATGAATTAATAAATTGACATAATTAATAAATAAAAATATTAATTATGTGACAATGTGAATTATCTTATTTTATTTAATTGATTTAAATAAAATTAATTAATCAATAAGTAAGGTGACAATTAACTATATAGTAAATTAGTTTATTAAAATAAATGGGGAAAGAAAAGAAGAGGAAGGCAAACAGGGCTTTAGGAGAAGTTTATCCATTGTTAATACAACGGATACTTATATAATACGTATATTCGTTGTTCTAAGTCATTATTCTAAGTCATTATCAGAGAAAAGTTAAAGAAACTTGAGAGAGAAATCAGAGAGAAAAGAAGAAGGCATTGAGAGAAATTGAGAAAAGAAGACTTGAGAGATCATTGTGTTGTTATCAATTGATTATCTTCATACTAACTAAAGGGTAATTCTTCTTTATGTTTTCAAAATTAAAGTTTTTCACATACGTATTCTAAAGTCTGTGAAAAATTGGGTTTTCCAATTGGGTTATGATATGGCTTTATCTATATGGGTATGTAATTATAACATGTTTTCTAACGTATATACATGTTTTAAAGTGATCAATTTTATATAATTTGGCCTTAATTGGTTTTTTCGAAAAGTTACAGAGTTTTCTACGATGTTGTAAAATTTCTCTGTCAGTACTTATTTTTGGGAAATTAAAGTGTGAGGTTATTATATATGTGACCGTATATGTTAGTATTATGTGTTGGATCATGTATCCATGATTTACACTGATCACACCAAATAACTTTGTTAATAAATGGGTTTGATGAAATTACAGAGTATTGAATATGGGTGAATAACCCATATGGGTTAAATTAATGATTGATTCATATGTTTATATTTAAATTGATACATGAATATGATTGTATATGTTAAAACAAAGAAAATGGAATTGAAATGAATGGATTCGGTGTAGTAACGAATCCGTAAGGAGATTTTTATGTTTTTCATTAAACTCTTGAAAGTTTTGAAGAACAGTGAAAATTAATATTTTGATTTGTATAATTACATAACTTGGAATGTTAAGAACATGTTATAAGTGATATATAATGTTCCTGTGAAGTTTATACTTCATGGGTAACATTATAAATCAGTGTAATAATGTGAATTGGGAGAAAATGGGAGAAAATCTGTGTTCGTTCGCGAACTTCAGATTCTGAAATTCCGCAGCCGCGCGGCCGCGCCGGCTGCAAGGCAAAATGGCGCGCAGCCGCGCCTGTCCGAAAATTTTGAAAATTTTTTTTTGCTAAGTGTTGGAAAATTTTGAAATGTGTTTTGAGTCTAATGAACATGAACACATGTTGTATAAATATAATAAAATATTGATATGAGTTTAATAATTTATGTTATGTAATTAATTAATAAATTAATTACGTGACTTAAACTATTATTTGTAAAGGTTAAATAATGTGTTATAAACATTAAGACATTATTTTAAATCTAATTAACATGTAGACATGTTATATATGTAATGAGTTATTAATACAAGTCAATAACTTAAGTTACGTGATTAATTAACAAGTTAATTAATCAACGTAAACCATTATTTGAAAACTTAATAATGAGTTTGAAGAATACTATTGTAAATCAATAATCATATCGAACCTGTGATTAATTGATATTGTAAATGTGTGATAGGTAAGAGTAATTAAAGAAGTGAGTAATAACTGTAGCTTGCGCATGAGGCAAGTTTTCTATCCCTAACTTATTATTATTGTTTGGCAAGTTTCCTAAACTAAACTCTTTTAATTAAGCAATTGCTATGCTTAATTACTATTATTGAGCAAATTCTTACTCTTGAATATCCAAGTTTAGAATTTCACATGAGATGCCATGATTCTTTTAAAAGTATCATTTAAGTGTACAATACTTATTCGATTGTATACCTTGAGAAGTTAATATTCAATTTGAATATCATTTATTGAGTTATCCAAACCAACTTTATTTGGTACGGATTCTGATGTCAAACTGAGATGAACAACCCTAATATAGGGAATTAATGAAGATGCTTAAAGCTTTAAGATAATGTGCACAGTATCAGTACGAAGGGCTGATCTCCCTAAGTACGAGAAGTAAAGTCTATAGTCTTGTGACTGTTAAAGGTTGGAAAGGTTAATATACTTGACAACCTAAGACTCGGTTCAAGGTCTTAATGACCCTCAGAAGTAATTTGACTCTTGATTAATATTCTTGATTCAAAAGTTGAGAAGTAATTTGACTCTTGATTAATATTCTTGATTCAAATGTCGAGCTTTCTGTTATTCAGAATTCTTTCACTCGCATGTTATTATTCCGTCATATTTTTATACTTGCGGGCATCCGTGCTCACTCTTGCATAATAACATTGCAGCTAATAATGAACGAAGTGATGTACCTTCTAGTAGCAAGGGCAAAGGAAAAGCTAACAAGTGATGAAGATTTGTGTTGTCATGAATAATGTTAAAGTTTAAGATTTATGTGTGATGATTTAAGACTTATTTATTTACATTTCCGCAAAAGAGATTTAAGGTTAAGTATAACCTGGGATTTATGATGTATTTTTATTTCAGATGATGTAAGATGATGATTTATTTATCTAATAAATGAATTTCATTATTTATGGGTAGATAGTTGTATGATATTGGAACAGTGAACACCAAATCCTGTAAAAATTAAGATACCGGATTTGGGGGTGTCACAGAAAGCATCCTCCACGCGTACTCTAGGTGGCCGACCTATTGTACCACTACGTTGGGCTGCAACGTAGTGTTTTGTAACGACTATATGCGTTACGTTCGGAACCATTGTCTCCGAAAACATGTCTCCTTTATAGGGTTGTTCACCTCAAGTTTTCAACATCTAAATCCACACCAGAGCAATCCGGTTTGGCATAAATACACAAGAATGCTTGAATTGTATAATCTCTCTTTAACAGTCGCCTAGCCGAATCAAATAGCTTAGACTCTCATCAACAATTCGGACATCAATCAAAATAATTTAGTCAACTTTTCATAATTCGAAAAAAACCAAAATTCTTTTATGACGTCATGATACCATACCAGATTAGTAGTACGTTGAGGATTCTGCCATTTTGTGACTTTGCCATAATACATCATACCATAATGGGCTGACGATCTTACGATCACTTCCGACACTAGGTTCGATTGCATTAATGACTCCATCATTTTACCATCCTACACCATATCAAATGATGCACATGGTCAAAATACATTTTGAAAGATTTTTCAATTATTTTTGTTTTAGCCGAAACAAATAGCGTAGACATACGAATAACGGTGTTGTTTTTAAAATCCATTGGTTCAATCACTTGACCCAATGTTTTTCTCAAGAAAACAGAAGTGCAAACACTAGCACAAAGTCAATAAATTTTGAAAATCTAGCATAGCTAGAAGATTCAGAAAAATCCTAATTTCTCCATCACTTCAATCTTATACTACCATCAATGCTCATTATTCCAAAACTCTTATATAATATATCTATTCTCAGTACAGTTCACCAACTTAACATACCATGGAAGCTCAGGAACTTACCACAATCATATGGGTGTAGGAACTTATCCTAGTCAGACCAAAGTCGTCCATTCGCTGAGGGGTCCCATCATATGATTATGAGTCACGAACTTGTCATAGGCATGAGTCTTAAGAACTCGCACCTAATCTTAATATTATCTAATTATATCTTAGAAATCTCTATCTATCAAAATAAATATGAGAAAAGAATCACCTTTCCACCATATGTATAATGATACCGCGACACTAACATTCCAACGATTATCAATGTGATGTACTTAGTGCAAGCACAAAACCTCTGCCCATACAAAAGTTTGTACAACTAAGCCATCACATGAGTCCTCAATGGAAGTCCAACACTTAACTCTATCTTACTCTATTACTTGCTCGTTACGAGCTTTCTAGGTTTTACCATATACAACTCCTCATAAGTTCATCTCGTACTTTTTATAGTACATTCTCTCATAGCATCAAGCTATACACACTTAGTCGTTACAGACTATCTATCATTTCACAGTTCAATCTGATCACGTCGTGATCATCGCTTTACATTAGGGTTCTTTCCCTTTTATCAACTAAACTCCATTCGAGTTCATTCTCACCATCTTTGTCATATACATCTTATAGACATCATCTTAACATTTTTATTACCGGAGTTAGGAAACTTCTGATTCTCATTCTCTAGATATTTCAAGATTCGTCTTTGAATCTTCCTTTAGATATATTTTAATCTTATCTTTCACTCACTCAGGTTATAGTCTAAGGTACACTTGCCTAAGGTTTATAACCTATAGCTTCGATACCAACCTGTGACGCCCCGAAATCCACGTTCCTTCGAAACCTCGAATCCGGTGCAATCACGATACTACTATCGTCAAACTACTACATCTTTTAATCATTAGTAAAAGAATACAACTTTGTTTATTGCAATTTAGAATTAAAATTCTATTTATATCCAATATCTTGGCTTTACATCATATTCGATGTTACTAAAATGCGGAATAATTTAAACTTTTTCAGTTTTCCTTGAACAAAATCTTTTATTGATTCCATAACTTAAATCCATTACATTTTCCTGAATCAAACTATATCATGATTCACTCTATTCAAATTTCTGTATAATCGCATACATCTTAACTTAATATCCTCTATGTATTATCTAATACATCTTTACAGTACGACAAGCATTAAACCTCGTAAACAAATATCAAGTACAATGACCAGAACCTAAACATGGTTCGAGTAATAATCGAAACAGTATTCTTCATTGCGATACTATCTATCTTTATCAATCAAGAAGCACGAAGTCTTTATCGTAAGTCCTTAACCTGCAAAAGTGGTTATTTGCAAGAGTGAGCTCGACAGCTCAGCAATTCTAACAGTTTTCATGCATCACATAGCATACAACATCATACTCAGTTCATGCATTTATAAACAATTTATAATTACTACGCATGTTACTTTCCACGTAACAAGTATATCATCAAAGATCAACTTTCAATCTCATTTATATCTCATATACAGTTCATATATAAGTTCACATTATCACAGCATAATATAATTCAACTAACAGTTATTGAATTCATATATCAAATAGGAACTAAAAGACTTACCTGATTCATAGTTTAACAACTACGACTTAACTGCTTAAGAATCTCTGCACTTTATGTAATCCTACATAGTTATATTAACCATAGAGATCACACTCATTAGTTATATGTATCCACACATTCTCAATGTAATAATAAAGGTTACATTGTCGTCTAACTTGGTTCTTAGAACCTTGTTTCACTTTCCTATCATACGCTTAGTATCGTTAGGTACGTATAGTTATATCTTAACCATACTCAATATCAATATTAACACACTTAACTATTTAAGTGTTCGACACATATTTAAAACTCATGAATCTATAATCCATATTGCTCTTACGTTTCTCAAACCTTATCGAAACCATTACATTCAAACTTTCTAAGTTTCACCTTTCAAAATCCTTGTCGTATTTAAACTAGTCATGCAAGACTACTATGTTCATCATGTTTACATGTTTATAAGGTTACTAACGCAAGTTTGAAAATCTAGCATGCTCATTTTAGTCCAAGTTAAACTTACATGGTTTTCATGCCGGACTTTCATCTACCTTAAATAAATCAAGTTCATGCCTCAAGGGTCAACCACTAATGTCATATTACCACATAAAGAGGCCAACAATACTAAGTAGTTATGCTTGTGCGTATACTACATGTATATACCTTAACCCACATTAGTTCATGCCTTAGAAATTCATTTTCATGAATATGTGTGCATAGGTGATATCCACGTTTCATCATAGGAGGCTAATGTCAACATATCTATAGGCATAATGGCATCCTAATATACATGCTTGCATGTTCATAACGTAGGTTCACTTAATACTTGATGATATTAGCTTTCACATTCCAAGCTTTATTTTAAAAGTACACTAAGTCAACAAGGTATGTTAAGTGCCTTGTGCTCATAACTCGCATGTCTTAGAACTCATATATAAACCACATATACGTTCTTAAATGGTCAGAATCCAAAAGGCTCAAGTCTTGGACAAGTTTGTTTTTAAAAGTCTCAAGTTTCTCATTTCGAAATCGTCTGAATCTTGCAATCACGTATGTTAGTGTGTGAACACACTTTAAACGTTCATTTCATGTCAACATAGTCTATACGGTTATGTTCATGAAATCAGAATGCACATATGTCACACGGTCTCAAAGTTCATGTTCGAAACCATAAGTTTATTTTATAAAACATGAGGTTTCCTTTCCTAATATGTGCTAGCATGCTCACCAATGTGTACGTTGTATTAAAGAACTCATACACAATAAGTAAATCAGTATTCAAGCCTGTCTAAAGTGATATCGTATGCTAGCATGGACAGAAATCACAACAGAACACAAAGCTGCTGGTGCAGTCCCTGCGCAGCTGCGCAGCTATCATGCATAAACCCGGCGCAGCTGCGCCGGTGTCCGGCCAAGCCAGTAACTGCTCTGCTTCGGCAGAAACCAGCCCAAACTCAGAATTTTCATAGCAAATTCAATTCTAAGCAACTATATAACAATTCTATCATGCTTATAACTTCATATAACACTTAACAAACTTATTCTTACTCAACAATTAATCCATCCATGCTCAATTTCAAGAATTGGAACTTGACAGTAAACTTAAATGAAGAACAAGAAAAGTATATTATACCTTTGCAATTAGCTTGCTAATTCACACTTCCTCTACTGATGCGTATATAATTACTCACTCTATATATGCTCTCAATTTCATACTTAATCAATTCTCAGCAATGGAAAAATGGAGAAGGAGAGCCCATATTTATAGAGCAACTAATGTCCAGATATTGATCTTGTTCTTCAAATTAAACCAACGTAAATTAGGATTGTATGTTCGTTATGAAAGGGTAGGTAATGGGTGGTTGAATCCCATCATAACACCCACTCCCCATGCATGATGAGCTATGAAGCTAGGGAGTTTGCTGAGTTTGAGGAAGAAATAGGGAGTTAGCTTCACGGTGTATTCACGTGGGAGGGAAATGTGACTAATAATAAGGGACAAGGCACAATACTCAGCATTTGCAATGTAGTTCCACACTTGGGTCATACACCTCTACATATAATAAATACACTTAGGTAATATAAATTATGTATACATTTCATCCCATATAACTTAAGTTATAAATTAATGTGTCACAATGTAGTCCCCATAATACTATCATGTAGTAAATTTTAACTTGCACATATATAAATTCATGTACATTTCATCCTACCAGATATAATTCTATCGGGTATTACTCATTATTATAACGGTTATTAATTATCATAACGGTTATTATTACAGTTATAATATCCTATAGAAATCATTATCAATTAACAATTACTATATGCTAATAGGGTATTCCATAAGGTCTACCCACACACATAAGCAATAATATTATGTAATTCACATAATAAAATCAATTTTACTATATGGTTTATATATATAATACAGTCACATTAATGTTGCACCATACTTTATAAAACATATGTGTAATTACAATATGTTATATTCATAATAATCACATCTTTTGCACATATCAACTAGTTGAGTAATTATAATCATATTAATAATCTACTCGTTTATATATCATTATACTCAATGGCAAATAAATTAATAAAATATTAATTAATTCATCCCTCATCAATCAATGTAATTATTAATCTCCATAACAATTAATTAACATTTATATGATTAATTATCACATTAAATAAATATAAATCTTATTATATTTATAAATCATTTACTCATTAATCAACATATTATCACATAATTACTTGATAATATTATATTATCCATAAAAATAATATAATAGGATAATATACCTCATTCCTTATCAATACAATTTTTGATTATATTCATAATCAATATCTTTATTATTATATTACCACTAGCCATAATAATAAAGCAATATACAATTATAATAACAATTAACATAGATTAATTGTTTAATTAAAAATTCCTCCATCCTTGAATTAATAAATTCATCAACGAATCTACTATCGTGCCACACAAGGCATCTCCCACAAGCGTAATCTTAAGCTTATTATTATTCTCATTGCTTACTCATCTCTCACCACATTACTACTTATAACATGTTTAATTAAATTAGAACTATTAAGTCCAAGATCCACATATAACTATATTACAAATAGGATATTCAAATATTATTTATAACACTTACGGTACTATAGCAACTCAAGTTATCAAAATAACTAAGTTTCCTTTATAAATTAAACTCCTTTTGAAAATACATTAGAAATTATGTATTTAGCCATAACAAAAAATATTATGTTTTCTCCAAATAAGGATATTCATTATTAGAAAACAATTTACTTATTGTCTCAAGATATTATTCTTAATATAATATCTATTAAAAGTATGTACGGCACATGTACATATATTATTTATAAAAAATAGATAACAAGTTTATTTTCTATTATAATAATTTATTTCCATCAATTTATTTACATATAGCAAATATGTTTTAATATATTTACCATATTAATTAATCATACCTATTACCTCATAAAAAAATATATAAGGTAATATTATTATTCAAAAATAACATTTCCTCCTTTATTAAAATAATTCAATATTAGAATTTATTTTAATATCCTTTATTAAAAATATATAATAATTATTTCTCTTTCTTTTCTATAAATTGTTCCCAAAATAATTTCTTCAAATATTCATTTAAAGATATAATGATTTCCATTTCTCTTTTAATAACGTATATATATTTAACGTTATTCGCACATTAGACTTTCTCGCATATTACCAGTCTAAGTAATATATATAAAAAGTATCAACTATAATTATATATTCAACACACATATTAATTCACTCCTTTACTTAAGTAAATTAAACCCTATACTATATCACCTTAGTTAATTAAGGTTCGATATTCACATTATATTATTCCATAATATAACTCTCAACTTAAATTAACTAATATTTATTCTTATTAGTTAATTCCTTAACTAACTCATGCTTCACTATCCAAACCTATTTACGGATAGCTTAAGTGCTATTAATAACATACTAGTTATTAATACACATACACAAGAATATAGTGATTATACATAAGGTTATTTAATGTCACCAACTTATTATGATAAAATAACTCTATAAATTATTTAATATCGATAGGAATTTATCCACTTCCTTTATCTCCACTGAATCGTCTCTATGCTAAATAACAAATATATATTAATAATATATTTGTAAATCACAAAAAAAAACACATATTACATAGCCCATATTACCCTATGTAATATAATACCACATACCTCATATCACATATATATATTTTTATTCGAACCCATCTCACGGTTTAAGAATTTTATTTATTAAATCCTTATTTAATAATATCAAAAAATTCGGGTTCTCACATCCTCTCCCCCTTATAAGGATTCCGTCTTCGGAATCACCGAAACATCCTCTACTCGGTGTTATTCCGAATATTACATATTCTCTTGAATAATTTTTATTCATTCTCTTTTCGGAATTTTTATTATAACTTGCTCACTCGCATTCTACCACATTCTTCTTTCTAAGGAACATTCTACTTACTACTTTCATCATTCAGAAGAATAAGAATCTTCTATGATTTTTCAATAATCGGGAAGTAGTATGAATAACTCAGATTGCAATTTATGCTGAGGGGTCAAAAGACCATGAACTTTTCTCCAGTTTTACTAATGCTTCAACACAATTCTTCACACTGCAAACCAGAGTGTTTATCAATCACAAAGACTGAAAGCACCCTCCACGCGTACTCTAGGTGGCCGACCTATTGTACCACTACGTTGGGCTGCAACGTAGTGTTTTGTAACGGCTATATGCGTTACGTTCGGAACCATTGTCTCCGAAAACATGTCCCCTTTATAGGGTTGCTCACCTCAGGTTTTCAACATCTAAATCCACACCAGAGCAATCCGGTTTGGCATAAATACATAAGAATGCTTGAATTCTATAATCTCTCTTTAACAGTCGCCTAGCCGAATCAAATAGCTTAGACTCTCATCAACAATTCGGACATCAATCAAAATAATTTAGTCAACTTTTCATAATTCGAAAGAAAACCAAAAATTCTTTTATGACGTCATGATACCATACCAGATTAGTAGTACGTTGAGGATTCCGCCATTTTGTGACTTTACCATAATGGGCTGACGATCTTACGATCACTTCCGACACTAGGTTCGATTGCATTAATGACTCCATCATTTTACCATCCTACACCATATTAAATGATGCACATTGTCAAAAAACATTTTGAAAGATTTTTAAATTATTTTTGTCTTAGCGGAAACAAATAGCGTAGACATACGAATAACGGTGTTATTTTTAAAATCCATTGGTTCAATCACTTGACCCAATGTTTTTCTCAAGAAAACAGAAGTGCAAACACTAGCACAAAGTCAATAAATTTTGAAAATCAAGCATAGCTAGAAGAATCAAAAAAAATCCAAATTTCTCCATCACTACAATCTCATACTACCATCAATGGCTCATTATTCCAAAACTCTTATATAATATATCTATTCTCAATACAGTTCACCAACTTATCATACCATGGAAGCTCAGGAACTTACCACAATCATATGGGTGTAGGAACTTATCCTAGTCAGACCAAAGTCGTCCATTCGCTGAGGGGTCCCATCATATGATTATGAGTCACGAACTTGTAATAGGCATGAGTCTTAAGAACTCGCATCTAATCTTAATATTATCTAATTATATCTTAGAAATCTCTATCTATCAAAATAAATATGAGAAAAGAATCACCTTTCCACCATATGTATAATGATACCGCGACACTAACATTCCAACGATTATCAATGTGATGCACTTAGTGCAAGCACAAAACCTCTGCCCATACAAAAGTTTGTACAACTAAGCCATCACATGAGTCCTCAATGGAAGTCCAACACTTAACTCTATCTTACTCTATTACTTGCTCGTTACGAGCTTTCTAGGTTTTACCATATACAACTCCTCATGAGTTCATCTCGTACTTTTTATAGTACATTCTCTCATAGCATCAAGCTATACACACTTAGTCGTTATAGACTATCTATCATTTCACAGTTCAATCTGATCACGTCGTGATCATCGCTTTACCTCAGGGTTCTTTCCCTTTTATCAACTAAACTCCATTCGAGTTCATTCTCACCATCTTTGTCATATACATCTTATAGACATCATCTTAACATTTTTATTACCGGAGTTAGGAAACTTCTGATTCTCATTCTCTAGATATTTCAAGATTCGTCTTTGAATCTTCATTTAGATATATTTTAATCTTATCTTTCACTCTCTCAGGTTATAGTCTAAGGTACACTTGCCTAAGGTTTATAACCTACAGCTTCGATACCAACCTGTGACGCCCCCAAATCCACGTTCCTTCGAAACCTCGGATTCGGTGCAGTCACGATACTACTATCGTCAAACTATTGCATCTTTTAATCATTAGTAAAAGAATACAACTTTGTTTATTGCAATTTAGAATATAAATTCTATTTATATCCAATATCTTGGCTTTACATCATATTCGATGTTACTAAAATGCAGGAATAATTTAAACTTTTTCAGTTTTCCTTGAACAAAATCTTTTATTGATTCCATAACTTAAATCCATTACATTTTCCTGAATCAAACTATATCATGATTCAATCTATTCAAATTTCTGTATAATCGCATACATCTTAACTTAATATCCTCTATGTATTATCTAATACATCTTTACAGTACGACAAGCATTAAATCTCGTAAACAAATATCAAGTACAACGACCAGAACCTAAACATGGTTCGAGTAATAATCGAAACAATATTCTTCATTGCGATACTATCTATCTTTATCAATCAAGAAGCACGAAGTCTTTATCGTAAGTCCTTAACCTGTAAAAGTGGTTATTTGCAAGAGTGAGCTCGACAGCTCAGCAATTCTAACAGTTTTCATGCATCACATAGCATACAACATCATACTCAGTTCATGCATTTATAAATAATTTATAATTACTACGCATGTTACTTTCCACGTAACAAGTATATCATAAAAGATTAACTTTCAATCTCATTTATATCTCATATACAGTTCATATATAAGTTCACATTATCACAGCATAATATAATTCAACTAACAGTTATTGAATTCATATATCAAATAGGAACTGAAAGACTTGCCTGATTCGTAGTTTAACAACTACGACTTAACTGCTTAAGAATCTCTGCACTTTATGTAATCCTACATAGTTATATTAACCATAGAGATCACACTCATTAGTTATATGTATCCACACATTCTCAATGTAATAATAAAGGTTACATTGTCGTCTAACTTGGTTCTTAGAACCTTGTTTCACTTTCCTATCATACGCTTAGTATCGTTAGGTACGTATAGTTATATCTTAACCATACTCAATATCAATATTAACACACTTAACTATTTAAGTGTTCGACACATATTTAAAACTCATGAATCTATAATCCATATTGCTCTTACGTTTCTCAAACCTTATCGAAACCATTACATTCAAACTTTCTAAGTTTCACCTTTCAAAATCCTTGTCGTATTTAAACTAGTCATGCAAGACTACTATGTTCATCATGTTTACATGTTTATAAGGTTACTAACGCAAGTTTGAAAATCTAGCATGCTCATTTTAGTCCAAGTCAAAATTACATGGTTTTCATGCCGGACTTTCATCTACCTTAAATAAATCAAGTTCATGCCTCAAGGGTCAACCACTAATGTCATATTACCACATAAAAAGGCCAACAATACTAAGTAGTTATGCTTGTGCGTATACTACATGTATATACCTTAACCCACATTAGTTCATGCCTTAGAAATTCATTTTCATGAATATGTGTGCATAGGTGATATCCACGTTTCATCATAGGAGGCTCATGTCAACATATCTATAGGCATAATAACATCCTAATATACATGCTTGCATGTTCATAACGTAGGTTCACTTAATACTTGATGATATTAGCTTTCACATTCCAAGCTTTCTTATTAGTTAATTAAGGTTCGATAATCACATTATATTATTCCATAATATAACTCTCAACTTAAATTAACTAATATTTATTCTTATTAGTTAATTCCTTAACTAACTCATGCTTCACTATCCAAACCTATTTACGGATAGCTTAAGTGCTATTAATAACATACTAGTTATTAATACACATACACAAGAATATGGTGATTATACATTAAGGTTATTTAATGTCACCAACTTATGATGATAAAATAACTCTATAAATTATTTAATATCGATAGGAATTTATCCACTTCCTTTATCTCCACTGAATCGTCTCTACGCTAAATAACAAATATATATTAATAATATATTTGTAAATCACAAAAAAAAAACACATATTACATAGCCCATATTACCCTATGTAATATAATACCACATACCTCATATCACATATATATATATATATATATATATATATTTCGAACCCATCTCACGGTTTAAGAATTTTATTTATTAAATCCTTATTTAATAATATCTAAAAATTCGGGTTCTCACATCCTCTCCCCTTTATAAGGATTCCGTCCTCGGAATCACCGAAACTTCCTCTACTCAGTGCTATTTCGAATATTACATATTCTCTTGAATAATTTTTATTCATTCTCTTTTCGGAAGTTTTATTATAACTTGCTCACTCGCATTCTACCACATTCTTCTTTCTAAGGAACATTCTACTTACTACTTTCATCATTCAGAAGAATAAGAATCTTCTATGATTTTTCAATAATCAGAAAGTAGTATGAATAACTCAGATTTTAATTTATTCTGAGGGGCACAAGACCGTGAACTTTTCTCCAGGCTTACTAATGCTTCAACACAATTCTTCACACTGCAAACCAGAGTGTTTATCAATCACAAAGAATGAAAGCACCCTCCACGCGTGCTCTAGGTGGCCGACCTATTGTACCACTACGTTGGGCCGCAACGTAGTGTTTTGTAACGACTATATGCGTTACGTTTGGAACCATTGTCTCCGAAAACATGTCCCCTTTATAGGGTTGTTCACCTCAGCTTTTCAACATCTAAAGAAATATCAATGAGTAAAAAGCTTCAATTCTTCAGTTCAGTATCCCCTTTTCATAATTATGGATTAACCAAGTGTTTACAATATTTATCTTTCAAAGAGATTAATAACCTTAAATAACCGCAATCGCTAATTATCCGAAATTCTCGTTATGTGTAAATCTAATGCGACGATCGCCAATAATAGATCCTAACTATCATACAACCTAGAACTATCAGTCTAGATTTAATACAATAGAAGCATGAAGAATGAGAATTAGATTATTCCAAGCAATAATTATACAATCAAAAATTATTTAACTTGTCTTCTGAAAACCTTAATAATGCTCAAAAGCTTGACCACAATCAAATATCATTAACTGCTACTTATGATTAGATATACATCGTTTGCTTAATATATATCTTAATCTAGTAGATGATATCAATTTACTAATTTAATTCTGCAGAAACTGTAAGAAACATGAATTTTAGGAATAAATATAAATTTTTGATATTAATAAAAAAAATATTTATTTGAATATAAATGTTTATGTGTTATGAAATGAATAATTCAATTAGTTTCAAATTGAATTTATAATAATTGAGAAAATATGAAGAATTGCGATGAACTCGTAGAATGCCTTGTGTGGCATGAGAATGGGAAATGATGATGATTTAATTGATTAAAGGATGAAGGAATTAATAAGTGAATGATTAATTAATATTATGTTGTTAATTAATTATTGTTATTAGTGATAGCCTATTAATGAGTAATTAATTAATAATATGTTATTGTGAGTAATAGAATATTATTGAGTACATGAATAATTAATATTTTATTAATTATTACTATGAATGATAGTGGATTAATGAATAAATAATTAATTTATATAATAGATCAATGCTTGCTCGATTAATTGCTAAGTGTAAAGTTATGTAATCACATATTGTATAGTAACTACACCTATATAATATAAAGTATAGTGTGACATTAGATATGACTATATAATATAGGAACTATATAGTGAAATGAAGTAAGTCACATGAGTTACACAAATGGATTTATGTGAATACATGATATGTGTACCTCATGAATATTATAATAAATTAAATAAACAATTATTACTTAACGATTATTTCAATAAATTAATATAATTGGAAATAATAGAGTTGTAATGATGTTATGTGACAACATGTGTGTATGAATGCATTAAAGGGGTACCTTATGGATTATTGAATTAAATTAAGTATACACTTAAATATATGGGAGGAAAACAAATAAATGGTTATCCATTTTAATATTGATGTGGAATTAAAATAATAATTATTTCAATGATTATAAATAATTGAAATAATATGGTTTATGGTAACATGGAAATATAATACCCAATTAGATTATGTTCGGTATTATAAATGTGCATGGATTATATATTTAGGGATACACATGTACCCCAACTTACTACATTATAATATTGTTTCCTCATTAGACATACATTGTGAGACTAAATGAATTTAATACCTAAGTATATATAATATGTATATGTATATAACCTAAGTGTTGTATTGCCAAGTTGCTGAGCTTCATTTGCCTTGTCCCAATATGATAGTCATTTTCTTCCTCACGTGATCAAGCAAGAAGCTAGTCTATTCCTATATTATCAAACTTAGCAAACATAGATAGCAAATCATCACAAGGGGAGTGGGCATCATGATGGATTTCAACAACTAAGTAACAACTCTCCATTAACCTTCATGCAATCTTTCATTCCTTTGGTTTGATTTAATGGATAATAGCAATAACCGTGTATCAATTTCTCTATAAATATAGCTTCCCTCCTTCTCATTTCTTTTGCTGAGATAATTCTGAGTTGTTATAGAGTATATTGAGAGTGAGTTTATATTAGTGGTGTAGCAGCATTGTGGGTTTGAAATTAGCAGCAAGCTCAATTCAGACTAGCAAAGGTATATTCCCATTTCATGTTCTCCGTTTCTCAAATTTCTTAAATTCTTGATTATGCTTGCATTCCATGTTGAATTGATTGGAGTAGGTTTGTTAGTTGTTATATAAGTTAGTAAACATGTTAGTATAAAATGTGGCTAGTTTAGAATGGAATTCGTGAAGAAATTTTGAGTTTGGCTTTGAAAACTGCCGAACAGGAGCAATTCCAGTTCTTGCCGAGACACGGCACAGCTGCACCCTTTTTGAACTAGGGTACAGCGCAGCTACGCCAAGCACCTATTTTGATTTTCTATTTCTGCTAACAAACTGCTATGTGCTAACATGTTTGTATCGCTTTAACAATGCATGAAGGATATGTTAACATGTGTATATATGTGTCATGATGTAGCATGAATGTGTTTGACCTCATTAGGGAACGTTTACTAAAGGAAGTATGAGTTTTATAAATGAACTTAGAGTTTTTAAAATGAACTTTGATATATACATACCATGTATATATTCTGACTTTTGAGCATGATTGTATGGTCTAGAGATGCATAAAATGTAAGTCTAAAGATGTTGAGATTACACTAGCATTCATGATTTAAGCCGTAATGGTTTCAAAAGCAAAAAATTGGACTTATGCAAACTAAGTCGCATGATCATAGTGTAATAGTGTTCTGATATTTTTGAGCATACATAAGAGTGCTTTTAACATCACTTAGATGACCTTTACGTGCACACACTTGTTAGATTCAATGCAAGTTAATCACGCATGAGTTTAAGCATGTTTTCAGACAAATAACGATACTAGTTATGCGTATATGATGTAGAATCATGTGAGCATGCTTATTGACAGATTATGTGGCCACTTTATGTGTATGAATGACAAGCATGATTTTATAACCTTGAATGGCCTTAAGTTATCAAATAGATTAATCTTGAACCATTACACGAAAGGTGGAACTTAGATGGACTTTAAAAGCATGAAAAGACCCTTTAACATGTTTATATGCTATGTGGAAATATATGTTGATGATTTGGACAGAAGCAGCAGGCAGAAGCCCAACCCTGGTCTGGCCAAGGGACAGCGCAGCTGCGCCGTCCCTAGGCTTAACCAGGGCGCAGCTGCGCCAGGCTGAAATGCAATCTGGATAGTTTTGCTTATTCTGATTTTTGGCAGTTCACTTATTATGATGCTCTAATATGTTAAGGAGGTTATGATTGATATTGATATATGTTTATAGGTGTTGATAGTGTAGCATGATGATGTTTAACGTATAAACGAAACTCCATGTATAATAATGACATAATTGATTAAGTATTATGATGCTATATGTGGTTTAACTGGGTAGCAAGGTTAAGACCTAACTTATGTACTGATTTTTATATACGAGATGATGTGTGTAACTAAAGGATATAATTATACACATAACTATGTTACTTGATTCCATAGTGACTTACAAACTAATTATGTGCTAAGTATATGTAAAGCATGTAATGACATACGTATAGAGATTATATGACTAAACTAGAACCATATGTGTATATTTAACTTACATATCGAGCTTGTGTATCGAATGTACTTAGCTAATGAATATCCTATACATGTAAATATATTACGATAGGAATTCGAAGCGTTGATAAGCTTTACATTGGTAAACTACGCATAAGGCAAGTTCCCTGACTTACACTCTTTTATCATGCAAGTTCTTAATATATAATGTGCAAGTCTCCTAACTTCATGTAATTGTATAATTGAATGCAAGTATCCTAAACATTTGCATTACTTTATTCAATGAATCTTGTAAGCAAGTCTCCTAACTTACACAACTTTGGATTTTGTGCAAGTATTTAACCCCTATCTCTTTAATGCAAGTTCTTACCCTACTTTTATCGAGCAAGTTTCCTAACTTCATTCGATTCATATATTGAATGCAAGTATCCGGACTACTCTTTTATTGAGCAAATATTTGATTCATACTCTTTATTGAACACGTGTTTGAGCTTGTATTATTATTGATCGTATGAGTAAATAAGTGCTAGAATAATTCCTGTCTTAAAAATTTATATTTCATAGCTTGATTTAAATCACGATTATATTCTTCGAATTAGGTTGCGAGTATTGAACTCATAAATTGTTCTTATATACATTGTTGAAATTGTCTATGCCATTTGATTTGGCTAGACCAATATCATGAATTGGAAAGTGATCCACACTAATTGCCTTGGTGCGGACTCTTATAAATTGACTGAGATGAACAACCCTCAAAGAAATGGGAACTATATAGTCGGGGTGCCGACAGTAGTAGGATAGATTATGCATAACACCAGGTACGGTAGGCTGATCCCCTAATTGTACTTATTTGGGTTACTAGAAATATTTTTGGTGATTCTAGTAGAAGTTCGTAGTTCTTAGTGACCACTCAGTATCCAGTATTTATTAACTTGAAACTTTGAATTCGTGGGATTCTTCTATTAATTCTTGGTCCACAGTGACACCCAGTGATATCTATTCATTCACTTGAAATTATTGAACCCTTTGAATCCTTTAATAACTTCTCGACCCATAGTGGCTCTTATTTAACTTCACAGAATAGATTTGGAAGTCATTGATATTTATTTTGTTCATAACATTCTTATTTGAATTCCTGAGCTATTAATTATCGTTTTACCCTTTAGATTAAGAACCGTATATACACCTGTTCACATTTATTGGCATATTACTTGCTGGACAAATTTGTTGCTCACTCTTGCTCCCCTTAAACATTTCAGTTAGGACAGAGCAAGGTGGAACCCCAGGACAGAACAAGAGCGAAGGCAAAGCTATGAAGTAGCTGTGCTCTTTTATATTAGGATGTTTCTTTTATGTTGTATTAAGACTTAATTAATGTTATGTATTAAGATATGTTCGTATTAAGTTATGAAGTGTATTAGTAATAGTTTCGAGACTTGGGACAAGAATATTTATGTTATATCAATGTAAATTGTTCTATTATTCCATTGTTTGAGATTTTAGTTGTTATTAGAGTTAGTACGTGACGAACCGAATTCGAGACCCGTGACGGTCCGAATTTGGGGGCGTCACAGAAACCAAATTAGTCAATTGAATAGCATACAAGAAAGTTTATGTAGATAATCAGAATAAATCTCACACATGAAAGAATAAATAGAATAAACTTGATCAAACCATTAATTGTAAATAAGGTTCAACATCCCTTCAGAATTGAATTGAATAATTTAGCCTGACATGCCTGGATTCTCCAAAACTAGGGTTTGAATAGCCTCCAAGAATTCCTAGATCCAAGATGATCAAAACTAAGTAAAATAACTAATATTTATAGTCTATCAAAACCTTAGTACAATTAGTAATCTTCAAAATCCTATTCCCAATCAACTTCTGCTCAAAAAGGCAACAAATCAGCTTTTCATGTCAGCCACGCGCGGTCCGAGCGTGGGCCTTTATCATAGAAACGCGCTCCGCGCTTGGGTGGCAGATACCAAGCTTCGTTCACGCACGCTCAACGCTTCTTGTACTACTACTAGTGCGCGGTCAGCGCTTGCTATGCAGCAACTTATCCTTCTTATGCGCGGTCAGCGCTTAGGTTAACACTGCGAGGGCGCGGTCCGCGCTCCTACTCCAGAATCGTCCAAATATCCAGCTTTTCATTCAGTTTCAATTTCTATCCTCTTTCCTGCAAGGTAAACATAAAACTCCGAAAATACTACGAACAATACTTAAAAACTTACAATATAACAAGCTAAACGAGACTAAATCATAGGTTTTCAACCTAATCATCAATAATTATTGTTGATTATTTACATCTATAATAATTATAATTATTCGCACATAGTGCAATTGATTTATGTTCTATTATTTGAACTATTTATGAGCCATATCTCAGTTAGTTGTTTTGGCGAGACTAATATTTGTTAAAGCATGAAACGTTCTATTTATTATGAACTTATTTATTATTGGAAGATTTATGCCATTGATTTTGGCTAGATCAATATTGATATTATATGTTGAAATCATAGCATTTCTTTGAAAGTAATCCAAACCATATTGTTGTGGTACGGACTCATGATGTAAGACTGAGATGAACAACCCTTATAAAAAGGAAAACTTTATTGTCAAACATTCGACCCCTTGTGCTATTTTTGAGTATTATGCATAATATATGGTACAATGGAGCTGATCACTTCATGTACTCGCAGAAGAGTATAATTAGTTTTTATAACTAACTTATATTCTTGAGGTAATATAATTTTATTATCTGATGATTCCTCTATTAGTTCTTGATCCATTTGTGATCACTCAGCCTGAAATCTGGGAGTATCCCACTTTATTGAATATTGTTGCAGTATTGCTAACTTTTTTTAATCAGTTAAATATTATTGAATCTTCGAAAGAATTTTACTCTTTCATTCTTGATATATTATTTAACTTGGAATTTAAGAAAAATTCTTGATTATTGAAAATGGTTCGTTATTAAGCTACTTCATAATCTTTTGAATAGCGTTGAAGCTCTAGAAAGTTAGATTCTTCTATGTCCTTTATTGAACGCTTTAACTTGCTGAGCAAACTCGTTACTCACCCTTGTTTAAATAAAATATTTAAGCTAAAGCCAAGGTAGCCGAAGGGTCAAAGAAAGACAGAGGCAAAGGCAAAGCTCAAGAGTAGTTTATCGTGAACTGTAATTGTTATGTTACCCTATGTAAATTAATTATGTAAACCTTTTGAGTATATAAGGGTATGTACATTAATGTTAAGGCTAGTTAACCTGGGATATTGTTATAATTTGTATTAAGTAATGGTATGAATGTTGTTATTCAAAATGAATGGGTAGTTAGATGTGATATGTATGATGGATCGTGAGCACTTTGGGGGCGTCACACGGACACTTGTAAATAGTTTCATTCATTGTCAAAGATGTTTCGTGTCGACGTCAGAAAAAATCTTTGGTGATTCCTTTTCCTATGTCTGTTTCTACCCTTGATGTTTTCTATTTGATTTGTTTGATCTGAAGGGTGAATTTTTAGGAAAAGGCCGACATATAATGTCGAAGATTTGAAAAGTTTGATTTTACAAAGTCGCCAGTTGGTATGTTTAAAATGGTTGTACCAACTCAACCGAGTTTTATTTGAACAGTCTTGTAAGTAGGCCCAATTACTGGACTCTGTTTAACTTGGCCTTGGAAATCGAGATTCATAGAGTTCGGAGGCTTGATTAAGCGGGGGGGGAGGTGTTAGGCACCACCCGACTTTCGTGAAACACGGTTATCGCGTCTTTTTAATTTCCCTAATTTATTTACATTGTGTGTGTGTGTGTGTTTTCAGTAATTGGGCCTAAAGGCTTTATTTGAAAGTAGTGCTGTGCTTCGTTGGACCTATATACGAAGGGTTTGATTTAATGAAAAGTCCATTTTTAGATAAGGTATGAAAGTGATGTTTTGAAAGATGGTTTTCAAACCCTTTCGCTAACATAAGAATTGAAGCCTTTTAATACTTTCATTTTATTCTACATTCGGCTGATTTTGATTTTATTTTCTGGATGCGAAGCATCCTCGACCAAATAATATATATATATATATATATATATATATATATATACAAGTGTCGGACTCCTTATGGGCATGAAAGCCATCGAAGTGACTCGAGCACTACAAACCATAATTTACTATGCTGAGACCTTAAATTCGGATAACCGTTTTAAGGTCCCTCGTATTTACATTTACAAAAAGACAGACAATCCGTATTTACAGTTTAAATTTGTCCATGATGGGAATCGGATCTAGATCCATGTGGTTAATCGTAGATCCCGTGATTCCTAGGCTCACAAAATGTCATCAAAAAGCTTGCACAACAGATATATTGAAATAAAATGCAAATTAATATCTAGATATCGTAAAACAAAGAATTCATCAGTTAAATCCTTGCATGCGCGTAGCCAAAGCTTCCCGTTCCCTCTAGATACGAATCTAGGGTCCTGTAGTCGCTTTAATATTTACAAAACTAGAAAGAAAACTAGATTTAAATAAATCCTAGCCATTCTAGCTCAACGGTTCCGATTTGACAATTTTTGAACCGGTTAAAAGTTAGAGATGGCTAGATTTAGATAAATCTAGTCCATAAACTTTACATTAGAACAGATTTACATCAAATGAACAGATAAAACTGATATTTAATCACATTGAATAAATAATATTTATTACTTATATATTTATTAAAGCTGGAAAGAGCCACAGATTTACAATCCAGGCGTGACTGATCAATGTAAATAAATATATATATATATATATGCTTATATATATATTGAAGCTGAAAAGGCCATGGATTAGCAATCCAGGCCAGACGAGTTAGTATATATATATATATATATATATATATATATAATTATATATATTATAGACACTCAAAATTTTCCTTAACCCAATACTAACACAGTAGGAGGGCAAAACCGTCAATCAATTCAAATCCGACCACCAATGTCAGTCCTGCAACTCAAATCCAGCCACCAATGCTGGTCTTTCAAGTCAAAATCGGCCGTCAATGCCGGTCTTTAAACCTAAATCCGATCCCTAATATCGATAACCTAAATCCTATCCCCAATATCGGTACTCTAGCCAAATCCGATCACCAATGTCGGTAGTCTATCCAGCTCCGATCTCCAATCGGACCATCTATCCAGCTCCGATCTCCAATCGAACAGTCTATGCAGATCCGATCTCCAATTGAACCGTCAATCCAGCTCCGATAGTTAATCGGACCGTCTATCCAGCTCTGATCTCTAATCGGACCGTTAATCCAGCTCTGATAGTCAATTGGACCGTCTATCCAGCTCTGATCTCTAATCGGACCGTCAATCCAGCTCCGATAGTCAATCGAACCATCTATCCAACTCCGATCTCTAATCGAACAGTCTATCCAGCTTCGATCTTCAATCAGACCGTTTATCCAGCTCCGATCTCTAATCGGACCGTCAATCCAGCTCCGATAGTCAATCGAACCGTCTATCCAACTCCGATCTCTAATCGAACAGTCTATCCAGCTTCGATCTTTAATCGGACCGTTTATCCAGTTCTGATCTCTAATCGGACCGTCAATCCAGCTTCGAAAGTCAATCAGACCGTCTATCCTGCTCCGATCTCCAATCGAACCGTCTATCCAGCTTCTATCTCCAATTGAACCGTCAATCGAGCTCCGATAGTCAATCGGACCATCTATCCAGCTCCGATCTCCAATCGGACCGTCTATCCAGCTCCGATCTCTAATCAGTCCATCTATCCAGTTTTGATCTCCAATTGAACAGTCTATCTAGCTCCGATCTCCAATCGAACCGTCTATCCAGTTCCGATCTACAATCGAACCGTCTATCCAGCTCTGATAGTCAATCGGACCGTCAATCCAGCTCTGATCATCAATCGGACTGTCGGATCAACCCCGATCTCAATATCGGACTATCAACTCAACCCCGATCATTGATCGGGCTGTCAAGTCCAACCCCGATCTCAATATTGGGCCTTCAAATCAGCCTCGATAGCAACCTGAAAGGTACAAGGCAGCCCCGACATCAACCCGGGAGGTACCGATCAATCCCGATCTTAATATCGGACCTTCAAGACAGCTCTGGTCTCAACCTGAGAGGTACAGGCCAACCTGGACATCAACCCAGGAGATATCAAGTCATCCCCGGTCTCAGCCCGGGAAGTACAGATCAGCCCCGGCGTCAATCCGAGAAGTGCAGTTCAGCCCCAGAGATAACCCTGGGAAGCCAGATCCAACAAAGGTCATGCCGACACCACAGGCAACCTCGGGAGGGACAAAATGGTTATTTTATCAACTCTCAGTCGATTCGGTTAAACTCAAGCCGAATTGATGCCATCGAAGTCAGAATGAACCACAATAACGATCCCGAGTTCCACAACGCAAGACAGCTCAACGGACAAACTACGGGGAATCGAAGACCTGGTTATGAACCCATCTTCTCGAACCTAAAAAATATTTTATCCTATGTCATTGCGACACTCTCGGCGAGGGCTTTTCGAAAAGGTATAGCACGCCTCAAACAGACACTCCGATCAAAAATTTGAAAGTTCTGACTATAACTGCGCGTTATCCGGAGTGCACGTACTTCGAGACAATGGAACCCAGCACTGCAGACCCCACCTGGGGAGCCGCACCTCTACCTGCGGTAGCTGCAGGTAGAGCTAAGCCTCCCTGGCCTATAAATAAACATGCACCCCCCCTTCATTTTTAAGTTTCGAAACGCAGCGAAGCTCTGCCTGTCTGATTTTCCGACTTTTACACCTCTTCCAAACCCAAATATTTTCACTCCAACACGTAGATATACCCATATACTACCACATATCAGAAAATAACCGGTAGATTTGGACGTATAGAGCCTACGATTTGGCAAAAAGCCCGTAGTGCAGTCCATTGTAAGTATTTTACCCTTTTTGTATATATTTAACTACAAAAGGACTAACATTTCAATTATGTCAAGCCTGGATGTCAAATCCGTGGTAATTTATCGCTTTTATATATATCTACGCATATATAAGCGACTTGCACCATCACTGGTACTCATATCAGTCCTGGTTGACTACATTTTTGTCAATATATATTTATATATTTTTAGTTCGGCCTGGATTACTTCGTGGCCATTTTACTGCTTTTGCACACTTCGCCATACTGGGTGCTCTCCCCAGTCACTGGTTGACTACTTTTCAGTCAATTTCAATTCCAGAACGGGCACCGGCGTGAAAACCCATCGCCCTTATTACTGTTTCTATATATATATATATATATATATATATATATATATTTCATTTTTGCCACAGCCTGGATTATTTTGCGGCTATTTACAATTTTTATATAAATATATATATTTCAATTCCAGTCCGGGCTTGCGAGTGAAAACCCATCGCCCTTTTACAGCTTTTGTATATATATAATTATATATATTACTTTACTCAATTTATTCAACTGCTGCATTTAACATTCATTTGTATATGAATCTGCACTGACATATCTGCAGGCGGACTAGATTTATCCAAATCTCGCTAATTCTAGCTTTCAACGGTTCAAACAGGTCCCGATAGAACCTGGAAGCTATAATGGCTGAGATTTCTTTAAATCTAGTTATTTTTATAGTTTCAGCTTTGAAAGCAAACTCGCGTCCCTTAGATCGCTATCTAGTGGGAACGAGACGCTTTGGCCATTCGCAGCCAGGTTTAATTGATGAATCCTTGGTTCCATTGCGACGTGATGATGCATATATGTCCATTTCTGTGCAAATTTGAACTGTGTAGATTTATCGTCTACTTATATGTGAGCCTAGGAATCGTGGGATTCACGATCAAATCAATCGAGATCTGATTCCCACGATGGACAAACTCCAGTTTACAGATGTACCCTGCCAGTTTTTTTGTAAAATGTACATACACGGACCTTAAAATGGTTATCCGGATTTAAGGTCTTAATATAATAAAAAAAATTATCAATTGTCGTGTCAGCGTTCCTCCGATGGTTTTCATACCCGTGAGGAGACCGACACTTGTCTATTTCTGTGGTCGAGGATGCTTCGTAGCCCTGCAAATCACCATTCACATGCAGCCTTAAGGCTATAAAGATAAAAAAAATTGAAAGTAGCGATACGCTTCAATTCTTATGGCAGCGTAAGGGTTTGATAAACCAGCTTTCAAAACATCATTTTCAATTAAAAGAAAAGCTTTTGTAAATCAAATTAAATGCTTTTGCAAATCAAATCAAAGACTGATTTTCAAATCAAATCAAACCCTTCGTATATAGGCTCAACGAAGTCTGTCAAAGCTTTCAAATCAATCAAATCAATAGGCCCAATTTTCAAACAACATTCATTCACGTATTCATAGTTTTAAGGAAAATATTGAAAAGATGTGGTACCGTGTTTACACGAGAGTCGTGGGGTGCCCAACACCTTTTCCACACTTAACCAAGCCCCCGAACTCAAAACTCTGATTTCAAAGATCAAGTTTCGACAGTGTCTAGCAATTGGGCCTCTTTTCAAATCAAACTCGGTTAAGTTGGTACAACCATTTTCCAATCTACCAACTGGCGACTCTAAACGTTCAAATCGTAGACATAAAAACATGTTGGCCTCTTTCCTAAAAAACCCTTCAAATCCTTTTTCCTAAATAAAAAGAGTGGGGGTAGAGAGAACTTAGGAAGATCGATTGGAGGAAACTCGGGTTATGAACCGACCCGCAGGATTCTTAAATTTTACAACGTCGACAGGCGGCGACTCTGCTGGGGACAGTAGAGGGCTTAGGCCGCTTTCTAATCTTTTCAAATATTTCCCTTTCAAAACTATTGAATGCGTGAAATTTTGCGTCTCCATAATCAATAAATGAGTGAATGCTGCGTCTTTACATTGAATGAATGTGAATGAATGCTCTCCTGCTTTTTAGTGCTTCACACCCATATTTAGTGCTTCGCACCCATGTCATCATATGCACAACGGTGAGGCATGATGTATGAGATTGTATGTTGTGTGTCCCTCTCACAAGGAGGATAACCCGGTCAGTGTTAAGTAATGACTCTGGGGACGATTAAGTCTCTGGGGGTGCCTTATGAAAATACACCACTCAGATTCGCTCCAGTTGAACGATCGGATTAACTTCCCTTCTAGTAGATTGCAATGATCTAGGAGCCTTCATGCCGAAAGAAAAGCCGCGAGAGTAAACCTAGGATAGGTCAGCCTCTGTTTAACCAAAATCGATGGGAAGCTACTTCATACCTTCCTCTTTCAATTCCATGTCAAGTCTCCAATTTCTGAGGAGCACAATGTAAATATCAATAATGAAAGATTTACTTTCCCTGTCAAATACATGTCATCCTGCCATAAAAATAACTAACCTCGATTTTACAAGATAAACACTAAAAAACACATCATGCATCCAACCCTTACCTACCTCAGGAAATTAACACGCCTACGTTTTGTTATAGGTGTGAAAATTGGCCCTGTCACCAGATCTAAATTCAAGAAAGCACTCAGTCCCTCCGCAGACATGGCTTCAAGTGCTCCACCAGAACCCACCCCTGTCTCCAGGGAAGAATTCGAAGGACAGAAAAATTAGATAGTCGAGCTAGCCGATTTTCTGTGAGAACAAAGTAAGGCCTTTAAAGAGAAACAATCTCAAGCTCATCCATAACCAAGAACATCTGGTAGTGGTGTTGGCGGTCAAGATATAGAAAAGGTCGAAACTCAGATTCATGGACCACAAAACCAGGACACCACCAACAAGATTCCTGAGATCACCCCCCTCGTCAAAGAGCCAAAAGCTGGTGACATTCTCAAGAAAATGCAACAGATGGAAGAAACCCTCTGGTATATCAAAGGGACTGGGGCATTTGGCAGTGTTACTTACTCTGACCTCTGCATATTCCCCGGGGCTCGTTATCCCGAAAAATTTCAAGTCCTAGATTTTGAGAAATATGACGGAACGGGGGATCCTTACACACACCTGAAAGTCTTCATCGGAGAACTCGAATCCTATGCTGAGGACGAGAAACTTCGAATGTAACTATTCCAGAAGAGTCTAACCGGAGAAGCCAGAGCTTGGCATGCCCGCTTGGACAACTCAAAAATTCACAGTTGGGAAGAACTGGCCCATGCCTTCCTCAGCCAATACAGTTTTCAATCACAGCTGGCTTCAGGCAAATACCAAATAACCAAAATCAATAAGAAGAATATCGAATCATTCAGAGAATATACCCAACGATGGAGACGGGTCGCAGCACAAGTCACCCCAGCCATAATTGAATCTGAAATAGTCATGACCTTCATCGATATCCAGGAAGCGCCTTAGTATGATAGGGTTCTAGCAGGAATAGGAAAACTATTCTCTGAAATGATCAAGCATGGCGAGATGGCAGAAATGGGGCTTAAATCCAGGAAGATAAAAGATCTAACCGCCCTTGAAGCTGTCGCCGAACATATCCAATCCGAAAATTACGGTAGTAATCCCTGGAGGGTCCATAAAAAGAAAAACGAAGAAGTCTCCTTAGTTTTATAAGGACACAATTCAAGGGGCGAGTCAAACCACATGCCCATTCAAAAGAGGAATTATACCCCTTTCCAAGCTTCAACTTAGCCTACAAACCCTCAATTCTAGAAAAACATGGAAATTAGGCGTCGAAGAAATTTCACCCCACTAGGGGATTCCCTCGAGAATGTGTTCAAACTTCTAACAGCTTAGAAGAAGATTGTTCAACTTCTTCCACCAACCAACACTAACTGAAGGAACTTCGATCCTAACAAGAAATGTGCTTATCATTCTGGATCTCCAGGCCATGATACTCAAGACTGTTGGTCTCTCAAGCACAAAATTCAAGACTTGATTGACAGTGGGGAAATTGTGGTAACAAAGCCTGACCAACCCCATGTCCAAGACAATCCTCTACCACAGCACAAAGAGGAAAATGTCAACATAATCAGCGCCTCAATTAGAGAAGGATCTAAGTACCTCCGCTACATTGGGGAACCAAGTCAATCTAATCTTAGTAGCCCAGAGAGTTGGGAAACTTTTGAGAAGCGATTCCTGATGGAGCAAGAAGTCAAGTCTCTCAAGGAACAAATTGAGCAGTTGGCTGAACTGGTCATCTACCAGCATCAACTCACCAGGAAGATGCTGAAGCAAATCTATCGATCTATTGGCAGTCATTCTCCTCCAATGGAAGTCAATTCCATCCCCAGTAGGGATCATTGCCAGTTGCACGAACAACTAATGGTAAAAAATGGGTATACCCAAGAAGGTAGAAAATTCCTGTTTCAAAGGAATTTCACCAATCTGAACCATTCAATGGAAGAAATCCTCCAAATGATGATCAACGAGGGGATGGTTGCAGATCTATTACCCCCATTAAACCCTCAATCCAGAAAATTCAAACCTGACCAAATATATCAGTACCATTCCAACTCTCCCAGCCATGATACAAAAGAATTCTGGGCACTTCATAATCTAATTCAAGACCTGATTGAGAAAGGTGACCTAATCAGAGGAGATCAAATCCTCAACATTTCAGATAAAGATAGCCTCTGGATCCCTAATGCATGGTACCAGGACACAATGGCTATTGTATCCTGCGATAAGGAATCAATCCTCACACCCCTGGTACAGACAGGGAAAGGGGTCCAAGAAGTCCAAAATACTGTGAAGGTGGCTGCACCTCAGCCTCTAATCTTGCCCTTCAGACCTTAATATCCAATCATCAGTCTGAAGAAGGTCCCATGGAACTATGGGGACATTGAAAGCTCTACTTCAAACAACATTTCCATCCTGTCAAGGGATAATCCATTATACCTGCCTCAGTGGGTGATTAAACCAGTTACCAAAGCAAAAGAAAAGGTGGCTGAAGAAAAGATCAAAGAGTTCCTCAACAAAATGGGACACAATGAAATCAAGATAGTGCAAAGCTTGAAAGACACACCCAAGAAAGTGTTTATCCTCAACCTGGTCTTATCATCAAAGACCATCGTAACATTCTAGTGAAGGAACTAGAAGAAGCCCATCTGCCACACACGGTAGACACAGAGAAATTCTGTCACGTGATAGAACACATCTTCAACAGCAATGTGATATCCTTCACAGAAGATGATATCTCGGCTGAGGGAAGGGGCCACCATAAATTCCTGCATATAGCTGTAGTGTCCTCCTGATATGTGATTGGAGGAGTACTTATTGACGGAGGATCTTCCCTCAACATATGTCCATACGACACGTTGGAAAGAATGAAGATCAATCCAAACTGGATCAAAACCAGTCATATGGTCATCCGGGCTTTCGATGGATCTCGCCGCCAAGCTATGGGGGAAATCGAGCTTCCCCTAGAAATTGGTCCACACACCTTCTACGTATCCTTCCAAGTGCTCAATATTGCCACTAGATACAATTTATTATTGGGCAGACCATGGATCCAAAAAGCAGGAGCAGTGCCATCCACCCTCCATCACCAACTCAAGTACATCATTAACGGCAGCCTCATCACGGTTAATATCGAGCCAGAATACCCTACCTATATATATGGGGACATGCCAGTGATTAGCCTGGATGCGAGGATAGAGCCTGCAAGTTTTTAAGCTTTCGAGGTGAGCGATATTCAATATCTACCAATTGAGGCACCAGCCCTCAAGCCTAAAGTCTCCACTGAAGTAATGACCGTAGGCCAAGAAATGGTATCTTCGGGTTTTCAACCTGGAGAAGGGTTAGGAAAAGATAAGCAAGGTATCAAGATGCTAGTCCAAATCCCAAGTCAGATGGGAAGATCAGGATTGGGATATTCACCTGGGTCAAGCCATCGGAATCCACACAAACATCCAAAGGCTCATGCCTCTACAATTCTGCTCCCAAACCTCACAAATGCCGGATGGGTGAAACCTACGAGGAAGATCCCTACGGTGGTATCATTCATACTATTTCCTCCAATCATACCTGTCCATGAAAGAAAAACTCTCCAGCCTGAGGCAAACAGCGAAAAGGGAAAATAAAAGATCCTGTACGAAGGACGAGACCCATTCGCTAACATAAGAGTCATTCTCAACTACGAGGGTATGAATGATGAACTCCCCAACAGTCACGACGACCATGTCCAAATTCCTCATATCTAGAAGAGGAACAATCTATAGAAAAGCCTTGGCCCTATTCTCAAGGATGTCTCAGTCATCATCCAGGACGAGGCGGACGAGCACAATTCCTTGATTCTCCCAATTCATGAGAATCTAACACTGGACAACTGGAGCAGTGTCCCTTGCCTAAGTCAAAAAGGGTTAAGGGGCAGTGAGTACATCTGTCCTTAATTATGCTTTCATTTACTGCTTACTTTTGATTGCACAGCTGGAGCAGTAACTTTTGTCATGCTTTGCAAATGCCATGTGTATTTAAGCAGTTGCATATATTAATGAAAGCATTTTTGTTTTCAGGACCCAAGCATTAGATGTGTGTGTCTCTGCTGATGAGTTGCCAACCTGTCAAGATGACTCCGACTTGGATGTAGAATTGAACTTCGACTTGATGGATATTGATCAAGAGGAGGAAGATGACTATGAGGTGCCAGAGGAGATTAAGGAATGGGTCGAAGACAAACCCAAACCAAACCTCGACCAAACCTCCACCATCAACATAGGAACCTCCGAAAACATCAAAGAAATCCAAATAGGTTTAGACCTCACACCAAATCAAAAAGTCGACCTGATCAAACTCCTAACACAGTACCAGGATGTGTTTGCATGGTCACATGAAGACATGATCGGTCTATCCACAGACATTGTCATCCATCGAATGCCCATCAAAGAATGGTTCAAACCAGTCAAACAAAAACTCAAGCGATTGAGACCTGAGTGGAGTCTCAAAGTCAAAGAAGAAGCCATTAAGCAATTCAAAGCCGGGATAATTATGGTATCGACCTACCCCGAATGGCTATCAAACATAGTCCCCATTCCTAAATCGAGAGCGAAGGTACGAGTATGCGTGGATTACCGGGATTTGAACAAAGCCTGCCTCAAGGACAACTTCCTAGTGCCTTTCATCCACATTCTAATCGACAATACTGCGTAGTATGGCATATATTCCTTCGTGGATTATTTTGCTGGTTACCATCAAATCATGGTTGCTGAAGAAGACCGGGAGAAGACAACCTTTATCACTCCCTGGGGAACTTTCTGCTACCGATAACTATCCTTCGGCCTCATCAATGCCAGAGCAACGTATCAGCGAGCAATGATGGCCCTCTTTCATGATATGATGCACAAAGAAATAGAAGTTTAAGTGGACGACATCATCATCAAATCCCGGAGGGAGGATGATCACATAGACGATCTCAGGAAGTTGTTCAACAGGTTACGTAAATACAACCTCAAGCTAAATCCCACCAAATGTGCTTTTGGCGTCAAAGCAGGCAAACTGTTAAGATTCCTGGTGAGCAATCGGGGCATTGAACTCAACCCCGCCAAAATCAAAGACATTACTGAAATACCCGTACCTCGTACAGAGAAAGAGATATGTGGATTCCTGGGAAGGATCAACTTCATAAGCAGATTCATTTCCCAGCTCACAGCAACTTGTAAGCCCATTTTCAAGCTGTTAAGGAAGAATTCCTCCACCACGTGGAATGAGGATTGTCAACAAGCCTTCCTTACCATCAAGAAACAACTGACTGAAGCTCCTGTTCTGATACCCCCAAGGGAGGGAGTCCCTTTGTTCATGTACCTGTCCGTCAATGCCAATGCAATGGGCTGCATATTAGGACAGAAGGATGATAGTAGCAAGGAAAGAGCCATCTACTACATCAGTAAAAGATTCAGCAGTGGGGAACAGAAATACACCCTGATCGAAAAGACATAATGTGCATTAGCATGGGCCGCCATAAGGTTGCAACACTATTTACATGGGCATACGACCTACCTCATATCCCGCATGGATCCGCTCAAATATGTATTCAACAAACCAATGCTGAATTGTCGACTGTCCAAATGGTAGTTGATCTTACAGCAATTCGACATTGTCTACGTGACTCAGATGTCAATCAAGGGTCAAGGCATTGCAGATCAATTAGCAGAAGCACCTTCAGGAGGGTTCGAGCCCCTGGAGACATATTTCCCGGATGATGGGATCACGACAATGCAACAACTCCAGTCGAAGAATACAGTCCAACCATAGAAAATGTATTTCGACGGAGCAGTAAACATGGAAGGTGCTGGATCTGGGGCAGTCCTCATCTCTGGTACAGGTGATCAATATCCTGTGGCTACCAAACTTCAATTTGGCAACACCAACAACACGGCCGAGTATAAAGGCTGTATCATGGGGTTGAAGCTAGCCCAATCCATGTCTATCAAACACCTACTAGTCTTCAGAGATTCCGAGCTAGTTATCAGACAGACTACCGGCTCGTATCTCACCAAAGAACTGCATTTGCTGCTCTACCATCGGCAAGTCCTCAAAATATCTCGAGAATTCGAAGCAATAACCTTCGTTCACATTCCTCAAGGTCGAAATGACTTCGCTGATGCACTAGCAACGTTGGCTGCATTAATCCGCATGTTCGATAAGAGTGTATTTCCCAACATTCAGTTCACGATTCAGAAAGCCCCGACATATGGGAATTATGTGGGAGAAGTATCAGATGAAATACCTCCTGTCAAGCAGCCTTGGTTTCAAGACATCAAGGAATATCTCCGTGATGGATCCACACCCGCTAGTGCAAGCCAATCAGAGCGTAAATGGATTCTCAGAATGGCCATGAAGTTCTATCTGAGCGGAGATGCACTTTATAAAAGGGATGCTGGAATAGGCCTGTTAAGATGCCTCGACAATGAGCAAGCCCAAAGACTAATGGATGAAGTCCATGGCGGAGTCTGTGGTCCACATATGAGCGGCCATCTGCTGGCCATGAAGATAATCAGAACAAGACATTACTAGATCTCACTCAAAACTAATTGCGATAATCACGTCAAGAGATTCTTTCAATGCCAACTACATGGATATGCTATTCACGCTCCTCCAAATGAGCTGCTTAACATAAATTCACCATGGCCTTTCTCCATGTGGGGAATGTATGTGATAGGTCCAGTGGAACCAAAAGCCAGCAATGGTCATAGATTCATCTTCACTATGATCGATTACTTCACCAAATGGGTTGAAGCAGCCTCCTTTCCCAAAGTCACAAAAGAGGTCATCATTAGTTTCATCAGAAATAATATCGTCTGTCGATATGGACAACTGGAGGTGATCGTATCAGACAACGCCAAGAACCTGAACAATCAAATGATGAAAGAATTGTGCAGTAAGTTCCACATCAAGCATCTCAATTCTGCCATCTATCGGCCCAAGATGAACGGCGCTGTCGAAGCGGCCAACAAAAACATCAAGAAGATCATACAGAAAATGTCCGCCAATCACAAAGTCTGGCCTGACCTGCTGCCTCTAACTCTGTTATCATACAGGACGTCAATGTGCACCTCTACTGAGGCTACCCCCTACTCATTGGTCTATGGCATGGAAGCAGTCCTTCCCATAGAAGTAGAGATGGAATCTTTGCGAGTGTTGATCGACGCTCAAATAGATGAAGATCAATGGTTACAAGATCGGTATCATCAGCTGTCTCTGATAGATGAAAAGAGAGCTACGGCCATTTTCCAAGGACAGTTATACCAGCAAAGGATCGCCAGATCCTATAACAAAAAGGTCCGAATTCGGCAATTCAGAGTAAATGACTTGGTGCTAAAGAAAATCCTGGCCAATCAGGATGAAGCCAAAGGAAAATTTGCCCCAAACTGGGAAGGCCCTTTCATTGTCAAAGAAGTGTTGACTAGGGGCGCTATCAAACTGCAAGAGATGGATGGGACCGAATTTTCCCATATCATCAATTCAGACACTGTGAAAAGGTATTATGTCTGAAGCACATGTATACCCGCATCTGGGTTTTACAAATCAAATCAGGTTCAATTTTTCACTAGAATGCCGGAACTATGAATGACCTGATCTCCCTCAACCCGGGAGTACGTAGGCAGCCATTTCTGGTGAGGTCAAACCAAATAAAAGCTCAAACACTCATCAAACCAAATTCAAAATCCAAGATAAATAATTTTCAAACCTACATCCCGGCACTAGCCAGAACTACGAATACCCTGATCTCCCTCAACCCGGGAGTACGTAGGCAGCCCCCCATGGCGCGGTTTGACCTTCAAGAAAAATATAATAAAAGACCAGTTCCAAGACACCAAAGACAAATAGAAGCTAAATTCTATCAGACTACCCTGGTCAACAGGACCGTCTGAGATACTCCCTGACATCACAACTGTCGGTCCATCAAGGAGGAGCTCAAGATACATCAACAACTGCGAGTTATGAAAGAAGTGGTAATCACTCAGCAATGACCATACATCTCTAGTCAGGGAAGTGAATCAAAAATATATTTCTCTGATATATAAAACTACTTTATATACATAATGCCCTGTACATGACAAAAATGGCTGATCTAGTCTGTGCAGGAAAAATAAAGCTAGTATATGGACCCAGGGACAAGCGGGTCAGCAATGTCAGCATGGCATCTCTCTCCGAAGATGGTGGAGCAGCCGTAAGTGCAGTCCACTCAGCCTCCATACTGCCCAAAACATCCACAGTCATCTGCAAGGTGGCACTGTGGTCATCAATATAAACACTCATCTCGGTGACCAAACCATGAGTGTAAGATCGGAGAGCAGTACTATCAGCAATGTGGAAATCACGGGAAGCTATAGCCTCATCCCTCTCCGCAAAATTTGCGTCTCAAGTAATCAAAGTCTCCTCGATCTCGACATATGCTGCATCCCTAGCCGAGCGAATCTTGTCTCACTCTACAACTGCAGTATCCAGAGCAGAGCGGAGTGTTACGCCGTTTTGGTGTTAACAAAACGGATATAAAATGCGTGCAAGCATACATGGTCGACAAATAATAAAGTGATAAATCGATATCGTTCCCACGGAGAAAAGGAATTAGATTTAAACTATCATGCAACAATCCTATAGTTATTTTTGTCTGCTCAAACGAGTATCACAGTGTGAATTAATAACTAGACTGATTTTAAAGCTAAATTAACTAATTAACAGACGAGGGGTTCAAATTGGAGAAATATGGGATCCTAACTTCACTTATTGCATCGTCTAGATTACACACCTCATGTCAAGTATAATTGATTAATTAGGAATGCTAGCCGAGAGTACGAATGTGAGAAATGGCTATCTTTCAATAAACCAAGTCTATATCATATAAAATCTACAAAAGAGATAGAATCCATATAAACACCAATAAAACCTAAATCACTATATGTCTATGTGATTTACAAGCTATGTCGATCTAAGTGCAAGCTTCCTATTAGCTACATATGGTAAGCCAGTATATTTTTATCCGGATAACGAATTGTAAAATTCATCACATGCAAATTTCACGAACATATGCTAGCATGGCAAAATCTAAGCTTATACTTCCTCTTTCAATTCCATATAAACTATTACAGTAGATGGTGATCAAGCATCTATATATTCAATACAACCATGCTAGGCAAACCATACAAAATCAAGCATACATATCAATGTGGCATATAAAGCGAGACTAAGTAATAAAATTCATTAGAATCCCATAATGGTAGTTAGTTTATCTCTTAACCACACACCATTATGGGATTTGAACTACACATGGAAGCAAAATATGAAAGTAAGAGAATAGAGAGATAGAGAATGCAAATCTTGTGGTTCCCCTTCCAATAGAATGCTAGCAAGCTCAAGTTTAGACCACAACCAAACCCAAAGTGAAACCCTAAAATGAAATCTACTTAGAACTAGAAGGGGAGGAAAAGTGAAGCTTCCAAACCCTCCTAAGTTCTCTAACCCTAGAAAATAGGAAAAACTTGAATGCTGTAATAAATGTTAAGTGATAAGTGCTCCTTTCATTACACAACACACCCTTATATAAAACACTCAGCCGAAATGCAAAATAAAAATTCAATTAATCATGACCGGCGCAGCCGCGCGGCCATGTAGTTCATTTGAGGCGTGGCCGCTCACTTCCCCAGAAATCTCTCTCTGCTCTGCTAATTGGCGCGGGAACGCGGCTCCCATTTGTTATACTGGCGCAACCGCGCGGGCCTGCAATTTCTGCTGGCTTCTTCTTGTGTTGTGCTGCTAACTTAATGCTTTCCTGCTACTTCTTTCTCCTTTACTATGCTGCTTTGAGGCCCTTTGCACATTCCTTATGTCAGTCCTCATGCCAAGTCCAATCCCACCTTGCCTTGTTGCCATCTTCATACCAAAACCCTGCTATTCCATGCCATTTCTTGCCAATTCTTCGCCGAAAGAGTTTCCTGCCTAAAATGCATAACACAAAGATAAAACGCATTAAAAGGACACTAAAGTACTTAAGTTTAAGCCATAATCAAAGCAAGTTGATAGTCAATAAGTAGGTATAAAACCTACTTATCAAATACCCCCAAACTTGAATCATTGTTTGCCCTCAAGCAACAGACACAAATGCAAACTACATGATATGCAACTACGCTACATAAAAAATGAATCCCAAAGATCAGCCATGCTATGAATTCCAATAAGAAGCGCCTCAGAGAAATAACAAGACTATGAACAGAGTGACAACTCAAGCTACAGTTATAAAGACATACAATCCATGAATCACAACATGTTGCTAAGATGCGGTGTGTGTGCTATGTCACAAATAAGCTTGAACGAGGCAAAAATTCCACATGCTATACTTCTAAGGAAGGAAAACTGGGGTTATAAATCAAAATTTTTTTATATATACAAAATAATGACCAACCCAACACATAGATACAAGCTAAGGCGCAATAAGGGCTTATAATGCTTTTACTCACGTACAAGGGCGATGTTCGCACTTTCCCGTGGTTACACCCTACTGTGCAATGCTAAGCTCTCTTAGGCTTTTCAATGATACCCATTTATCGAGCTTTCGACCAATGACTCCCAAACCATAAAGGCCATAGGGCGCTGGGTGTAAAGACAATCCCCTCGGGCTTACTTGCTTGAGTATCAAACGCCACAAGACTTAGCTAGCCAAGGTGTTTATTCTATTTTTTTCTTTTTCATAGCTTATTTTCTTTTCTTTTGCCTTTTCTTTTTCTTTTTCTTTTTATTAACATACATACCCCAAATTCCCCTAAAACTTGCATCTTTGTGTCCTTAAGGTCATTATTGATTTATTACACAATTCTAGCAATTAAAAATAAAATTTTCCACCTCAGAAGATAAACATGCACTAATCTAGCCAACAAGCAAATAAAGGCAATCTGTGCTATCCGGTAACATCAAAGAAACATGTATAGATTACATCATGTATAAAAATATAACTGAGCTTAAACTAACCACTAAGTTCAAAAATCTATCATATCTCAATTTCATTATTGGCCAAACTGGAATTCAACAGGCTAAACAAATGGGACTATGCTATGCAATGCAATTAAACACAAACTAAATAAGCAGAATGAAATAAAACTGAAAAAATTTTATGCAAAATTTAACTAACACATACTAGAATGCAACTACTATATACAACCTAACATGCAATACTATATGAAACTAAATGCAATAAACTATAAACTACACCCAATACCCCCACACTTAAAATGTTCAATGTTCGCATTAAAGAAAAAGGGTCAGGAAAACTCCCCTATTCATTGGCATGGCCACCCTCCTCGAGTGGTGAATCTGGCGGTGGGTATGGCATGGCAGAACCGAAGATGGGCCACTCCACTAGTGTCCCCTGCTGCGCAAAGGCCTCGGCTAAGGAATGTGATAAACCATCTACAAACGCTGTAAAGTTGTTGTGCAATGCGTCCATCCTCCTCTCCAATTGCCTAATCCTGCGATCATGATGTATGTCACCGGCTGGAGGAGGAGCAGCGGCCTCTGATAGTTGCGGCTGCGGTAGAGGAACTACTGGAGGAGGTGGTAAGATGAACCCTCTTCCTCGGGGGTGTGCTGTGCCGCCAGGCCAATCTTTAAACTTCTTGATAGTGGCATGAGTGATGTCTCCGCTCGGCATCTGGACCTGTTCATCATCCCATTCGAGGCCTGCCTCCAACCAAAGATAAGCCACCATGGATGCGTGTGGAAGCGACCCGGTGGTATTGCCTCTCATAAAGCGCAGCATATTTTGATTTATCAAATGCCCGACGTTGATATATTTCCCCGTGATGATCCCCCATAGTATGATAGCCCTCTCGGCTGTAATCTCGTGCTGGTGAGAGGATGGCATAAGATTGCCACATAAAAATAGGTTCCATGCCTTGGCGTATTTGTTCAAACCGGAGGCTGTGAAATTGGTATGCTCATCAGTGCCTGCCCTATATTTCCACTTTGTGCCTGGCGCACACAAATCGATGATTAATTGGTCCAAATCTATTTCAAATCGGTCTGCTTCGACCCAATTCACTTGATCAGCCGGGGGTGGAGGTAAACTTAACACCTCTCGGATCGCCGCCGGGCGATAATCGATGGTTTTGCCCCAAACAAACGATAAGCCACTCTGCGTTTCCTTGGCGTTGGCATAAAACTCACGAACGATTGCCAACGGTATAGGCGGTGATGTTGCACAAACCCCTTGCCATCCTATCTCACATATCATAGCAAGCAACTGGCCGTCCTCTTTTACCGGCTTCAAACCCCTCTCTTTCAATACTGTTTTGGCTGCAATCCGATAGTACTCCACTTGGGCCTCAATACTGATAAACTTAGTCAAATCCATTATGATGTCGTCGCCCTGGTCACTGCGAGCTGGCGATGCGGGAGCGGCAGATCGTGCACATTTTGGCCCCATTGAGAATTTCTGAAAAATTTGATATGCAAGCCCTAGATGATGGATGGAGAAGATAAACCCCCAAACTTGAATCTCTGCCAACTGTGAAGCAAACACTTATTTCTGAATTCGACCGACACCCCCAAACTTGCTTCTCTGATACTCTGCAGTGCAAACCCTCAATGATGCAATTGAATCTCCACAACCTGAAATTGTGAACCTGTAATCCCTCTATGAGAAATCTAGAATGGAAAGATGGTGTGAGTGAAGGGTATAGTTAGGCTGTATAGATATTAAGGGATATAAGTGATTATTGGTGGGGATCGTGGGGAGAGATGTGAGGAGGGGTGGGGATTGATTAGGGTCGGTTAATAGAGGAGAGGGAGCTCGTGAGTGAGTGAATCAACCTGTTAAAAAGAAATGAATAGGAAATAAGGGTTTGGTCTGCCTTTTAAATTTTCCAAACTGGCATTTTTCTGGGGTCAGGCGCCGCCGCGCGGCTGGGTACTCTATATGGGGCGCGGTCGCCCGGGTCAGGGACACTCTGGAAGTTCTGGATATTGGCTCGAGCGCGCCGATGAGTGCCTTGAGGTTGGCGCGGCTACGCTGCCCTGAGCCCAGCCAAAATTTTTCCTGATTCTGCAGCAATGATATGAAGGCACAAGAAGCAACTTTAAACACTTTCCTTACGTGCATAAATAGCAATCAAAAATTATGTATAACTTGATTACATAATCAAAAATGCATATGTATGATGTATGTACTGTTAAATCCTTAATAATTCTATGTAAGTGAATCATATCTATGTGAATTCCCAAAAACATTTGCTATAGGCTTATATGCAATATGCTAACACGTCAAAATATGTTTAATGAGCTTCCAACACCAAAAATATGTGCAATAATGCCTAATGTTCAAAAATATAGGCAATGAGCATTCAAGTCCCAAAAATAGATGCAAATATGCCTAAGGTCCAAAAATATAGGCAATAAGCATCTAAACACCACAATTGTCCAAAAAATTTCAAAATTATTGGAATTAAACAGGGGGAGGGAAATGTAGAGATTAGTAACAAGAATTAAACATGAGGGAGAAATAGAGATTATGATGCAAGAATTAAATATGAGGGAGAAGAGAGATTATGGGGTGTCTCCCATCAAGCGCTTGTTTACAGTCCATAAGCTAGACTCTGTCTGGTTTGGTCAAGTGGTAGAAAAAATTGAGGCCACCTTCTCTCGATTTATCTCAACACCATAATAGTGCTTCAATCTTTTGCCCATTCACCTTGAAGGGCTTGTTCGGGTATTGATCATAGATTTCTACTGCGCCATGCGGGAATAAAGTTTTCACCGTGAAGGGGCCCGGCCATCGTGATTTCAGCTTTCCTGGAAAGAGCCTGAGACGAGAGTTATACAGCAACACTGCTTGCCCCGGCTCAAAGGTTCTTTCCATGATTTTCATATCGTGCCACCTTTTGACTTTCTCCTTATACAGCTTTGAGTTCTCATAGGCTTGTAATCTGAATTCGTCAAGCTCATTAAGTTGGAGAAGCCTTTTTTCCCCCGCAGCCTTCAAATCAAAATTCAGCTTCTTTATAGCCCAATAGGCCTTGTGTTCAAGCTCCATGGGGAGGTGGCAGGTCTTTCCGTACACAAGCTGATATGGCGACATACCCAGTGGTGTTTTGTAAGCAGTCCTATAGGCCCACACCGCATCGTCGAGCTTGAGGGACCAATCCTTTCTCGTGGGATTCACAATCTTTTCTAATATCCGCTTTACCTCACGATTAGATACCTCAGCCTGACCATTTGTTTGGGGATGGTATGTAGTAGCAATACGGTGATTCACCCCATACTTAGCCAAAAGTGCAGAAAACTGACGATTGCAGAAGTGTGTTCCTTCATCACTGATGATGGCTCTGGGTGTCCCAAAGCTTGTGAATATGCTTTTCTGAAGAAAACGTAAGACCACCCGAGCATCATTGGTTGGTAAGGCTGCTACCTCTACCCATTTGGACACATAATCGATCACCAGTAAGATATATAGATTTCCACAAGAAGAGACAAAAGGCCCCATGAAGTCTATCCCCCAGACGTCAAAGATTTCGACTTCTAGGATCATATTCAGAGGCATCTCATTTCTCTTGGATATGTTACCCACGCATTGGCACCGGTCACAGTTTTGGACAAAGTTATGAGCATCTTTAAACAGTGTTGGCCAATAAAAACTGGCCTAAAGCACTTTGGCGGTAGTCCTCTCACCACCGTAATGTCCTCCATAAACTGACGAGTGGCAGTCTCGCAGTATGCTTTCCATCTCACTCTCGGGAACGCACCATCTAATCATCCTATCAGCGCACTGCCTAAATAAGTACGGCTCATCCCAGCTATACCATCTAGCATCATGTAGAAACTTCTTCTTTTGGGCTCTAGTGAAGTCAGACGGGATAATATTGCTCACTAAGAAGTTCGCAAAATTCGCAAACCAGAGCATCTCGCCTTGCACCACGAACAACTTGTAACGATTGAGATTTTATATTTAATTTTAAATATTTATTGAATTAAATAAATATTTTATGTGATTTATTTATTGAGTTAAATAAATAAATTATGTGTCGAGATTTTATATTTAATTTTAAATATTTATTGAATTAAATAAATATTTTATGTGATTTATTTATTGAGTTAAATAAATAAATTATATGATTTATGGAGTGATTTAATTAAGTGTATATATTAATTAAATGAATGTGTAATATTTAATTTAATTAATGTATATTAATTTTATATTATAGTTCTAATTTAATTGAGATAATTAAATTAGATGAGATATGTGATGAAGTGTTACATGGATTATAATTAGCGAGTAATTATAATTATGTGGCAATTTTATGTGATTAATTGATGTTAGATTTTAATTGATTAAATTAGATGATTGATATTTAATTAATTAAAATATGACATTAAAGTATGTGTTAAATGATTTGTTAAAATAAAGAAAAGGATTTTTAAATTATTTTGCCAAACAAGGCCCTTATATGTATTTGTTTTAAACCTATTCCTACCAAACATGGCCTTAGTAACTAAAATCTGTTTTTAAATAAAAGGTTTGCCAAACATAACCTTATGGCTTTTAAAATTCAAAACAAATTATAACTGCTAATTATTTAATTTAGACATTATATATTTGTCAGTTACGTTGCATGTTATTATGTCTATTATATACGTATATTATATCAGTTATAATATATCTACTTCGTTAGTTCTAATCCTTAAGTCTAACTAAGAACTAAGAAGAAAAGAAAGCAGAGAGAATGAAGAGCAGAGAAGAGTTAGAGAAGAAGAGAAAAGAGGAAGAAGAATTTCTAGAATTAAACTCACATCACCTTCTCTTTCAACCTATTAACAAAAGGTATCATCTATAATCTCTAATTGTTATAGAACTCAGTTATATATTTTTCATATTCGTTCTCTGTTAAAAACATAAGTTGTTATGAAATTGTATAAACATGAATGGTATATATATAGATTGTGTTCATGTGTTGTTTATAGTGGGTTATATGCTATAAATGATTTTCAGAAATCAAAGTACTATAAAAACAAGTTTTATATGTGAAAATAGTGTTCTTATGGAAATTCATGTATTTGGTTGATTTAGAGTAGAAATTTATGAATTATATATGTGAATTGTACAAATTGGTAGTTGTTACGTTACTAGCTTCTATAACAGAAATAATGTATGTATATAAAGTTGAATTGCTTGAGAAATTTTATTACAGTGACTTATTTTGTTAAACTATGAGTTTTTATGAAAATAGCCAAATTGGACTTTTAAAACCATTGATTCTTGTTGTTTAGATGGTTTTGTATTTTAGAAGCATGTTATATATATATGTATTATTGCATATGTATGATTTACAATGTCTACGTTACTGTAATTTTTCGTTTGTTGGCTTGTTTGGGTTAATCGGTAAAGTAGAGAGCCGTAGATGTCTGCGTCTGGCCGAGTTGCTGCGCAGCTGCGCCAGCAGCAAGGCCAGGAGCAGCGCAGCTGCGCCGCTTGGCCTTCCCAGATTCTTTCCCTGCGCAACTGCGCCAGTTTCAAGGCAGCTGGCTGACAGCTGCGCCATGCTCTGTTCAGAGGCAGTGAATGCTAGTTATTTGTGCAGTGTTATTTCTATACTTAGTTTAATTATTCTATGACAATGAGCATATATATAGCTGCTATAACATGTGTTATAATTTGAGAAAAAGGAAGTTTTGAAAACTTAGTATAGTATTTAATTGATAAACTATAATTGTTTAATTATAAAATAAGTTACTTAATTATAATTTGATTAATTATAATTAAGAGTAAATGTTTAAATTAAATTATAATTTTTGTGAAATTATAAGGTATAGAAGTTGATTTATTTTAATCAATTAGATGTTAATTTAAATTATAATTTATGTAATTATAATTTAATAAATGCATGTTTAATTATGGATTATAAATTGATAATTTCATGATTAATTATAATTTGTGTAATTATAATGCATGATATAGTTTAATTGATTATAAATTATAATTTGTTTATAATTTAAAAGGTAATTATAATTTAAGTAATTATAATTTGATTAAGTGGTTGAATTAAAATTGTTTAGCTAAATACATAATTGATTTAATTATGTGAATATGTATGTGATGTAATTAACTATGTGATAGTTGATTATTATTAGTTATTTAATTAGAGTGAGTTAACCATGAGGGTTAACCATTTATGTGAATTAGTTATGTGTTAACTAATTTAGGTTATTGTGATTAAATATATATGTGTAAGAAGTATTAAAGTACGTGAATTGAGTTAAGTAGCTTGCGCTTGAGGCAAGTTTCCTAAACCTTGATCTTGTATTAATTTTTATGCAAGTCTTTTAACCCTAAACTTGTTAATTATATACAAATTCTTGAATTCATATATTCATTGTTGAGAATGTCCTTTCCATTTCTGTATTGGACAATTGTTTATTTAATTGAAATGATCTTAACTTATTGTTTAAGTAAGATCCAGTTATTATTTTAAATGCTTTAAGTTTACTTTTAAAGCATATGTTAATTCATAATTCTTTTATTTATGAATTATTGAAAATTGATTCAACTAATCCTTAGTTGATGAACGTGAATTCTAAATTACCCTTGTAAGCTTATCCAAACCAAACTTTCTTTGGTGCGGACTTGAATTCAAATTACTGAGTTGAACAACCCTAATTACTAGGGGAGGTTACTACGCATAGCGTTAAGATGTTTGTGCACAATACATGGTACAAAGGGCTGATCCCCCTAAGTACGAGTTAAGGTCCATAGTCTTATTGACTTTTAAATGTTTAAATAGAAATATTTATAACCTAGGACAAGAGTTCAAAGGTCTTATAACCCTCAGATAAATTCTATATTCGAATTTTAATGTTGATAGAGAATTATTATTTAATTCTTTATTATTGAAGCAAGCTAAGTTGTTCAAATTCTTTTAAAGATATCCTTTCATGTCTATATTATTGTTAAACTCCAGTGAGCTGTGGTTTGCTCACTCTTGCATTAAATAACAATTGCAGTTAAGGTTGATAACGCTGATGCTCCGTCTACAAGTAAGGGCAAGGGAAAGCAAAGCAAGTGAAGACTTATTTTTATTTAACTGAGAATGATTGTACTAAGACTTGAATGTTATGTTTTTATTTCCACACTATATTATATTCATGTCAGGGTTAGAGTAACTCGGGATTATTTTAAAAAGGTTGTAACCCTTGTTGTAAGGGAGATTTATTTATTTTAATTTAAATTGTAGTTTATTTTGCATTATTCATTGGGTAGATGTATGTTATATTAGAAAGTGAACACCAAATCATGTAGAAACGAAGTACCCAGATTTGGGGGTGTCACACAACTGCTCGTCCGGGAAGGACTCATTGATCATCACTTTGTCGTTCTATCCATCCACGGACATTCCAGTCTAGATAAGTGGTCAGCCACTTGGTTCTCGGTCCCTTTTCTATCTTTAATTTCTAAGTCAAACTCTTGGAGAAGAAGTATCCACCGAATGAGTCGAGGTTTAGCATCCTTCTTTGAAATAAGGTATCTGATTGCAGCATGATCTGTGTATACAATTACCCTTGTGCCAATCAAATATGACCTGAATTTATTAAAAGCATATACCACTGCAAGAAGCTCCTTCTCAGTGGTGGTGTAGTTTAACTGGGCGTCTGTCAGGGTTTTGCTTGCATAATATATCACATGAAAGACATTATCCCTGCATTGTCCCAATACCACCCCCATGGCGAAGTCACTTGCATCACACATCAATTTGAAGGGGAGAGACCAGTTTGGTGTTGTAATGACGGGAGCCGTAGTCAATTTCTTTTTAAGTGTTCAAAGGCTACCAGGCATTCCTCGTTGAATTTGAACGGGACGTCCTTCTCAAGTAAACTACACAAAGGCTTAGTAATCTTCGAGAAGTCTTTGATGAAACGCTGGTAGAAGACTGTATGCCCGAGAAAACTACGAACTCCTTTTCCTGAGGTTGGTGGTGGTAGACTTTTAATGGTCTCCAATCTCGCTCTATCCACCTCTAGACCTTTCCCAGAAACTTTGTGGCCCAGAATAATACCTTCTTATACCATAAAATGGCACTTTTCCCAGTTCAATACCAAGTTGGTGTTGGGTTTGTACGAAATCGTGACGCAATCAAATTGCAAAAATTAGCGGAAGCATGGTATATCAGAGTTTAAAAAATTTCTACAAAACCATTACTCGGATCATCCTTTATGCAAATTATTAATTTAAAACGATAAATAAGAAGTTATGGAATCATACCCTTGTAGAACGAAGCTTCCACAGGTACTAGTTCAACTCCTTGTTCTTCGTGATCTCCTTGAATTTCCGGATTAGATTCCTTCCTTTGATCAACGTTAGCCACCCAAGTGTTTGGCCTCTAGAGGTGATCCACCAAGGAAGATGAATTATCAAGAAGGAGGGTGGTTGGCTTAGTTTTCTATCCTCTATAGAAAAGGAGTACTCTCCAACAATTGGAATTGCATCATATAATATCTATTATAAGAATCCTCTTATATAGATATTGGTCAACCCTTCTAATCCTATTAGACATGGGATTTCTTTTAATTAATTAAACTCCTTTAATTAATTTAGGCTTCCCACCACATGGGAAATAATTAATTAAATTCATTTAATTAATTTGTCTCCTAATCTTATTAGGAATAAATGAGAGTACTAATATTAAATTAATTACTAAACTCCTTTAGAAATTAAAATAATAATAATTATAATAATATTAATAAGACTCCTCTTATTAATTTATATTTAATATTTTTAAAATATTAAATAATAAATATTAAGCTATTTAATTTATTCTATCACCATAGATTAAATTAATTTCACTTAATACATTATTACGATTATGCCATTACCTTCTTAAATAATTATTCTTCCTTTTATGGTGTGGCCCTTTAGGTTCTCCATATTAAACCGGTTGTGAATAAATCAATTAGAACAATTCTAATCTTATTTAAATAAATAAATTAAACTAATAATCTATTTAAATAAATAATATTTATTCTACAATAGGGATAAGTCTCCCTAGCGATCAACGACTTTCCAGATAATAGATTTCAACATTAATCATAAAAGAACCTGTGAGTAAATAGTTACCATACAATTCAATCCTTCCACCATACAATGTCCCAATTAAATATAAGACATGAATTTACTGTCAAGTCTTATTTTATTTAATTATATGTATTTCGATTAGAAAATGCACAACTCCAAATAATGTAAATTAGAAACTCCTTTCTAATTTCATTTTACCTTGGCCAAGGATTCCTGGGTTGTCATTTAACGAATCACATAGGACATATCTCCTCCTTTACTAGAGGTGGTAGATTCTTTATTGATCATTCATTGTCTCCATATGTAACTCATTATACCCAAGCATACCCTTTTATATACCCTAAAGGGCTTTAAGGAATAAGTCAAAGTATAATTCATTACATACAAGATACTATGATGATCTCAAGTCCAAGGATCACTTGTACTACTATCACATTAGGAATTCCTATTGACAGGCGAGTAAAACTCCATTAGGTATTCCATAGCGAGTCACGTTCAGTGAACTTGTTCTCCAATAAACACCTACATACTTGCTTTAGTGTCTCCACACAAATGATTATGAGATCAATCATCCTCATCTAATGAGCAAGCAACATATGTACTAATCTATCCGGATTTACTAATCCCCTTTTTAGTAATCCCATGATTAGGAACTATTTTAGTTTTAGAGCTTTCTAAGAATTTAGATCTCATTGGCATGATCATCATCATGATTCTAAAAGCATTGCTTAAAACTATGGGTTATTTACATATTATAAAAATAGCACCATGTAGATAATTAAATGCCTTTAATAAATGAATATTTTTATTAATAAATAAATAAGATTGCCTCCAAAGTATATGCTTTATCATCATACATGATTGGCTTGTATGCATACTACTTTCTGTTGGGTTTGTACGAAATCGTGACGCAATCAAATTGCAAAAATTAGCGGAAGCATGGTATATCAGAGTTTAAAAAATTTCTACAAAACCATTACCCGGATCATCCTTTATGCAAATTATTAATTTAAAACGATAAATAAGAAGTTATGGAATCATACCCTTGTAGAACGAAGCTTCCACAGGTACTAGTTCAACTCCTTGTTCTTCGTGATCTCCTTGAATTTCCGGGTTAGATTCCTTCCTTTGATCAACGTTAGCCACCCAAGTGTTTGGCCTCTAGAGGTGATCCACCAAGGAAGATGAATTATCAAGAAGGAGGGTGTTTGGCTTAACCTTAGTTTTCTATCCTCTATAGAAAAGGAGTACTCTCCAACAATTGGAATTGCATCATCTAATATCTATTATAAGACTTCTCTTATATAGACATTGGTCAACCCTTCTAATCCTATTAGACATGGGATTTCTTTTAATTAATTAAACTCCTTTAATTAATTTAGGCTTCCCACCACATGGGAATAATTAATTAAATTTATTTAATTAATTTGTCTCCTAATCTTATTAGGAATAAATGAGAGTACTAAATATTAAATTAATTACTAAACTCCTTTAGAAATTAAAATAATAATAATTGTAATAATATTAATAAGACTCCTCTTATTAATTTATATTTAATATTTCCAAAATATTAAATAATAAACATTAAGCTATTTAATTTATTCTATCACCATAGATTAAATTAATTATACTTAATGCATTATTACGATTATGCCATTACCTTCTTAAATAATTATTCTTCCTTTTATGGTGTGACCCTTTAGGTTCTCCATATTAAACCGGTTGTGAATAAATTAATTAAAACAATTTTAATCTTATTTAAATAAATAAATTAAACTAATAATCTATTTAAATAAATAATATTTATTCTACAATAGGGATAAGCCTCCCTAGCGATCAACGACTTTCCAGATAATATAGATTTCAACATTAATCATAAAAGAACCTGTGAGTTAATAGTTACCTTACAATTCAATCCTTCCACCATACAATGTCCCAATTAAATATAAGACATGGATTTACTGTCAAGTCTTATTTTATTTAATTATATGTATTTCGATTAGAAAATGCACAACTCCAAATAATGCAAATTAAAAACTCCTTTCTAATTTCATTTCACCTTGGCCAAGGATTCCTGGGTTGTCATTTAACGAATCACATAGGACATATCTCCTCTTTTACTAGAGGTGGTAGATTCTTTATTGATCATTCATTATCTCCATATGTAACTCATTATACCCAAGCATACCCTATATATATGCCTTAAAAAGGTCTTAAGGAATAAGTCAAAGTATAATTTGTTACATACAAGATACTATGATGATCTCAAGTCCAAGGATCACTTGTACTACTATCACATTAGGAATTCCTATTGACATGCGAGTAAAACTCCATTAGGTATTCCATAGCGAATCACGTTCAGTGAACTTATTCTCCAATAAGCACCTACATACTTGCTTTAGTGTCTCCACACAAATGATCATGAGATCAATCATCCTCATCCAATGAGCAAGCAACATATGTACCAATCTATCCGGATTTACTAATCCCCTTTTTAGTAATCCCACGATTGGGAACTATTTTAGTTTTAGAGCTTTCTAAGAATTTAGATCTCATTAGCATGATCATCATCATGATTCTAAAAGCATTGCTTAAAACTATGGGTTATTTACATATTATAAAAAACAGCACCATGTAGATAATTAAATGCCTTTAATAAATGAATATTTTTTTTTAATAAATAAATAAGATTGTTTACAAAGTACATGCTTTATCATCATACATGATTGGCTTGTATGCACACTACTATCACTTTCAATCTCCCACTTGCACTAAAGCCAATCGCCATGGTATCTCATACCCAACTTCTCTAAGTGACGATCAAACTGCTGTTGTGTTAAAGCTTTAGTTAATGGATCTGCAATGTTGTCTTGAGAGTCTACACTCTCCTCTTTCAATGATTTCTTTAATCAAAGTGCCGCAACACATGTTTAGATTCAAGATGAGACTTAGGAACTATTCCTAGTTCTGTAATGAACTTTTTATCTAAAACATCAACTTGCAGCTTCACTTACAGTTATATACTCTGCCTCTGTCACTGAATCAGCAACTATTTGCTGCTTGGAACTCTTCCAACTCACTACGCCTCCGTTCAAGGTAAAAACATACCCCGAAACAGATTTACTGTCATCTTGGTCCGTTTGAAAACTTGAGTCTGTGAAGCCCTCGAGTTTTAATTCAGACCCACCGTAGACAAGAAAAATATCTTTAGTCCTTCTCAAGTACTTTAGGATATTTCTTCACTGCCTTCCAGTGCTCTTCTCCAGGATTCGACTGGTATCTGCTTCATTACACTAAGTGCATGAGCAACATCCGGTCTAGTACATATCATACCGTACATGATAGATCCTATTGCAGAAGCATAAGGGATCTTACTCATACGGTCTCTCTCCTCAGGTGTCTTTGGGGCCTGTTTCTTGGAGAGATGTATTCCATGGCTCATCAGCATGAGACCTCTTTTGGAATCTTCCATGCTAAATCTCTTTAGCATTGCATCAATGTACGTTCCTTGGGATAAACCAAGCATCCTTTTAGATCTATCTCTATAGATCTTTATCCCCAAAATATAGGATGCTTCTCCCAAGTCCTTCATGGAGAAGTGTTTAGATAACCAGATTTTAATTGATTGTAGCATAGGAATGTCATTCCCTATCAGTAATATATCATCAACATATAATACAAGGAATGAAATTGCGCTCCCACTAACCTTCTTGTACACACATGGTTCATCGTCATTTTTGATAAAATCAAACTCTTTGATTGTCTCATCAAAACGAATGTTCCATCTACGAGAAGCTTGCTTCAATCCATAAATGGATCGTTACAGCTTACAGACTTGATTTATTCCAACCTTTGAAACAAATTCCCTCTGGCTGTGTCATATACACATCCTCCTCAAGTTTCCCATTGAGGAAGGCTGTTTTCACTTCCATCTGCCAGATCTCATAGTCGTTATAAGCTGCAATCGCAAGCAAAATCCGAATGGACTTGAGCATAGCTACTGGTGAGAAGGTTTCATCATAAGTCAACTCCTTGTCTTTGTTTGAAACCTTTTGCAACCAGTCGGGCCTTATAGGTCTCTACCTTGCCGTCCGCTCCAGTCTTTCTTTTAAAGACCCATTTACACCCAATAGGCTTAATGCCTTCAGGTGGTGAAATCAAAGTCCATACTTTGTTTTCATACATGGAGTCCATTTCGAATTTCATAGCTTCAAGCCATTTCCCTGAGTCTTTATTACTCATAGCCTGTTCGTAATTCAATGGATCATCATCATTCATGATGTGTACCTCATCGTCATCCTCTATAACGAATCCATACCTCTCAGGTATCTTCGGTACTCTCCCAGATTTACGAACAGGGTGTGGTATAGTAGGTTCTTCTACTTGGTCAGGTACCTGACTTTGATCCGTGGTAATTTGTGGTTCTTGAGCTTCTTCAAGATATATCTTACTCCCACTGACCCCTTCATGGATAAACTCCTTTTCCAAGAAGGCAGCATGTTTCGCAACAAACACCTTTTGATCAGTTGGATGATAGAAATAATACCCTACAGTTTCTTTAGGGTATCCCACAAATCTACACTTTTCGGATTTAGTTTGTAGCTTATCATGTTCAAACTTTTTGACATAAGCTAGACAACCCCAAGTCTTAACATGCTTAAGATTTGGTTTCCTCCCCTTCCACATCTCATATGGAGTCTTTGGGGCGGATTTGGTAGGTACCTTGTTAAGTAGGTATGCTAGCCGTTTCTAGGGCATATCCCCAGAAGGAAATTGGAAGGTCGGTAAAACTCATCATGGATCGAACCATGTCTAACAGTGTTCGATTTCTCCTTTCAGATACTCCATTTAACTGTGGTGTACCTGGAGGAGTCCATTGTGAGATTATACCATTTTCTTTGAGACAATTGAGAAACTCACCGCTTAAGTATTCTCCGCCTCGATCTGATCGAAGTATCTTTATACTCTTGCCCGTTTGTTTCTCTACTTCACTTCTGAACTCTTTGAACTTTTCAAATGATTCTGACTTGTATTTCATTAAATACACATATCCAAATCTTGAGTGATCATCAGTGAAAGTAATAAAATAAGAATACCCACCCCGTGCACTTGTTGTCATAGGCCCACAAACGTCTGTGTGAATCAATGTCAACAACTCTGTAACTCTTTCTCCTCTTCCACTAAAAGGAGATTTAGTCATTTTACCCATGAGACAAGATTCACAAGTTGGATATGATTCATAATCGGATAGCTCGAGGAGCCCATCTTTATGCAACTTGGATAATCTTGTTTCATTGATATGACCGAGTCTACAGTGCCACATGTAGGTATAATTAATATCATCTCTTTTCCTTTTCTTAGTTTGTTCAATTTGAAATATATTTTCTTGTAAGTCAAGTGTATAAAGTCCATTTCGCAAATTTCCAATACCATATAAAACATCGTCTTTATAAATAGAACAACTATTGTTCTTTATAACAACGTTAAATCCTTCCATATCTAATACAGAAATTGAAATAATGTTTTTAATAATATTCGGAACATAATAACAATTATTAAGATAAATGGACTTGCCCGAAGGCATTGCTAAATAATAAGTTCCTACAGCTAATGCAGCAACCTTTGCTCCATTCCCTACTCGTAGGATCACCTCATCATTGTTCAGCTTTCTACTTCTGACCAGTCCCTTCACATTATTACATATGTGAGAACCACAGCCGGTATCCAATACCCAAGTAGAATTTTGACTTTCTGAAAAATTAATTTCAATCATGAACAAACCTTAATTGGAAGTCGAAGCTTCTCCAAGCTTCTTGTCTGCCAGAAACTTCTTGCAGTTTTTCTTCCAATGACCCGGCTCGTTGCAATGAAAGCACATTCCTTTAGCTGGTTCAGGTTTCTTTTGTTCCTTTTCTTTCCCCTTTCCCTTAGCCTTCTTGGATTTCTTCTTTTCAGAAGATACCTTAGGTCTCTTCCTTTTATTGGAAGAATCCACCATCAAGATATGGTTCTTCTTGGATGGGAAGTGACCTTCTGCAGTTTTCAGCATGTTAAGCAGCTCAGGCAAGCTGACATCTAGCTTATTCATGTGAAAATTAACCACAAACTGCGAGAAGGTCTCAGGGAGTGACTGCAAGACCAAGTCTTGACTCAACTCCCCATCCATGACGAACCCAAGCTGTCCAAGGCGTTCAATCAAATTGATCACTTTCAGGACATGAGTCTCGACGGCAGTACCCTCGGTCATCAGAGATCGGAAGAGCTCCTTAGATATCTCATATCTAGCAGTCCTACTCTGTTCACCATACAACTCCTTGAGGTGAAGCAGCATAGCAGGAGCATCCATTTTTTCGTGCTGACGCTCAAGCTCGTTATTCATGGATGCGAGCATGATGCATTGAGCCACAGATGCATCATCTTGCCACTTATTGAAAGTGACAATCTCTTCCTCAGAGGCTGTTTCTGAAACAGATTCAGGGACAGTTGAATTTAGGACATAAGAAATCTTTTCAGCAGTGAGAACAATTCTCAGATTTCTTAGCCAGTCCTCATAATTCGGCCCGGTAAGCTTGTTTGCATCAAGTATGCTTCGTAGTGAGATTAGTGATTTAGACATTTTTAAAATTCTGCATGTGAAAAATAACATTTTAGCAAACATTCATTTTATTAATTTTGCATACCAAAATAAATTTAGGTCTTTATTTTAAATTGGTATCTCCCACTATTTTCATCAAACTATATTACCCTCACTTATATAGTTCGGCAACATCTAATTAAAGATTTGCTAGTGAGAATAAGGATCCCATTTCAAATGTATATAACCTTGTGGATAGCACAACAAGCGATATACAAATAAATAGGTAGACAACTCTTGTCAATTACAACACTATATAACTCCTTTTATTTTGCCTCTTAAATCATAATGGTCAAGTGTGTGCACATCCGAACTAAAATGATTTAAGTTAAGTCCAGCCTAGCACTTCCATAAATTCAAAAAAGAAAAATGTTCGTCCTTGTGGATAGCACAACAAGACTAGATCGTTCAATTTTCTTGATAAGCATCAAATGTGATTAATTAACATCTTAAATACGCAATACTCGCCTTGTGGATAGCACAACAAGCTCATATTAAATATTTAATACTCTATTAATTTATCATGCTAGAAGGCGACGTTCGATATTCCAAATATCATTTGAACGCTTCGGACTTAATATTATTTCTTTGAGGGGTTTGTTATTATTTGTCTCATCTTGTTTAGCGCGCATGCACATATATATATAAAATACGCGTCATTTTATTAAACATGCGAAGCATGTTTGCATAAAATATAATATATATAATATTTAGCATGCAATATAGAATATTATATTCTACCCGGATTGATTATGGACTTTTATTCTAGTTTGGTTCACTAGAGCCACCAAGTGAACCAAAAGGTCAAACCTAGGAGTGCAAGAATTTAAATTTAAATATAACTATTACATTTAAACACGGGCTCCATACAAACGGGTCTTCACGCGCTCCTTTCTCCCTAGTCTCCAATTTCTTCAAGATAATTCTAACTATTCTTATTACATTAAACTATTTAATTTAAATAGAAACCTTGATCAACAGTCAAGGGGAAGTACATAGGAGGGAGATAGAATTTTACATCAAGGAAAAAAAAATTAGAGAAGACGAGGTACGCAGACCCCATTTAATAAAACCCATTCATTCAAGCATTCAACTAAAATAAAATCCAATCACATTGGTCAAATAGTCCATAATCAATCCCCATTTATTTTCATACATATCACCATATATATCAATAAATAAATATTCATCTCATGAATTAAAACATTCCATATATATATGAGTATCGTTTAATGGGCAATTTTAAATTGCTTGAAATCCAATTTCAAGATTAAAATAAACTCTTTATTTTAATTATAAAATTATTTAAAATATAATATATAAATATATCATATTTATTTTTTATTTTTTTTAAAAATCACCTTCTTTTATTAAAAGAGTCCTGCAGGTTTATTAAAAAAGTCCTTTCCTGATGGGTCACCTTCTTTTTGGAGTAAGAAAGAGACAACACCTTTTCTTTGCAGAATTCAAGATTAGCACCAAAAAAAAAAAATTGTGATTCGTCCCAAAAATAGTCTTTCTTTTTTTTTTTTTTAAATATAATTTTATACAATTAAATTATGCCCAATAAATTATTTTAAATACATACCCATATGTATATGAAATCAAAAATAAATTAATAATTGCATAAAGATTTGGCTCTGATGCCACTGTTGGGTTTGTACGAAATCGTGACGCAATCAAATTGCAAAAATTAGCGGAAGCATGGTATATCAGAGTTTAAAAAATTTCTACAAAACCATTACCCGGATCATCTTTTATGCAAATTATTAATTTAAAACGATAAATAAGAAGTTATGGAATCATACCCTTGTAGAACGAAGCTTCCACAGGTACTAGTTCAACTCCTTGTTCTTCGTGATCTCCTTGAATTTTCGGGTTAGATTCCTTCCTTTGATCAACGTTAGCCACCCAAGTGTTTGGCCTCTAGAGGTGATCCACCAAGGAAGATGAATTATCAAGAAGGAGGGTGTTTGGCTTAACCTTAGTTTTCTATCCTCTATAGAAAAGGAGTACTCTCCAACAATTGGAATTGCATCATCTAATATCTATTATAAGACTTCTCTTATATAGACATTGGTCAACCCTTCTAATCCTATTAGACATGGGATTTCTTTTAATTAATTAAACTCCTTTAATTAATTTAGGCTTCCCACCACATGGGAATAATTAATTAAATTTATTTAATTAATTTGTCTCCTAATCTTATTAGGAATAAATGAGAGTACTAAATATTAAATTAATTACTAAACTCCTTTAGAAATTAAAATAATAATAATTGTAATAATATTAATAAGACTCCTCTTATTAATTTATATTTAATATTTCCAAAATATTAAATAATAAACATTAAGCTATTTAATTTATTCTATCACCATAGATTAAATTAATTATACTTAATGCATTATTACGATTATGCCATTACCTTCTTAAATAATTATTCTTCCTTTTATGGTGTGACCCTTTAGGTTCTCCATATTAAACCGGTTGTGAATAAATCAATTAAAACAATTTTAATCTTATTTAAATAAATAAATTAAACTAATAATCTATTTAAATAAATAATATTTATTCTACAATAGGGATAAGCCTCCCTAGCGATCAACGACTTTCCAGATAATATAGATTTCAACATTAATCATAAAAGAACCTGTGAGTTAATAGTTACCATACAATTCAATCCTTCCACCATACAATGTCCCAATTAAATATAAGACATGGATTTACTGTCAAGTCTTATTTTATTTAATTATATGTATTTCGATTAGAAAATGCACAACTCCAAATAATGCAAATTAAAAACTCCTTTCTAATTTCATTTCACCTTGGCCAAGGATTCCTGGGTTGTCATTTAACGAATCACATAGGACATATCTCCTCTTTTACTAGAGGTGGTAGATTCTTTATTGATCATTCATTATCTCCATATGTAACTCATTATACCCAAGCATACCCTATATATATGCCTTAAAAAGGTCTTAAGGAATAAGTCAAAGTATAATTTGTTACATACAAGATACTATGATGATCTCAAGTCCAAGGATCACTTGTACTACTATCACATTAGGAATTCCTATTGACATGCGAGTAAAACTCCATTAGGTATTCCATAGCGAATCACGTTCAGTGAACTTATTCTCCAATAAGCACCTACATACTTGCTTTAGTGTCTCCACACAAATGATCATGAGATCAATCATCCTCATCCAATGAGCAAGCAACATATGTACCAATCTATCCGGATTTACTAATCCCCTTTTTAGTAATCCCACGATTGGGAACTATTTTAGTTTTAGAGCTTTCTAAGAATTTAGATCTCATTAGCATGATCATCATCATGATTCTAAAAGCATTGCTTAAAACTATGGGTTATTTACATATTATAAAAAACAGCACCATGTAGATAATTAAATGCCTTTAATAAATGAATATTTTTTTTTAATAAATAAATAAGATTGTTTATAAAGTACATGCTTTATCATCATACATGATTGGCTTGTATGCACACTACTATCACTTTCAATCTCCCACTTGCACTAAAGCCAATCGCCATGGTATCTCATACCCAACTTCTCTAAGTGACGATCAAACTGCTGTTGTGTTAAAGCTTTAGTTAATGGATCTGCAATGTTGTCTTGAGAGTCTACACTCTCCTCTTTCAATGATTTCTTTAATCAAAGTGCCGCAACACATGTTTAGATTCAAGATGAGACTTAGGAACTATTCCTAGTTCTGTAATGAACTTTTTATCTAAAACATCAACTTGCAGCTTCACTTACAGTTATATACTCTGCCTCTGTCACTGAATCAGCAACTATTTGCTGCTTGGAACTCTTCCAACTCACTACGCCTCCGTTCAAGGTAAAAACATACCCCGAAACAGATTTACTGTCATCTTGGTCTGTTTGAAAACTTGAGTCTATGAAGCCCTCGAGTTTTAATTCAGACCCACCGTAGACAAGAAAAATATCTTTAGTCCTTCTCAAGTACTTTAGGATTTTTTTCACTGCCTTCCAGTGCTCTTCTCCAGGGTTTGACTGGTATCTGCTCATTACACTAAGTACATGAGCAACATCCGGTCTAGTACATATCATACCATACATGATAGATCCTATTGCAGAAGCATAAGGGATCTTACTCATACGGTCTCTCTCCTCAGGTGTCTTTGGGGCCTGTTTCTTGGAGAGATGTATTCCATGGCTCATCGGCATGAGACCTCTTTTGGAATCTTCCATGCTAAACCTCTTTAGCATTGCATCAATGTACGTTCCTTGGGATAAACCAAGCATCCTTTTAGATCTATCTCTATAGATCTTTATCCCCAAAATATAGGATGCTTCTCCCAAGTCCTTCATGGAGAAGTGTTTAGATAACCAGATTTTAATCGATTGTAGCATAGGAATGTCATTCCCTATCAGTAATATATCATCAACATATAATACAAGGAATGAAACTGCGCTCCCACTAACCTTCTTGTTCACACATGGTTCATCGTCGTTTTTGACAAAATCAAACTCTTTGATTGTCTCATCAAAATGAATGTTCCATCTACGAGAAGCTTGCTTCAATCCATAAATGGATCGTTGCAGCTTACAGACTTGATTTGTTCCAACCTTTGAAACAAATCCCTCTGGTTGTGTCATATACACATCCTCCTCAAGTTTCCCATTGAGGAAGGCCGTTTTCACGTCCATCTGCCAGATCTCATAGTCGTTATAAGCTGCAATCGCAAGCAAAATCCGAATGAACTTGAGCATAGCTACTGGTGAGAAGGTTTCATCATAGTCAACTCCTTGTCTTTGTTTGAAACCTTTTGCAACCAGTCGGGCCTTATAGGTCTCTACCTTGCCGTCCGCTCCAGTCTTTCTTTTAAAGACCCATTTACACCCAATAGGCTTAATGCCTTCAGGTGGTGAAATCAAAGTCCATACTTTGTTTTCATACATGGAGTCCATTTCGAATTTCATAGCTTCAAGCCATTTCCCTGAGTCTTTATTACTCATAGCCTGTTCGTAATTCAATGGATCATCATCATTCATGATGTGTACCTCATCGTCATCCTCTATAATGAATCTATATCTCTCAGGTATTTTCGGTACTCTTCCAGATTTACGAACAGGGTGTGGTATAGTAGGTTCTTCTACTTTGTCAGGTACCTGACTTTGATCCGTGGTAATTTGGGGGTCTTGAACTTCTTCAAGATATATCTTACTCCCACTGACCCCTTCATGGATAAAATCCTTTTCCAAGAAGGCAGTATGTTTCGCAACAAACACCTTTTGATCAATTGGATGATAGAAATAATACCCTAAAGTTTCTTTAGGGTATCCCACAAATCTACACTTATCGGATTTAGTCTGTAGCTTATCGTTTTCAAACCTTTTTGACATAAGCTGGACAACCCCAAGTCTTAACATGCTTAAGATTTGGTTTCCTCCCCTTCCATATCTCATATGGAGTCTTTGGGGCGGATTTGGTAGGTACCTTGTTAAGTAGGTATGCAGCCGTTTCTAGGGCATATCCCCATAAGGAAATTGGAAGGTCGGTAAAACTCATCATAGATCGAACCATGTCCAACAGTGTTCGATTTCTCCTTTCAGATACTCCATTTAACTGTGGTGTACCTAGAGGAGTCCATTGTGAGATTATACCATTTTCTTTGAGATAATTGAGAAACTCACCGCTTAAGTATTCTCCACCTCAATCTGATCGAAGTATCTTTATACTCTTGCCCGTTTGTTTCTCTACTTCACTTCTGAACTCTTTGAACTTTTCAAATGATTCTGACTTGTATTTCATTAAATACACATATCCAAATCTTGAGTGATCATCAGTGAAAGTAATAAAATAAGAATACCCACCCCGTGCACTTGTTGTATAGGTCCACAAACGTCTGTGTGAATCAATGCCAACAACTCTGTAACTCTTTCTCCTTTTCCACTAAAAGGAGATTTAGTCATTTTACCCATGAGACAAGATTCACAAGTTGGATATGATTCATAATCAGATAACTCAAAGAGCCCATCTTTATGCAACTTGGATAATCTTGTTTCATTGATATGACCGAGTCTACAGTGCCACATGTAGGTATAATTAATATCATCTCTTTTTCTTTTCTTAGTTTGTTCAATTTAAAAAATATTTTCTTGTAAGTCAAGTGTATAAAGTCCATTTCGCAAATTTCCAACACCATATTAAATATCGTCTTTATAAATAGAACAACTATTGTTCTTTATAACAACGTTAAATCCTTCCATATTCAATACAGAAATTGAAATAATATTTTTAAAAATATTCGGAACATAATAACAATTATTAAGATAAATGGACTTGCCCGAAGGCATTGCTAAATAATAAGTTCCTACAGCTAATGCAGCAACCTTTGCTCCATTCCCCACTCGTAGGATCACCTCATCATTGTTCAGCTTTCTACTTCTGACCAGTCCCTTCACATTATTACATATGTGAGAACCACAGTCGGTATCCAATACCCAAGTAGAATTTTGACTTTCTGAAAAATTAATTTCAATCATGAACAAACCTTGATTGGAAGTCGAAGCTTCTCCAAGCTTCTTCTTTGCCAAACTTCTTGCAGTTCCTCTTCCAATGACCCGGCTCGTTGCAATGGAAGCACATTCCTTTGCTAGCTGGATCAGATTTCTTTTGTTCCTTTATGTTCACTTTGCCCTTGGTCATCCGAGATCGGAAGAGCTCTTTAGATATCTCATATCTAGCAGTCCTACTTTGTTCACCATACAACTCCTTGAGGTGAATCAACATAGTAGGAGCATCCATGTTTTCGTGCTGACGCTGAAGCTCGTTATTCATGGATGCGAGCATGATGCATTGAGCCACAGATGCATCATCTTGCCACTTTACAATGGTGGCAATCTCTTCCTCAGAGGCTGTTTCTGGAACAGTTCCAGGGACAGGTGAGTTTAGGACATAAAAATCGTTTCAGCAGTGAGAACTATTCTCAGATTTCTTAGCCAGTCCGTATAATTCGGCCCGGTAAGCTTATTAGCATCAAGTATGCTTCGCAGTGAAATTAATGATTTTGACATTTTTAAAATTCTGCATGTGAAAAACAACATTTTAGCAAACATTCATTTTATTAATTTTGCATACCAAAATAAATTTAGGTCTTTATTTTAAATTGGTATCTCCCACTATTTTTATCAAATTATATTATCCTCACTTATATAGTTCGGCAACATCTAATTAAAAATTTGCTAGTGAGAATAAGGATCCCATTTCAAATGTATATAACCTTGTGGATAGCACAACAAGCGATATACAAATAAATAGGTAGACAACTCTTGTCAATTACATCACTATATAACTCCTTTTATTTTGCCTCTTAAATCATAATGGTCAAGTGTGTGCACATCCGAACTAAAATGATTTAAGTTAAGTCCAGCCTAGCACTTCTATAAATTCAAAAAAGAAAAATGTTCGTCCTTGTGGATAGCACAACAAGACTAGATCGTTCAATTTTCTTGATAAGCATCAAATGTGATTAATTAACATCTTAAATACACAATACTCGCCTTGTGGATAGCACAACAAGCTCATATTAAATATTTAATACTCTATTAATTTATCATGCTAGAAGGCGACGTTCGATATTCCAAATATCATTTGAACGCTTCGGACTTAATATTATTTCTTTGAGGAGTTTGTTATTTTTTGTCTCATCTTGTTTAGCGCACATGCACATATATATATAAAATACGCGTCATTTTATTAAACATGTGAAGCATGTTTGCATAAAATATAATATATATAATATTTAGCATGCAATATAGAATATTATATTCTACCCGGATTGATTATGGACTTTTATTCTAGTTTGGTTCACTAGAGCCACCAAGTGAACCAAAAGGTCAAACCTAGGAGTGCAAGAATTTAAATTTAAATATAACTATTACATTTAAACCCGGGCTCCATACAAACGGGTCTTCATGCGCTCCTTGCTCCTTGGTCTCCAATTTCTTCAAGATAATTCTAACTATTTCTATTACATTAAACTATTTAATTTAAATAGAAACCTTGATCAGCAGTCAAGGGGAAGTACATAGGAGGGAGATAGAATTTTACATCAAGAAAAAAAAATTAGAGAAGACGAGGTACACAGACCCCATTTAATAAAACCCATTCATTCAAGCATTTAACTAAAATAAAATCCAATCACATTGGTCAAATAGTTCATAATCAATCCCCATTTATTATCATACATATCACCATATATATCAATAAATAAATATTCATCTCATGAATTAAAACATTCCAAATATATATGAGTATCATTTAATGGGCAATTTTAAATTGCATGAAATCCAATTTTAAGATTAAAATAAACTCTTTATTTTAATTATAAAATTATTTAGAATATAATATATAAATATATCATATATATATATATAATATAAATTCACATTTATTTTTTAAAAAGAAGTCACCTTCTTTTATTAAAAGAGTCCTGCAGGTTTATTAAAAGAGTCCTTTATTGATGGGTCATCTTCTTTTTGGAGTAAGAAAGAGACAACACCTTTTCTTTGCAGAATTCAAGATTAGCACCCAAAAAAAAAATTCTGATTCGTCCCAAAAAAAAAACGACATTTTTTTTTTCTTAAAAAAAATAATTTTATACAATAAAATTATGCCCAATAAATTATTTTAAATATATACCCATATGTATATGAAATCAAAAATAAATTAATAATTGCATAAAGGTTTGGCTCTGATGCCACTGTTGGGTTTGTACGAAATCGTGACGCAATCAAATTGCAAAAATTAGCGGAAGCATGGTATATCAGAGTTTAAAAAATTTCTACAAAACCATTACCCGGATCATCCTTTATGCAAATTATTAATTTAAAACGATAAATAAGAAGTTATGGAATCATACCCTTGTAGAACGAAGCTTCCACAGGTACTAGTTCAACTCTTTGTTCTTCGTGATCTCCTTGAATTTCCGGATTAGATTCCTTCCTTTGATCAACGTTAGCCACCCAAGTGTTTGGCCTCTAGAGGTGATCCACCAAGGAAGATGAATTATCAAGAAGGAGGGTGGTTGGCTTAGTTTTCTATCCTCTATAGAAAAGGAGTACTCTCCAACAATTGGAATTGCATCATATAATATCTATTATAAGAATCCTCTTATATAGATATTGGTCAACCCTTCTAATCCTATTAGACATGGGATTTCTTTTAATTAATTAAACTCCTTTAATTAATTTAGGCTTCCCACCACATGGGAAATAATTAATTAAATTCATTTAATTAATTTGTCTCCTAATCTTATTAGGAATAAATGAGAGTACTAATATTAAATTAATTACTAAACTCTTTTAGAAATTAAAATAATAATAATTAAAATAATATTAATAAGACTCCTCTTATTAATTTATATTTAATATTTCTAAAATATTAAATAATAAATATTAAGCTATTTAATTTATTCTATCACCATAGATTAAATTAATTTCACTTAATGCATTATTACGATTATGCCATTACCTTCTTAAATAATTATTCTTCCTTTTATGGTGTGACCCTTTAGGTTCTCCATATTAAACCGGTTGTGAATAAATCAATTAGAATAATTCTAATCTTATTTAAATAAATAAATTAAACTAATAATCTATTTAAATAAATAATATTTATTCTACAATAGGGATAAGTCTCCCTAGCGATCAACGACTTTTCAGATAATATAGATTTCAACATTAATCATAAAAGAACCTGTGAGTAAATAGTTACCATACAATTCAATCCTTCCACCATACAATGTCCCAATTAAATATAAGACATGAATTTACTGTCAAGTCTTATTTTATTTAATTATATGTATTTCGATTAGAAAATGCACAACTCCAAATAATGTAAATTAGAAACTCCTTTCTAATTTCATTTTACCTTGGCCAAGGATTCCTGGGTTGTCATTTAACGAATCACATAGGACATATCTCCTCCTTTACTAGAGGTGGTAGATTCTTTATTGATCATTCATTGTCTCCATATGTAACTCATTATACCCAAGCATACCCTTTTATATACCCTAAAGGGCTTTAAGGAATAAGTCAAAGTATAATTCATTACATACAAGATACTATGATGATCTCAAGTCCAAGGATCACTTGTACTACTATCACATTAGGAATTCCTATTGACAGGCGAGTAAAACTCCATTAGGTATTCCATAGCGAGTCACGTTCAGTGAACTTATTCTCCAATAAACACCTACATACTTGCTTTAGTGTCTCCACACAAATGATTATGAGATCAATCATCCTCATCTAATGAGCAAGCAACATATGTACTAATCTATCCGGATTTACTAATCCCCTTTTTAGTAATCCCATGATTAGGAACTATTTTAGTTTTAGAGCTTTCTAAGAATTTAGATCTCATTGGCATGATCATCATCATGATTCTAAAAGCATTGCTTAAAACTATGGGTTATTTATATATTATAAAAACAGCACCATATAGATAATTAAATGCCTTTAATAAATAAATATTTTTATTAATAAATAAATAAGATTGCCTCCAAAGTATATGTTTTATCATCATACATGATTGGCTTGTATGCATACTACTTTCAGTTGGTCTCAACACACCTTTTTAAGACCAATACCAGATTTTCCAAACAGATGTCGAAGGAGTCCCCAAAGACAGAGAAATCATCCATGAAGACTTCCACATTGTGCTTGACCATGTCCGAGAATATAGCCATCATGCATCTCTGGAAAGTGGCTGGTGCGTTACATAGCTCGAAAGACATCCTTCGAAAAGTAAAAGTGCCATATGGGCATGTGATGGTGGTCTTTTCTTGGTCCTCTGGGGCTATGACAATCTGATTATACCCTGAGTAACCATCCAGAAGGCCAATAATAGTCGTGTCCTGTCAGCCTGTCCAGCATCTGATCAATGAACGGGAGAGGAAAATGATCTTTTCTTGTAGCTTTATTCAGCCTGCGATAGTCCATGCAGACTCTCCATCCCGTAACTGTCCTGGTAGTTATAAGCTCATTCTTTTCATTAGTTATGACTGTCATGCCTCCTTTTTTCGGGACGCACTGCACCAGGCTCACCCAAGGGCTGTCTGAGATCGGATAAATTATTCTAGCATCTAACCACTTAAGGATCTCCTTTTTGACGACCTCTTTTATAATCGGATTCAATCTCCGTTGTTGCTCTATTGATGGCTTGCTGTCATCCTCCAAGAGTATCTTGTGCATATAGTAGGAAGGGATGATCCCCTTGATGTCAGCTATGGTCCAACCAATAGTTGATTTAAACTCTCTAAGGACCCGCAGTAATTTGCTCTCCTGATCGGATGATAGAGTAGAGGCAATAATAATCGGCAACGTAGAAGATTCTCCCTGATATGCATATCTCAAATGATCCGGAAGAGGTTTCAGGTCAAGTGTAGGAGCCACCTCTAGAGAAGGCTTTAGTCGCACTGATGACTCCCCAGTGTGTCCTAGTGGTTCGATGGGGTTCTTAAACTTTTGCATCTGAGGCACCGTATTCAGAATTTGTATGCATTCCACCACATCAGTCTCTTCCATGTCTGAGTCTCCCAATAGAGCACTCTCTAATGGATCTATACTCATCAAGTGTTCAGTCTCTTCCTGCAGTATCCTATCGACAGTATCAATTCTGAAACATTCTTCCTCATATGTGGGAAACTTCATAGCCTTGAAGACATTGAACGTCACCTCTTGGTCCTGAACCCTCATAGTTAATTCTCCTTTTTGTACATCTATGAGTGTTCTCCCGGTGGCTAGAAATGGTCTCCCCAGAATAATTGGAATGTTCTTGTCTTCCTCGAAGTCCAAAATTATAAAGTCTGCAGGGAATATAAATTTGTCCACCTTTACTAACACGTCTTCTACAATGCCTCTAGGGTAGGTGATGGATCTATCGGCTAGTTGCAATGAAATGCTTGTCAGCTTAGGAGCCGACAATCCCAACTGAGTGAAAACCGATAGAGGCATCAAGTTTAGGCTTGCCCCCACACATAGGCACTTGTTGAAGGACAACTCCCCGATAGAGCATGGTATTGTAAAGCTCACTGGATCCTTGAGCTTTGGAGGTAACTTTCTCTGTAAGACAGCACTACATTCCTCTGTCAAGGCCACTGTTTCATAGCCCTCTATCCTCTTCTTCCTTGACAGTATCCTCTTCATAAACTTTGCATAGCTAGGCATTTGTTCCAAAGCTTCGGCAAAGGGAATATTGATTTACAGTTTCTTGAATACCTCCAAAAACTTGACGAACTACTTATCCAATTTCTGCTTCTGAATCCTCTGTGGATATGGTGCAGGAAGGTAGATTCTTTGGGGTGGTACATGGGTTTTCTCTGTAGATACCTCCTTTTCTGGCTCAATTGCATGTCCCCCATCTTTTCCCTCTTCCAAAACAACCTCAGCATTTTCTGCACAAGGGCGCAGGCGCACTAGGTTTTGCTCTTCCTGGGGCGCGACTACGCCAGCCTCCAGATCAGAAGTCTGCTTCCCAGACCTTAGTGTGATGGATTGGCATTGCTCCTTGCCATCTCTTCTCCCTGGATTTGCTTTCGCACTGCTTGGAAGAGTTCCTTGTGGTTTATTGAGGACTGCATTGGCAATTTGGCCAATTTGAGTCTCCAATGTCTTGAGAGACACTGCTTGGCTCTTAACCATCAACTTGAGTTCTTCTATCTAAGATCTCTCCTCTGATTTTTGACTAGGAACTGGATTGTGTTGATGTTGGGGTTGATGAAATCCAGGTGGATGTGACTGTCTCAGGGCATACTGCTGTTGAGAGTGCTGTGGCTGAGATTTTGGTTGGTAGGGTTGATATTGGGACTGTTAGGCACTTTGATATGGTTGTTGTTGTGGAGGAGGTTGGTATTGAGTTTGTTGTTGAGGTTGTTGAGATGGTTGAGGCTGTTGAGCATTTTGATTGTTGCTCCAACTAAAATTAGGATGGTTTCAATTGTTTGGATGGTAGGAGTTTGGAAACTGATTTTGAGGCTTCTGATAGTTACTGACGAACTGCACCGACTCTGTAGTGATAGCACATTGATCTGTCGGGTGTGCTCCGGCACACAACTCATATACAAAAGAAACTTGCTGAACTCTATTTTCAGCCACAAAGTCTATCTTCCTTAATATTGCTACCATCTGAGCTAAAAGGGCTGTGACGACATCCACATCCAAGACTCTCGCCATTTTTGGTTGTGGCATCCTAGATGTCAGATTCTGATATTCATTGGCTGCCATAGTCTCAATTAGGTCATATGTTATCGGATAGTCCTTGGCCCATAGAGCTCCTCCCGATGCAGCATCGATGATTGGCCTCGACTGCCATCCCAAACCATTATAAAATGAACTGATTACCATCCAGTCCGGCATTCCGTGATGCGGACATTTCCTGAGCATCTCCTTATATCGTTCCCATGCCTCATATAAAGATTCTCCCTGCTGTTGTGCAAACTGAGACAGGGCGCTCCTCATTTGAGCTGTCTTGACCATGGGAAAGAATTTGGTCAGGAACTTCTGTGCTAAGTCCTCCCATGTAGTGATTGAAGATAAAGGCAATGAATGCAACCAACTCTACGCTTTATCCCTCAAGGTGAAGGGAAATAGGCGAAGCTTCACAGCATCATCAGATACATTATTGAATTTGAATGTGTCACATATCTCAATAAAGCTAAGGATATGCTCATTCGGATCTTCTGTAGTTACACCCCCAAACTGACTGTATTCTGAACCATTTGAAGTGTCCCTGGTTTGATCTTAAAAGTGTTTGCAGCTATCGCAGGCCTGACTATGCTGGACTGTAAAGCATTTATCTTTGGTATTGAATAGTCCTCCAATGCTCTATTTTCGGCTCTCTGTTCTTCGATAGCCATTTGCTCTCGTTGTTCAGGTTCCTCTTGTTGGTTAGTATTTCTTGTGTTTGCTCTCCAAGCTCTGCCGTAAATGTTCTCTTGCAGAGGCACCAACTCAGGATTGGTTGATCGAGTGTGCATAAACTAACCACAAGTACCTAAACATAAACGAATATAAAATAGAAATGAGATAAGAAGAGATTTGTTCAAGTCAAATAAATCTAACAAAAACTGATGTTAATAGTATTAAACTAACGACTCATCCCCGGCAACGGCGCCAAAAACTTGTTGCACCATTTCGGTGTTAACAAAACAGGCATAAAACCCGTGCAAGCATACACGATCGACAAGTAATAAGTGATAAATCGAGATCGTTCCCACGGAGAAAAGGAATTAGATTTAAACTATCACGCAACAATCCTATAGTTATTTTCGTCTGCTCAAACGAGTATCACAGTGTGAATTAATAACTAGACTGATTTTAAAGCTAAATTAACTAATTAACAGACGAGGGGTTCAAATTGGAGAAATATGGGATCCTAACTTCACTTATTGCATCGTCTAGAATACACACCTCATGTCAAGTATAATTGATTAATTAGGAATGCTAGCCGAGAGCACGAATGTGAGAAATGGCTATCTTTCAATAAACCAAGTCCATATCATATAAAATCCAAAAAAGAGATAGAATCCATATGAACACCAATAAAACCTAAATCACTATATGTCTATGTGATTTACAAGCTATGCCGGTCTAAGTGCAAGCTCCCTATTGGCTACATATGGTAAGCCGGTATATTTCTATCCGGATAATGAATTGTAAAATTCATCACATGCAAATTTCACGAACATATGCTAGCATGGCAAAATCTAAGCTTATACTTCCTCTTTCAATTCCATATAAACTATTACAGTAGATGGTGATCAAGCATCTATATATTCAATACAACCATGCTAGGCAAACCATACAAAATCAAGCATACAAATCAATGTGGCATATCAAGCTAGACTAAGTAATAAGATTCATTAGAATCCCATAATGGTAGTTAGTTCATCTCTGGACCACACACCATTATGGGATTTGAACTACACATGGAAGCAAATATGAAAGTAAGAGAATAGAGAGATAGAGAATGCAAATCTTGTGGTTCCCCTTCCAATAGAATGCTAGCAAGCTCAAGTTTAGACCACAACCAAACCCAAAGTGAAACGCTAAAATGAAATCTACTTAGAACTAGAAGGAGAGGAAAAGTGAAGCTGCCAAACCCTCCTAAGTTCTCTAACCCTAGAAAATAGGAAAAACTTGAATGCTGTAATAAATGTTAAGTGATAAGTGCTCCTTTCATTACACAACACACCCTTATATAAAACACTCAGTCGAAATGCAAAATAAAAAGTCAATTAATCATGACCGGCGCGGCCATGTAGTTCATTTGGGGCGCGGCCGCGCGCTTCCCCAGAAATCTCTCTCTACTCTATTTGTTATACTGGCGCGGCCGCGTGAGCCTGCAATTTTTGCTGGCTTTTTTTGGTGTTGTGTTACTAACTTAATGATTTCCTGCTGCTTCTTTCTCCTTTACTATGCTGCTTTGAGGCCCTTTGAACATGCCTTATGTCAGTCCTCATGCCAAGTCCAATCCCACCTTGCCTTGTTGCCATCTTCATGCCAAAACCCTGCTATTTCATGCCATTTCTTGCCAATTCTTTGCCAAAAGAGTTTCCTGCCTAAAATGCACAACACAAAGATAAAACGCATTAAAAGACACTAAAGTACTTGAGTTTAAGCCATAATCAAAGCAAGTTGATAGTCAATCAGTAGGTATAAAACCTACTTATCACGGAGCTCGTCCAGCTCAATCAATCCAGCATCTAAAGCAGCCTTGAGACCATCCCTCTCAGCGAAAGCTAAATCTCTGCCAGATAAGGCAGCCAACATCTGTGCTCTAGACGAGTCTCGCTCAAAGGTCATCCTGAATAGTGAGTCTGATAAAGCCGGATCTGTCCCCATAGGAATGGTCGGGGAATCACTAACCAGAGCAGCGGTCAAACCCGTAAATAGCTCATCCTCGGTAGGAGAATCTGGATCCTCCATGGGCTCCTCCTCGTCAGAGTCCACACTATGAGGTAAAGAAGCCTCTGCTACCACTCTTGTCTCTACCTCCAACCATGCAGAATACTCTGGAGAACAGCCCAGATGGCTACTGGAGAAATCAGCCCTCTCCCGATGAGTCCAACACTCATATACTCTGACCAAGTCGGCGGATGACATGGAAGAAGTCGACATCCTCTGATCAGCAGACCCCTCGAAATGGTGCAAACTCTGCAGTTGATCAAACTGACACATGACTGCCAAAGGATGATAGGTAGTCACTCCTCTCAAACTCGCTAGGGGCAAATAATCCAGGCAAGATGCATGAGTGATAAAGCTATATGGGGATGCTAGCCCTGAGCATGGCAAGATCACAAACGGATGCTCAATAGCTGACAAAAATGTCGATCAAGACTCTGCATCAATACACTCCGCAGGCTGAAAAGAGAAAGCTCTGGATGTCTCGTGAGTAAAGCAAAAACCCCTAGGCCTGAAGGATCCAATCGATCGTATATGGGACATCAGCCATATATACAGCAAGACCGAGCTGCCCCTAAAAAACCCCTCTGGATTGGTAATACAATACGTGGTAGATATAAATGTCTCAGCCAATATCATCGGGATGATGGTGTGATAAGTGGTTTTTATGACCACTTATTCAGATATTAACTAACTTGTTTTGTGGCTTAAACTCAAGTATAATTGTGCTTTTCATGCATTTTTGCTTTATTTTGTAGATATTCAAATTTTAGAACTCTCTTGGTGCATATGTGGCTAAAACGACTAAAAGAATGCTAAAAGGAATGATGGTATGACAATGGAAAAGTGTCAAGCAGCTTGATGGGAATATTAGGATGCAAAAAGGCTCAAAGGATGCAAAAAGGCAAGAGGTCAGGAAAAAGCAAATGAAGAATGCAGCAGAAGCCAGCATTGCACCAGCAAAAACCACAGGAACGTGCGGCCGCGCCGGATTAAAGAAGAATAGCCTCGCGTTCGCACCAATTAGCAGAGTAAAGAACAAATTTTGGAGATCCGCGCGGCCGCACCAGGACAAAGGCTCAAGGGGCGCGCGGCCGCGTCAGCCTGGCTTGACCAAAACTTTGACTTTTCATTTTAGCTGAGTTTTGCTTGGAGAAAGGGGGGGCTCGACTTCAAGGCTATATTAGGGATTGTTTGCCCAACATATCAGATATAACTCCTCCCCTTAAGGGAGCCCTAGTTCTTGCTCTCTCTTCTCTTTTTAAATTCTTGTCTAGATTAGCTTAGGAGTAGATTAAGTTTAGGTTTAAAATAGTTAGTTTCTTAGGGTTGATTGTGTGACACCCCCAAATCCGGGTACTTCAATTCCACGGGACTTGGTGTTCACTGTACGAATATCATCTATTTATCTACCCATAGTAAATGCAAACCATGCAATAAATAGAATTAAATCCTCCCCTTATGGGGTTACAACATCTGAGTAATAAATAAAATAAATCCCAGGTCATACTAACCTTAAACATCTGTGCGGAACATAACAAATAAATAGTCTTACACAACTAGCATAAAGCTGAAACATAAACATATAAATAAATAACAAGTCTTCATCACTTGTTGACCTTGCCCTTGCCTTTGCTAGTAGAAGGCTCTTCGGACCTTTCGTTCTTAACTGCAATATTATTATTATACAAGAGTGAGCACGATTGCCCACAAGTATAATAATATGACAACAATATAATAATATGCGAGTGAATCAAAGACATCTGAATAAAGAAACTCAACTTTTGACTCGAGGATAAATAACAGGAATCAAAATAACATCTGAGGGTCATAAGACCTTGAACTATGTCCTAGGTTGTAAAGTGTTTATACTTTAAACCTTTAACAGTCATAAGACTATGGACTCTACTTCTCGTACTTAGGGGGATCAGCCCTTAGTACCATACTGTGCACAATATCTCAACGCTAAAGCGTAAATAATCCCCTTTTACAGGGTTGTTCATCTCAGTTTTGACATCAGAGTCCGCACCAAAGGAAGTTTGGTTTGGATAAGCTCAATAAGTATTTTAGAATTTAGAACGTTCATCAACTATGGACTAGTCGAATCAATAAGGGTTCACTAGTCCGATAAGGTTCAACAATAACATCGATATTCAACTTGAATAATAAATCTCAAGAGTATACAATCGAATAAGTATTGTATAACTGAATCATGCTTTTAAAAGAATTACAATATGTAATATGAATTTTGAACTGGAACAATTAAGAACACGAGCTTACTCGATATAGAAACACAAGTCTAAGACTTAATAAATGAATAAATTAGAATTTAGGAAACTTGCTAAATCAATAAGTTAGGGATAGGATACTTGCCTCTTGCACAAGCTACAAATATAATTATAATTCACTTCCTCAACGTCCTACACATTACATTATGTATACGACATCGATTAGTTTTCATAACTACCATGTTTAACTGTTGAACTATTCACTTAAGTTCGACTTACAACTTGGTTTATAATATTACTCAATGGCTAACCACATAACATGAATGTAAACTCACAACATGCATATCACACATGTATAGCCCTTTAAACAATCATAATCAAGTTTTACAATTACGATATTCAAGTTCGCACTTAGTTTGTTAACTTGAACCTTCACATTATCTTATACATGTCAATAACTTAATTTATTAATCATGAACTTCAAATCATATAATATTCATGTATGTAACTTAAAATAATATTTTTTATTATCGAGAACACTACACTTGTGTGTGTGCATGTCCGAAGCCCTCCGATTGCCTCCGAATACGCATCAGTCACAAAGATGGCCATTTTTATCCATTTTAACGATTTCAAATTGAAAAACTTAAAGAATGAAAGTTGTAGGTCTACTCGTTATCTTTCCGAATCATCTTGAATCGCCTTAATCGGAGTTCGTATGAAAACGTTATGCTTATTTTACTATAGGAGGTCAAAACAGTCTCGGAAACCAAAAAAAAAGGCTCCCGGACAGCCCTTATACCCGCTGGGGCGGGTCCTAATGCCCATGAACACCCGCTGGGGCAGGGTCCCCCTGCTGGTGCACTCCCTGGTTCGCGATGAACACACAGAGTAGCCCAAATAAATCCAAATTAAACTAACGTAATGAATTATAAGGCTACCCATAATGTAAAAACTCCACAGAAACATTATATAACATTTCTAGCATGATCTTAGCATTTTAAATCACGTATTTACACAATCCAAGGCATCTATTTTCACTGTTTTCAATATTTTATAAAGTTTTGAAGGAAAACAAGAAATTCAACGTTACGGATTCGTTATAACACCGAATTCGTTCGTTTAACTTTCATTTGTTCGTTTAAACGTACATAATTACATGCAAGTATCAATTTAAGTTAAATAAACGTATAAGGCGTGTAAATTTTGTACGTAAGGGCCATATGGGCCATATGTACAATTTCTACACTCTGTAACTTTTGAAAACCCAATTATCAACAAAATTCCATGGTGTGATCACTGAAAGTTATGCATATATGGCATATAATATGTTATAAACACATATTAACACAAATATAGCCATATAATGAACAAATATTAATTTTTTCCATTCACAGAGAATTTTTAAAGCTCGTAAATGGAAAAACTCTGTAAAATTTTGAAAACCCAATTAAGGCCTAATTACATGAATTCGATTATTTTAATTCATTCATACCAAATACAAAACATGTTATAATCATACAATAACACATATATGATTACATCTTAAGTATTCGTCCCCAAAATCATATACCGAGAGTTTGGAGTTGGGTTTGAAAAATAAACTAACGTAATAAAACTTGAGATGAAGGATTATACCCTTGTTAACTCTGTTTGATGATGATATGAACTTTAATTCTTCAATCTCTTCTCCAAATCAATTCTTCTCTCAATTTTCTCTCTTAATCTCTCTAAGTTCTCTGACGTTTGTAATATATAAAATATAAAACTGGTGTATAGGATATATGTATAGAGTAATACGTATAATATGTATAGTGGACGAGTAATAGGTGAGTGGCGTCAGTTAATCCGTAATGGGTTAACTGGTGCAACTCCCCTTAGGGCCTTGTTTGTTTGCCCCTTATAATCTCCTTTCCCATTAATTTAATTAAAGCTTTATAATATAGTTTTAATGTCACACCCAATTAAATAAAATAATGTTATTTAAATCACTTAAATAAAATAGCATAAATTCATATTAAATCACATAGTCACATAATTAAAATTCTCATTCATTAATTATGCCAAATCATTAAATCTCTAATTAATTATTTAAATTAATTAGAATAACATTATGCTTATTAATTAATATATTAATCAAATAAGCTCAATTAAATACATACTTTGAATATAAAAATTCACCACATTAATTTAACTAATGTGACACATATAATTAAATTAATCTACCACAATTTCATCAATTAATTATTTAACTCAATAATTAAATCATCGAAAAATATTTATTTAATTCAATAAATATTCAAATTAAATTACAAAAATCTTGTTCGTCACATCTTTCCCCCCTTAAAAGGATTCTGTCCCCAGAATCACGGTTCAATTAAAAATTCGCCCCGTTACATTCTCCCCCCTTACAAAGATTCTGTCCCCAGAATCACATATACAAAAAATTAAGTAAATAAATCTGGGTAATTCTTCATCATATGCTCTTCGAGTTCCCACGTAGCTTCTTCAGCATTGTGGTTCCTCCAAATTACCTTAACAGAAGGTATAACTTTGTTTCTGAGGACTTGCTCTTTCCTATCAGCAATCTGAACAGGAATTTCTTCATAGGATAAGTCTTTTTCAAAATGTAGGGGTTCATATTCAATCACATGTTTGTAATCGGGTTTGTAGGGGCGCAAAACTGAAACATGAAAGACGTTATGGACATTCTCGAGCGCCGGAGGTAAGGCTACCTCATACGCAACTTCTCCAATCCTTCGTAGTACTTCAAAGGGTCCAATGAACCTCGAGCTCAATTTCTCCTTCTTACCGAATCTGATCTTTCCCTTCCAAGGAGAGACTTTCAAGAACACATAGCTACCCGATTCAAACTCAACGTTCTTACGGTGTGGATCGGCGTATTTCTTCTGCCTATCCTGAGCGGCTACCAGTCTTGTCCGGATCACTTTGACTATCTCTGTTGTCTGTTGTACCAACTCTGGACCTAGCAATTGTCTCTCGCCAACTTCATCCCAGTATAGCGGAGTTCTGCATTTTCTTCCGTACAACGCTTCGTACGGCGGCATGCCAATACTAGCGTGGTAACTGTTGTTGTAACCTAATTTCACAAGCGGTAGGTGATCATCCCAATTTCCTTTAAAATCCATGATGCATGCTCTCAATATATCTTCCAATGTCTGGATCGTTCTTTCACTCTTCCCGTCTGTCTGAGGGTGATAAGCCGTACTCATTCTCAACTGTGTCCCCATGCATTCCTGTAGTCGCTTCTAGAAGTTTGATGTGAAGCGCGGATCTCTGACGGAAATAATTGACATCGGAACTCCGTGCCTCGAAACAATCTCTTACACATATAACCTTGCCAACTGATCTAAGTTGAATCTGATTTTGATCGGAAGAAAGTGTGCTGATTTCGTCAGTCGGTCAACGATAACCCATACTGCGTCGTAGCCTTTCTGAGTCGTCGGAAGGCCAACCACGAAAATCCATCGTAATGTGTTCCCATTTCCATTCTGGTATTTCCAGGGGTTGTAGCAAACCACTCGGTCTCTGATTTTCTGCTTTCACTTTCTGACAGGTTAGACACTTTGCAACACACTCAGCAACACCTCGTTTCAAATTCGGCCACCAGAAGTGCTGTCGAAGATCCTGGTACATCTTGGTACTACCGGGGTGAATCGAATACCGTGAGCTATGAGCCTCGCTCAAAATGTCATCCTTAATCTCTGGCACTGACGGTACCCAAACTCTGTTCTCAAATCTCAGTAGTCCCTCACTGTCTATCTTGAATCTCGGTTCGGTTCCTTCAGATATCTTTTTCTTAACCTTTTCACATTCTTTGTCTTGAAGTTGAGCTTCCTTAACTTTATCCAATAGGGTTGTACCAGTTTGCATCTGAAACAACTTCTCGTCAATCTCCATCGGATACTTCACTTCCAATTCCAGCTTTTCCATTGTTGAAATTAGCTCCTCCTGAGCAGTCAACATCGTCAATTTCTCCCGACCCTTTCTGCTTAAGGCGTCGGCAACCACATTAGCCTTACCCGGATGGTATAAGATTTCACAGTCATAGTCCTTAATTAACTCCAGCCACCTTCTCTGGCACATATTCAAGTCCTTCTGTGTAAAAATATATTTCAGACTCTTGTGGTCTGTATATATTTCACACTTCTCCCCATAGAGATAGTGTCTCCAAATTTTCAAAGCAAATACCACTGCAGCTAACTCCAAGTCATGAGTCGGATACCCTTTCTCATAGTCTTTCAATTGTCGTGACGCATACGCAATGACCTTGCCGTTTTGCATAAGCACACAGCCAAGTCCTTTATGTGACGTATCACTATAAACCACAAAATTTCCTGTGTCGTCCGGAAGGGATAACACAGGTGCTGAACTCAACCTCCTCTTAAGCTCTTGGAAACTTTCCTCACACTTCTCCGTCCAAACGAATTTCACCGATTTTCTAGTCAAATTCGTCAACGGAGTTGCGATCTTGGAAAAGTCCTGAATGAATCTTCTATAATAACCCGCCAATCCAAGAAAACTCCTCACTTCCGACGGTGTTTTTGGCTGATCCCAGTTCATCACAGCTTCTACTTTAGAGGGATCTACCGAAATTCCGTCCTTGTCGATCACATGTCCAAGAAATTGCACTCTTTCAATCCAGAATTCACATTTCGAAAATTTGGCGTACAACTTCTCTCTTCTCAACGCCTCTAATGTTAACTTCAGATGTTCTACATGTTCTTCCTTGGTCTTCGAGTATACCAAAATATCGTCGATAAAGACCACCACGAATTTGTCCAAAAACGGCTTGAACACTCCATTCACTAAGCCCATGAATGCTGCAGGAGCATTCGTTAGACCAAATGACATTACCAGAAATTCGTAGTGACCAAATCGAGTCCTAAATGCTGTCTTTGGAACATCCTCTGGCCTCACCTTCAGCTGATGATAGCCACTCCTCAAGTCTATCTTTGAAAAGTACATTGCACCCTTCAATTGGTCAAACAGATCGTCGATCCTCGGTAATGGATATCTATTCTTAATTGTGACCTTATTCAATTCTCTGTAGTCGATGCAAAGCCGCATCGTCCCGTCCTTCTTCTTCACAAACAACACCGGCTCTCCCCACGGCGATACGCTCGGTTGGATATACTTCTTGTCCAGTAACTCTTGAAGTTGTACCATCAACTCTTTCATCTCTACCGGAGCCATCCGGTACGGTGCTTTCGATATTGGGGTCGTTCCTGGCGCCAAATCGATCACAAACTCAACATCTCTGTCTGGCGGAAGTCCTGGCAGATCATCCGGAAATACGTCAATGAAGTCCCTCACGACTGGTATATCTTCCACTTTCGGGTTTTCTTTACGACTATCGACTATGTAGGCTAAATATCCTACACAGCCTTGTCTTAACAACTTCCTGGCCTGCATAATCGTCAGATAACTCGCTTGTCTAGGCGATTTACTGCCATAAAACACAACCTTTGACGGGGTCATAAGGTTGATACACTTCCTTTGGCAATCAATTATAGCCCCATAATTGACTAGCCAATCCATTCCCAGAATAACATCGAATTCCCCAAGTCTAATCGGGATAAGATCTACGTTCATAATGTTACCCTTAATATCTACTCTACAGTTCTTGTGTACATACTTAACAGGGATCACTTCTCTATTCGCAATCTCTATGTTCATGAGGTATTCTAACTCGTCCATAGGAAGTTCTAAGTTCTTAGCAAAGTCATCGGATATAAATGAACAAGTAGCACCCGAATCAAATAGTACATAAGCATTAACTTTATTGATCGGAATGATACCTGACACCACATCGCAAGACTGTACAGCATCCTGCACGGTCATGTTGAAGGTCTTGGCGGTTGGTCGATTGGTTGCGGTTGGTCCCGTGATAGTTAGAGCACTTCCACCGCTGTTTCCCCTGTTCCCTCCTGATCCTGACCCTCCAGATCCCTTCTTGGGACAGTCCCTTGCCAGATGGTCCTTTGAGCCGCAAGTGAAACAAGCGCCCTTCTTTGGGTTCGGACAGTTCGGTGCTATGTGGCCTTCCTGACCACAATTGTAGCATACTCGTTTTCCCTTCATACAGACCCCCAGGTGAGCTTTCCCACAGGTCGGACAAGCTTCGATCCTCTTCTTCTGACCTCCTTGTTGATTCCCAGTTGATGAGTTATCATTCCACCTCCTCTTCTGATTATTACTCCCTCCCATGTTGCTACCACTAGCCTTGTTAACTCCTTCACCCTCACTCTTTTTCTTCTTTTGGTCTTGATTGTACTTTGTAACAGCGTCACTCCCGCCTTCAGCGAGAATGGCCTTCTCCAACACCCCAGTAAAAGTGTTCAATTGGAACATTGACACTTTGCTATACAAATAGGGCTTCAGGCCCTGCTCAAACCTCCTTGCCTTCCTCTGATCGGTGTGCACTTGATACGTGGCAAACCTAGCCAACTCATTGAATTTCGCCGCATATTCCGGTACGGACATATTCCCCTATTTCAGCTCCAGGAACTGGACCTCCATTTGATTCTGCGAACTGGTCGGAAAGTACATCTCGAAGAACATCTCTTTAAACCTCTCCCAGGTAATCACACCTTCACCTCCCCGGACCTTATTCACTTGCCACCAATAGCTGGCCTCGAATTTTAGCATGAACGTTGCATAGGCGGTTTTTTGGTCTTCTATGACTCTGGCGACGTCGAAAACTTTTTCCATCTCCATAACCCAGGTTTGAGCTTCTATTGGATTCATGGTGCCTTTAAACTCTGGCGGTCCCACCGCCTTGAAGTCCTTGAACGTTGTGTTCGGCGGAGCTTGAGGTTGGTTGTTAAGCGCTCCAGCAAGTAAGTTCGCCAACTGCTGAACGGGGTTAGCATTGGCATCGTTGTTGTTGTTAGTTGACCCTTCCTGGGCCGGTCGACGGTTTGGTCTTCTCCTTGGCGGCATATTTCTGTTAAGATATACGCTTATTAGAACTTTATTCAATCTTTTAAATATTTAAGGCTTAACTTAAACATTTAGACACAATCAGTCAACACATTATCTCAAATAAACTCTGATATATTACTAAATCAAAAGTTTTAACATAATACGATAGCATCACTGCTATTTACATCAACTATCCTGAGATAAAGAATCTACATGATTTAAAACATAAAATATTCCTCTGTTTATAAACACATTGGAATTTACATTATTAACTACCAGATAGGTTTCACAAAATCAAATGTTCCTATCACTGCCCATTAAGGCGACGAACAGCTTTGCCACGCTCTTCTTCCATAATTCGAGACATCGTCCTGCGATCTAGCATGTATGATGGTAGTCCTTCGAACTGAATTGGGTACCTCATAACCCGATCCTGCGCCTCATTAATTGCATATTGAAGCGTAGAGTACGTCTCCTCAAGCTTGGCCTTCTTCGCCCGACAATTATCTTCTGCGAGATCTGCTCGTCGTGATTCCCTTACCCAAGCCTCCTCGGCTATGGCCAGCCTTGCTGATTTCTCTTTCAGTTCATTCTTCAATTCCTCTATTTCCTCTGACTTCTGCTCAGTTTGGCCTTTCTCGTGAACCAAATTCCACTCTACATTTCCCAAACGTGTGTGAAGAGCCTCAACCTCTCCATCCCTCAGCTTGATGGTAGACTGTTGAGTAACCGACCGCTCCCTCAGCTCCTGAACAGTATCCCTCAGCTCCTGAACAGTATCACGTAACTCTATGTTATGGTCATACAGCTCATCATACATCTCAGCACTGATAGAGCTCGGTGGGAACTCTTCAGGGTCTTCCTCCTCCTCTTCGGCTGCCTCAGCCTGAACCTCAATCTCCTCAAGGTCTTCCTCAGAGTCCTCCTCTGAATTAGACACTGGCACATACTGCTGACCAACGACTGTGATCAAGGGTGATGGCTCTCGTCGGACTAACTGCTCCCAGACTACGTGGATATCTCGGGGCTCCTCCTCTCTAGCCTCTAGGGGTACAAGGTCCCTGGACTGACTAGGTTCTCCAGCATCTGTTATCCTGACAAATAAAATTTTAAGTTTTAGTAATTACGTGATGCTAATCGATACTCGAATATATAAGTATAAGCACATAGCACATAAGGTAAGTTATTATCTTTCTTAGAACTCGATAAGAGTTATCATTACTATGTTCTCGGTCTCTAAAAAGGCTACTATCCTAAGGTTTTTCCCCACCTAAGGTTCATAACCTACAGCTCTGATACCAACCTGTGACACCCCCAAATCCGGGTACTTCAATTCCACGGGACTTGGTGTTCACTGTACGAATATCATCTATTTATCTACCCATAGTAAATGCAAACCATGCAATAAATAGAATTAAATCCTCCCCTTATGGGGTTACAACATCTGAGTAATAAATAAAATACATCCCAGGTCATACTAACCTTAAACATCTATACGGAACATAACAAATAAATAGTCTTACACAACTAACATAAAGCTGAAACATAAACATATAAATAAACAACAAGTCTTCATCACTTGTTGACCTTGCCCTTGCCTTTGCTAGTAGAAGGCTCTTCGGACCTTTCGTTCTTAACTGCAATATTATTATTATGCAAGAGTGAGCACGATTGCCCACAAGTATAATATTATGACAACAATATAATAACATGTGAGTGAATCAAAGACATCTGAATAAAAAAACTCAACTTTTGACTCGAGGATAAATAACAGGAATCAAAATAACATCTGAGGGTCATAAGACCTTGAACTATGTCCTAGGTTGTAAAGTGTTTATACTTTAAACCTTTAACAGTCATAAGACTATGGACTCTACTTCTCGTACTTAGGGGGATCAGCCCTTAGTACCATACTGTGCACAATATCTCAACGCTAAAGCGTAAATAATCCCCTTTTACAGGGTTGTTCATCTCAGTTTTGACATCAGAGTCCGCACCAAAGGAAGTTTGGTTTGGATAAGCTCAATAAGTATTTTAGAATTTAGAACGTTCATCAACTATGGACTAGTCGAATCAATAAGGGTTCACTAGTCCGATAAGGTTCAACAATAACATCGATATTCAACTTGAATAATAAATCTCAAGAGTATACAATCGAATAAGTATTGTATAACTGAATCATGCTTTTAAAAGAATTACAATATGTAATATGAATTTTGAACTGGAACAATTAAGAACACGAGCTTACTCGATATAGAAACACAAGTCTAAGACTTAATAAATGAATAAATTAGAATTTAGGAAACTTGCTAAATCAATAAGTTAGGGATAGGATACTTGCCTCTTGCACAAGCTACAAATATAATTATAATTCACTTCCTCAACGTCCTACACATTACATTATGTATACGACATCGATTAGTTTTCATAACTACCATGTTTAACTGTTGAACTATTCACTTAAGTTCGACTTACAACTTGGTTTATAATATTACTCAATGGCTAACCACATAACATGAATGTAAACTCACAACATGCATATCACACATGTATAGCCCTTTAAACAATCATAATCAAGTTTTACAATTACGATATTCAAGTTCGCACTTAGTTTGTTAACTTGAACCTTCACATTATCTTATACATGTCAATAACTTAATTTATTAATCATGAACTTCAAATCATATAATATTCATGTATGTAACTTAAAATAATATTTTTTATTATCGAGAACACTACACTTGTGTGTGTGCATGTCCGAAGCCCTCCGATTGCCTCCGAATACGCATCAGTCACAAAGATGGCCATTTTTATCCATTTTAACGATTTCAAATTGAAAAACTTAAAGAATGAAAGTTGTAGGTCTACTCGTTATCTTTCCGAATCATCTTGAATCGCCTTAATCGGAGTTCGTATGAAAACGTTATGCTTATTTTACTATAGGAGGTCAAAACAGTCTCGGAAACCAAAAAAAAGGCTCCCGGACAGCCCTTATACCCGCTGGGGCGGGTCCTAATGCCCATGAACACCCGCTGGGGCGGGTCCCCCTGCTGGTGCACTCCCTGGTTCGCGATGAACACACAGAGTAGCCCAAATAAATCCAAATTAAACTAACGTAATGAATTATAAGGCTACCCATAATGTAAAAACTCCACAGAAACATTATATAACATTTCTAGCATGATCTTAGCATTTTAAATCACGTATTTACACAATCCAAGGCATCTATTTTCACTGTTTTCAATATTTTATAAAGTTTTGAAGGAAAACAAGAAATTCAACGTTACGGATTCGTTATAACACCGAATCTGTTCGTTTAACTTCCATTTGTTCGTTTAAACGTACATAATTACATGCAAGTATCAATTTAAGTTAAATAAACGTATAAGGCGTGTAAATTTTGTACGTAAGGGCCATATGGGCCATATGTACAATTTCTACACTCTGTAACTTTTGAAAACCCAATTATCAACAAAATTCCATGGTGTGATCACTGAAAGTTATGCATATATGACATATAATATGTTATAAACACATATTAACACAAATATAGCCATATAATGAACAAATATTAATTTTTTCCATTCACAGAGAATTTTTAAAGCTCGTAAATGGAAAAACTCTGTAAAATTTTGAAAACCCAATTAAGGCCTAATTACATGAATTCGATTATTTTAATTCATTCATACCAAATACAAAATATGTTATAATCATACAATAACACATATATGATTACATCTTAAGTATTCGTCCCCAAAATCATATACCGAGAGTTTGGAGTTGGGTTTGAAAAATAAACTAACGTAATAAAACTTGAGATGAAGGATTATACCCTTGTTAACTCTGTTTGATGATGATATGAACTTTAATTCTTCAATCTCTTCTCCAAATCAATTCTTCTCTCAATTTTCTCTCTTAATCTCTCTAAGTTCTCTGACGTTTGTAATATATAAATATAAAACTGGTGTATAGGATATATGTATAGAGTAATACGTATAATATGTATAGTGGACGAGTAATGGGTGAGTGGCGTCAGTTAATCCGTAATGGGTTAACTGGTGCAACTCCCCTTAGGGCCTTGTTTGTTTGCCCCTTATAATCTCCTTTCCCATTAATTTAATTAAAGCTTTATAATATAGCTTTAATGTCACACCCAATTAAATAAAATAATGTTATTTAAATCACTTAAATAAAATAGCATAAATTCATATTAAATCACATAGTCACATAATTAAAATTCTCATTCATTAATTATGCCAAATCATTAAATCTCTAATTAATTATTTAAATTAATTAGAATAACATTATGCTTATTAATTAATATATTAATCAAATAAGCTCAATTAAATACATACTTTGAATATAAAAATTCACCACATTAATTTAACTAATGTGACACATATAATTAAATTAATCTACCATAATTTCATCAATTAATTATTTAACTCAATAATTAAATCATCGAAAAATATTTATTTAATTCAATAAATATTCAAATTAAATTACAAAAATCTTGTTCGTCACAGATTGGATCGAAGATTGAAACATTTGGAGAACATCAAGGATTCATATTTTGATCAAGAGGAATCAGATTTGCATCTTCTATCCTTATTTTCTCTTTGATTCATATTTGTATTATTATGATGATTATTCATTATGTGGATGGTATATCTAATTCTAGTATGAGTTAGCTTATATTTTGAGGTTTCAATGGAACCTAATGAGTAGTTTATATTGATATGCTTCCATGTTGGTCTTATTGATTGCTATGAGATTGTCTGTTACGATTCGTGCTTTTATTGCTTAATTGATTAGCTACCAATTATTGTGATAACCTATATGGACTTGACAGACAAAATGTGGGGTTAGATCTAATCGTAGTAGCGGGTGATTGTATGTCCACATGGCGTTAGATGTATGATTTGTGCTTAGGATAGACATATACCAAAGCGCCGCTCGTAGTCAATTGAGAACCTGGACTTAAACCTTAATTATTTGTAGACCGCATAGACATATAGTGGTTTAGATAATGTGGGTGTTCATATGTGTTCTATCATTCATGGATTATATATGATATGGATTAGGTGCATTGAAAGATGGCCTCATCTCACTTTCATGTTCTCGACTAACATTCTGTGACGATTAATTTGACCTAACTGGAAGTATGTTGATTTAGATGAATCATTAGGGGAAGTTGAGATCTCATGTCTTCATTATCTGATTTTACTCTAGGATTATTAGTTTAAGTTTATTTACTTGTCTAGTTCTAATTTAAAACTCTTTATCGCTCGTTAAGATAAGACTGAAATGATTACAGGCTAGTGGTTTGGCGAACTTTTATCAGTTAATTCTCTGTGGGAACGATATCTGTATTTACTCTTTATTACTTGCTGACCGCGTATACTTGCACGTATTTGTCATTACCTAATCGGGGACAACAAGTTTTTGGCGCCGTTGTCGGGGATAGTGAGTCTGATAGTGAGTCTGATAAAGCCGGATCTGTCCCCACAGGAATGGTCGGGGAATCACTAACCAGAGCAGCGGTCAAACCCGTGAATAGCTAATCCTCAGTAGAATAATCTGGATCCTGTATGGGCTCCTCCTCGTCAGAGTCGACACTAGGAGATGAAGAAGCCTCTGCTACCATTCCTGTCTCTGCCTCCAACCATGCAGAATACTCCGGAGAATAGCCTAGATGGCTACTGGAGAAATCAGCCCTCTTCCGATGAGTCCAACACTCATATACTCTGACCAAGTCGGCAGATGACATGGAAGAAGCCGACATCCTCTGATCAGCAGACCCCTCAAAATGGTGCAAACTCTGTAGTTGATCAAACTTACACATGACTGCCAAAGGATGATAGGTAGTCACTCCTCTCAAACCCGCTAGGGGCAAATAATCCAGGCCAGATGCATGAGTGATAAAGCTATATGGGGATGCTAGCCCTGAGCATTGCAAGATCACAAACGGATGCTCAATATCAGACAAAAATGCCGACCAAGACTCTGCATCAATACACTTCGCAGGCTGAAAAGAGAAAGCTCTAGATGTCTCGTGAGTAAAGAAAAAACCCCTAGGCCTGAAGGATCCAATCGGTCGTATATGGGACATCAGCCATATATACAGCAAGATTGAGCTGCCCCTCTGGATGGGTAATACAATACGTGGCGGATCTAAATGTCTCAGCCAATATCATCGGGATAATGGTGCTACCCTGTCGAAGGGCTCTAACCACTACTACCAATCCCACATCTAGATGATCTAATCGAAATGGCATGTAGACATATGCCACAACACACATCAGCAGGATGTCTATTCTGGCCGCATGCCATGCCTCTGCTGAAAAAACAAAATCTTCAACGTGGTGACCATAACTGTCAAGCTCGTTAAAGCGCTCAATCAAGAAGTCCATAGAGATCACGTGCCCCGAAACGATCTCATGCATGACTACACTCTGACGGAGACCGGACAGCCTGATAAACGGCCTCCTCATATCACTAATCGCCATTCGAGCGCACGACAACTCTAAATCCAAGCTAGTAAATCTCTAGTACTCCTCCAGAGTCGACGTCAGCTCACGCTGCCCGAAGCGGAATACCTGCCTGTCGGTAATCCAGCAGGGTAGAAGGCCCTCAACAAATCCTACCAGAACCTAAAAATCCGCAAGGGCCAATGAATGCACCAACATCTGGTCCACAGTCCCCCTAGCAGAAAAGGGCAGACTATCATACCAAGACCTCAATGATGCTGCCACCGCAGATGGTGGTAAATGCTCAATAAGGCTGACTGTAGATGACGTCATATGTAGCACCGTACCACAAGACCGTCCAGAGGTCAAGTCAAAACACAACTGTCTGAATGCATACATATGACATAATACATGCATAATGACAGTATTATAAACATGATGCAGAAGATAAGATATGGCAGAAATATCTATAAAAAGCTATCTACTGCATACAACATCCCTGTATCCTGATACAAAGTGAAAGGAAGAATACAGGGAAAATGGGGCACCACCACCCAACTACTACAGTGGTCTATCAAAATGATGGCACAAATGCCGAATAGCTAAAATAGTGGCTGACCAAAAAGTATAGCTCCAATAGCTATCAGAGGAAGTCGTAGACATCAGTGTCGAATCGATCAACCTGCTCCATCTCCTATATCAGCACAAAGCTGCCAGGATCAGGCATATTTGGGCGATATAAGGGACGATCTGCCCCTGTATAGCTGCTGCTAAATGGACCTAAAGAGGGACCTGCTCCTGAGCTGGATGGGTCAAAAGAAGATGCCTCTGATGGATCTCGGCCAAGGTGCCTGATAAAGAAACGAGCCTGCTCCAACTCCCTGGACAGATCTGCTATCTGGTCTGCATGAGTCGGCTCCCTGAGGCAAGCTATCCAATATGTTATTATCGCAAATCCTGGCACCATGTCTGCCATAAACTGGGTAGCCCGAGTCTGAGCTCCAATAGTATGAGAGCTCCACCATCTACCAAATGCCTCATGGCTATACGGACCCTCTAATAGGGTGAAGCCATCAATGCCCTCCAAAGGGATGTCTATCAAAGGCACAGTCAATGGCCAATGATGCCAAGCTAGAGGAATAATAGGAATGCAGATCTCCCCCGTGATGCTCCTAATAGCACACTCTCCAAGATAGAGCTCTCAGCCTTTTTTCGTCAACAACGGTACCCTACGGGTCGATAAGTCAAACTCCCAGCCAGTAGGGACTCCTCCCTCAAATTTGATGGTTAAGTGCTCGAATGTGTACGGCGTCCAGGTGATCAAATCCGCCGTTAAAAGCACCAACTGTAGACGGGCATGAGTGAATCCCTCAGAAACAGGGACCTCCGTCAAAGTGGAATGATGCCATCTCCGTCCTCGAGGATAGGTCTCCAGACCTAAAGTAGTAGTGGGCCGTAGGCAAGGAAGCCTCTTAAATACCCAAAGCTGATCATGCAAATATCAAAAGTCCTCACTGATCAAGACTGACAAAAATGCTGAAATCAAAAAGGTACAGAAAGATGTACTCACCAGCAGGAATGGGTAAAATCCTAACCAAGCCTCCGTCGTACCCTCCGAAAGCATGCGCATGCTCCGGAGAAAATAGGCAAAGGTATAGGAGCCCCAATCATAGTCACTGAGGCGCTCTACCTATCGAGTGGCTCTGATCAAAGCGAAGGACACAGTTGACGAGTTGTCCGCCACGAAACAACCCCTGATAATTGACAAAAATAATCGCCTCAGAATGCGATCTCTAGCCCTCTGGTCATCAAGCAGAGGCAACTGCAAAGTCCCATCCTGGGCATCTATACTCAAGGGACCAGATCGGACTGCCCGACCCTTGAATGCCGTCGTCGGGACTCCCAGCAAGGACCGAATGATAGCGGGCAAAATGTCAGTCATGACAGGCACTGACTCACCCTCAAATTTAATATTGGTGATAAATCTCCAGTCCATAGGAGTCATCATCACCTCGTAATCCAGCAAATAAAGGGACTGAGTGTGGTGGAACCAGCGCTCAGACAAAGCCCTCATATACCTCCAGGGGGCAACGGCAGGGGAAGGATCGAGAAAAAGGCCTGAAATCCCCAGCCATCTACAATTTCCTTGTAATCCTCATGCAAAGTGTGATATAGGGAGTGTACGCTAAACCAGTTCCCTTGAGGATGCGTAAAGCCGGGAACCTGCATAAAAAATCAACCCATGTCAAAAACCTGAGCCCCAAAAATGGCAAGAAGGAAGAAAAGAATCCAGAGAGAAGAAAGACTTCAATTCACCTCGTTGGAGTGAAGATATCTTGAAGGATGGCGACTCAAGTCGCCAAGTAGCTCCTGAGTAGGCATAGTAATGCCTAGGACCTCCACACGTGGAGCCTGAGCGGGAGCAAGAACGGCAAACGGAGCCTCCTCATCATCAATATCTAGTGGCTGCTCGTCCTGTGCTGGACGAATCCTGCCCTCTACCAGTCTACGAGGCGTCCTAGCCGGACGTGGCTGTGGCACATTAGAAGCCCTCCTATGTCTAATACCCGAGGAGACCCTACTGGAACTGCCAGGTCTATCACAATCCATCTACGGCAACAAGTCTCCAAATCACCTCAGAAAGTGTGCGGTAAGCCTAAAACCTGTGGCTTATCATTTTTAATCAGTCCAACATATATCTTTAGGTCCTAATACATGCATGGGTCAGTAAAAATACCCAATAAAGTCAAAACTGCATGTTTTCAAAACCTAGAAACTCAAAACCTACATGGGTAAGTGAAAAAAAATTCCCCATAGAGTCAAAAATGCATGTTTTTTCAAAGCCTAAGATTTTGAAATTTTTTTGCCAGAGTCTTCTTTGTAAAATGGACTGTCCACATGCACATAGGCGTGTCTAGGTGGCCATTCAGTAGCATACCTACCCAAAAATAGATACAGTTCATATTTACTGGAAAAAAAATTAAAAAATTAAAAATCAAACTCACATGGTAGCCAAATTACAATGGACATTTTTAGTTGAAAATCTAGGCTCACTAGGCCTCAAGAAGGATGACTAAACTGATCAAAAAGTACAAAAATTAACTGTCTCAGAACCTGAATTTTCTTACATCCAAACGTGCATTACAGTAAGATATGCATACATATGTAGTCAAAAAAAGTTTTATAGGTCATATAGGCATACATTTCTCATACATTGCGCCTAAAAGCACCATAGGTGGTTCGCATGCTTTTAACGGTCAAAAACTGCGAAAAAAGCATGTAAAACGTTACCTGCGCTGAACGCGTAGGAACTGACGGATTCAAAAAATAGCTGTCCAGGCTCTATAGATCTGAAAAAGAAGATCAAAATCCTTTCAAAACTCAAAATGAGAAACTTGCAAAATGAAAATCCCGCAGCATATTAAATAGGCCAGGTAGCCGCACCTCCACCTGCGGCTGCCGCACCTCCACCTGTGGCAGCCCAGGTGGGTCCCACTTCCACAGGGCTCAGTTCGGTTCGAGTTGAAACGGAGTTTAAACAGGCTGCCAAGTCAAAATTGAAGAGAAATCGCTACGCGATTGAGCAGTTTAGCCAGAAATCCTGCGTTTAAGCAGCGTAATCCTAACGAAAAGGGAAATTCCATGAAGACCCTTGGTATTCATCCCGAAGCCTTGTCCGGGGATCAACAAATCAAACTGCGGAAAAACTACACATGAATTGCGTAAAACTGCCAAAAACTGTCATTTTTCGAAGTTCGGGTACTGACCGAAGCAGTTTCAGCCGTTGGCTTAGCCCCAGCGAAGTTCGGGTACTGACCAAAGCAGTTTTAGCCATTGGCTCAGCCCCAGCGAAGTTCAGGTACTGACCGAAGCAGTTTCAGCAGTTGGCTCAGCCCCAGCGAAGTTCGGGTACTAACCGAAGCAGTTCCAGCCGTTGGCTCAGCCCCAGCGAAATTTGGATACTGACCGATGAAGTTTTCAGCAGTTAGCTCTGCCCCCAGCAAAGTTCGGGTACAGATCAAAATACAGTCCAACCATTGGCTCAACCCCAATGAAGTTTTAACTGTCAGCTCAACCCCAGCCAAGCAACAGAAGGGATCCGGTGACGGAACCAATTATAATAATCCATCACAAATGATGGAATTTGTTATACATATCCTCAAAGGGATCATTGAGGTAGTATCAATTAGATCAACCTCAATCAGAATCTACAAAGCTATCGCGGAGGACGTCATCCCCAGCAGATCCAAACGTGGACAATCTATGATATCTCATCTTTGACAATCTCATCCCAATTAGAATCAAATAGGTTATCGTGAGTGATGTCATCCCCAGCAGGAAGTGACAAAAATTAGTTCGCGGTAACTTCCCAACAACATCAATGGCTGCACCTGACAACATTATCCCCAGCAGAGTGATAACGTATGCAGCTATTAGAAGCCCCATTCCACTCAAAAATGCCCAGCCTTTCAAGCAGCTCTGGCACTTTTTATTTTTAGTGTCTACTAATCTTTATATTATCCATTCCATTACATTGCATAGACATGATAAAGAGGGGCATCTGTAGACACTCAAAATTTTCCTTGCCCCAATTCTAACACTGTAGGAGGGAAAAATCGTCAATCAATTCAAATTCGACCACCAATGTCAGTCCTGCAACTCAAATCCGGCCACCAATGCCGGTCTTTCAAGTCAAAACCGGTCCGTCAATGCCGATCCTTAAACCTAAATCTGATCCCCAATATCGGTAACCTAAATCCTATCCCCAATATCGGTACTCTAGCCAAATTCGATCACCAATGTCGGTACTCTATCCAGCTCCGATCTCCAATCAGACCATCTATCCAGCTCCGATCTCCAATCGTCATCTATCCAGCTTCGATCTCCAATCGAACCATTAATCCAGCTCCGATAGTCAATCGGACCGTCTATCCAGCTCCGATCTCCAATCGGACAGTCAATCCAGCTCCGATAGTCAATCAGACCATCTATCCAGCTCCGATCTCCAATCGAATCGTCTATCCAACTTCAATCTCCAATCGGACAGTTAATCTAGCTCCGACAGTTAATCGGATCGTATATCCAGCTCCGATCTCCAATCGGACCGTCTGTCCAACTCTGATCTCTAATCGGACCGTCTATCTAGCTCTAATCTCCAATCGAACCATCAATCCAGCTCCAATAGTCAATCAGACCATCTATCCAGCTCCGATCTCCAATTGGACTGTCTATCCAGCTCCGATCTCTAATCGAACCGTCAATCCAGCTTCGATAGTCAATCGGACCGTCTATCCAGCTCCGATCACCAATAAGACTATTTATCCAGCTCCGATCTCTAATCGGACCGTCTATCCAGCTCCGATCTCTAATCACACCGTTAATCCAACTCCGATAGTCAATCGAACCGTCTATCCAGCTTCGTTCTCCAATCGGACTGTCAATCCAGCTACGATAGTCAATCAGACCGTCTATCCAGCTCTGATCTCCAATCGGACCGTCTATCTAGCTCCAATCTCCAATTGGACCATCAATCCAGCTCCGATAGTCAATTGGACCGTCTATCCAGCTCCGATCTCCAATCGGACCGTTTATCCAGCTCCGATCTCCAATCGAACCATCTATCCAACTCCGATCTCTAATCGGACCGTCAATCCAGCTCCGATAGTCAATCGAACAGTCTATCCAGCTCTGATTTCTAGTTGGACAGTCTATCCAGCTCCGATCTCCAATTAGACAGTTAATCTAGCTCCGATAGTCAATCAGACCGTCTATCCAGCTTCGATCTCCAATTGGATCGTCTACATAGCTCTGATCTCTAATCGGACCGTCTATCCAGTTCTGATCTCCAATCAAACTGTCTATCCAGCTCTGATCTCCAATCGAACAGTCTATATAGTTCCGATCTACAATCGAACCGTCTATCCAGCTCCGATAGTCAATCGAATCGTTAATCCACCTCCGATCGTCAATCGGACCGTCAGATCAACCCCAATCTCAATATCGGGCTATCAACTCAACCTCAATCATTGATCGAGCTGTCAAGTCCAACCCCAATCTCAATATCAGGGCCTTCAAATCAGCCTCGGCAGCAACTTGAAAGGTACAAGGCAGCCCCGGCATCAACCCGGGAGGTACCGATCAATCCCGATCTCAATATCGGGCCGTCAAGACAGCCACGGTCTCAACACGGGAGGTACAGGTCAACCTGGACATCAAACCAGGACATATCAAGTCATCCCCGATCTCAGCCCGGGAAATACAGATCAGCCCCGGCGACAATTCGGGAAGTGCAGTTCAGCCCCAGCGACAACCCTGAGAAGCCAGATCCATCAAAGGCCGTACCGACACCACAGCCAACCCCAGGAGGGGCAAAACAGTCATTTTATCAACTCTCAGTCGATTCGGTTAAACTCAAGCCGAATTGATGCCATCGAAGATAGAATGAACCACAACAACGATCTTGAGTGCCACAACGCAAGACAGCTCAATGGACAAACTGTGGGGAATCGAAGACCTGGTTATGAACTCGTCTTCTCGAACCCAGAAAATGTTTTATCCCATGTCATTGTGACACTCTCGGCGAGGGCTTTCCGAAAAGGTATCGCACACCTCAAAAGGACACTCCGATCAAAAGTTTAAAAGTATCGACTTCAACTGCGCGTTATCCGGAGTGCATATATTTCGAGACAACAGAACCAGATACCGTGGGCCCCACCTGGGGAGCTATACCTCTACTTGCGGTAGCCGCAGGTAGAGCTAAGGCTCCCTGGCCTATAAATAAACAGTGCACCCCCCTTCATTTTCAAGTTTTGAAATGCAGCAAAGCTTTGCCCGTCTGATTTTCAGACTTTTACACCTCTTCCAAACCCAAATATTTTCACTCCAACACGTAGATATACCCATATACTACCACATATCATAAAATAAGCGGTAGATTTGGACGTATATGTAGGGATTTCGGCACATAAACGCAGCAGAATTTGTAACTTTTCGAAACCCAAAAACAGGATCCATGCGAAAATATATTAATTCAGAGGTTTAAATTTGTTTTACAGATTATCCAAGCTTGAATGGAGACGATGGAAATTCTGGAACTGCTTCGAATCTTTAACGCAATCCAACGGAACTGTGCCTCTACGGTATCCACACGAATGTCCCGCGAATCGTCACACGATCTGCAGAAAAGAGAGCTGCGGTACTAGCCGCCAAGATCTGGATTTTTGAAGCTTTTCTCTCTAGTCTCTCTTTAAGAGCGGCTAGGGTTTTGTTTATGATGCTAACCCTAAAAACGGCTGATATATCATATATATATAGCAGTTAAAGGAATTATCCAAAATCTATTTCAATTAGAAAAGTAAAATCCGAATTTATATATATTATATCTTAATTAAGTCTTACTTAATTAATATACATATATACAAATTATCCTATTAATTTAAATTCGTAATTTAAATACTATCAATCATATTGACATATTTAAATTCTTACAATTTAAATTAATTCCCTTTTAATTACATTCTAAGTGTGTGATCCTATAGGTTATTATTACGTTGGCAATAATTTTAAAATCATATTATAAAATTATAAACAGTGAGCAGCATCTAGTAATGCATCACTGCTACCTAAGTAATAATAAGATCGGTGATTTGATGCAATCATTTCGTGACCAATGTTTCAATGTAATTTAATCCTTTTAACCTTGACATCCTAGATTAAACTCGAGTCATGGAATGTGTCATACTCTTCATAATTTAATTTGAGTTTTCTTGATCAATGAGTAGATTATATGAAATAAATCACTATTTGAGCATGGCCATGCATTTCATAGTCCTACTCAATCAAGAGGCCTATAGATATCACCCCTAATATATAGGAGGGTTAAATTCCATCTAGATCACTCATATTTCTCACACGATTCATGATGTACCCAATAATCACCTTTATTGTTCACCCTATTAAAGGTGACCTTTGATGATATCAAAGTACATAAATTCATGTGTAGTAATATAGTGATTTCAGGTCGGAGGATCATTACATCATTGTCACTATGAGAATTCCTTATAACACTTTGCATAATGCTCCACGTAGAATTCTCATGGTGGGTCTGTCCAGTACATTGTTCTCTAACATGTACCTGTGCATTGACTCAATATCTCATATATTTATGACCAATGAGATTTGGCCATCAGTAAATCCACATACTAGTCTCAATGTATCATTGTTGTCCCATTAACAATGATACTCGACTAGAGACATTTAAGAGCAATGATACTAATTGTAATTATATGATCTCATGTTCAAGTCACATACTTGAAGCTATATAATTTGTATCACTATTCTAAGGACTTTTATTATGCTAACAATTATATAACGTAGTAAATAAAACCATAATAAAATAATTCATTTATTCAATCAAATATAATATCAAAAATGTTAAGCAATGACATCAAAGAATTGGCCTCTAGGGCATAAATTCTAACAGTATAGAGCCTACGATTTGGCAAAAAGCCCGTATTGCAGTCCATTGTAAGTATTTTTACGATCAGAAAGTTAATACTACTACTTTGCACTGTTTTCTACTTACACACGAAGTTTCATCTTCTAAATATGTCCGGAACTTAGTTTTGTGGTCGTTTTCATCAAAATTTGGTACATTTCTGTGCATAAACGCAAATTTTTGCATTTTTACAACTCGGATTGACGATCTGTTAGCTTCAGCAGCTTCAATGCACTAGCACACACATTTTTGGCAACTCCGCCTGACTGGGTTATCTTCCCAGTCCGAATTTGGCCCTTTTTTGTATATATTTAACTGCAAAGGGACTAACATTTCAATTCTGTCAAGCCCGAATGTCAAATCCGTGGTAATTTATCACTTTTATATATATCTACGCATATATAAGCGACTTTCACCATCACTGGTACTCATATCAGTCCTGGTTGACTACATTTCTGTCAATATATATATTTATATATTTTCAGTCTAGCCTGGATTACTTCGTGGCCATTTTACTGCTTTTGCACACTTCGCCATACTGGGTGCTCTCCCCAGTCACTGGTTGCCTACTTTTCAGTCAATTTCAATTCCAGTACGGGCACCGGCGTGAAAATCCATCGCCCTTATTACTGTTTTTCTATATATATATATATATATATATATCATTTCTGTCACAGCCTGGATTATTTCGTGGCTATTTACAATTTTTATATAAATATATATATTTCAATTCCAGTCTGGGCTTGCGAACCCATCGCCCTTTTACAGCTTTTGTATATATATAATTATATATATTGCTTTACTCAATTTATTTAACTGCTGCATTTAACATTCATTTGTATATGAATCTGCACTAACATATCTGCAGGTGGACTAGATTTATCCAAATCTCGTCAATTCTAGCTTTCAACGGTTCAAACAGGTCCCGATAGAACCTGGAAGCTATGATGGCTGAGATTTCTTTAAATCTAGTTATTTTTATAGTTTTAGCTTTGAAAGCAAACTCACGTCCCTTAGATTGCTATCTAGTGGGAACGAGACGCTTTGGCCATTCGCGGCCAGGATTTATTGATGAATCCTTGGTTCCATTGCGACGTGATGATGCATATATGTCCATTTCTGTGCAAATTTGAACTGTGCAGGTTTATCGGCTACTCATATGTGAGCCTAGGAATCGTGGGATTCACAATCAAATCGATCAGGATCTGATTCCCACGATGGACAAACTCCAGTTTACAGATGTACCCTGCCAGTTTTTCTGTAAAATGTATATACACGGACCTTAAAACGGTTATCCGGATTTAAGGTCTCAATATGATGAAAAAAATGTCAATTGTTGTGTCAGCGTCCCTCCGATGGTTTTCATACCCATGAGGAGACCGACACTTGTTTATTTCTGTGGTCGAGGATGCTTCGCAGCCCGACAAATCACCATTCACATGCAGCCTTAAGGCTATAAAGATAAAAAAAATTAAAAGTAGCGATACGCTTCAATTCCTATGGCAGCGTAAGGGTTTGATAAACCAGCTTTCAAAATATCATTTTCAATCAAAAGAAAAGCTTTTGTAAATCAAATTAAATGCTTTTGTAAATCAAATTAAATGCTTTTGCAAATCAAATCAAAGACTGATTTTCAAATCAAATCAAACCCTTCGTATATAGGCTCAACGAAGTCTGTCAAAGCTTTCAAATCAATTAAATCAATAGGCCCAATTTTCAAACAGCATTCACTCACGTATTCACAGTTTTAAGGGAAATATTGAAAAGATGCGGTACCGTGTTTACACGGGAGTCGTGGGGTGCCTAATACCTTCCCCACACTTAACCAAGCCCCCGAACTCAAAACTTCAATTTCAAAGATCAAGTTTCGACAGTATCCAGCAATTGGGCCTCTTTTCAAATCAAACTCGGTTGAGTTGGTACAACCATTTTCCAATCTACCAACTGGCGACTCTAAACGTTCAAATCGTCGACATAAAAACATGTTGGCCTCTTTTCTAAAAAACCCTTCAAAACCTTTTTCCTAAATAAAAAGAGTGGGGGTAGAGAGAACTTAGGAAGATCGATTTGAGGAAACTCGGGTTATGAACCGACCCGTGGGATTCTTAAATTTTCTAACATCGACATATATTAAAGCGAGAAAAAGCCACGGATTAACAATCCAGACTAACGGAGTTAATAGAAATATATATATATATTAAAGTAGAAAAAACCACATATTAGCAATCCAGGCTAACGGAGTTAATGCAAATATATATAGGTATATATATTTATATTAAAGCTAAAAATGTCACAGATTAACAATCCAGTCTAAATAACACTTATATATATACATATTAAAGCGATAAAAATCACAGATTTGCAATCCAGGCCGAAATAGCACTTATAAATATATATATAGACTTATATATATATATATATATATATATATATTTAAAATTCAGGCAAAATTAGAAGCTATATATATATATATATATATATATATATATATATATATATATATATGCTAAAGCAGTAAAAAGCTTCAGATCACAAGAAATCTCACAGTGTATAGCGCTAGAGGCTTTAAACCACTTGGTAGGCTTGAAAATTCCGTTTCCACCGGTGAAAACTTGATATGTTAGTATATATATGTATACATGTGTTTTGGAAGAGTAAAATTGAAGTTTAGAATACTGTAGATAGGGTTAAGAGACTGAAATGGACGGAATTTTCTCTTTTTTTTGCTCTTTTTTGGTTGATGGGGGGTCTTATTTATAAACCCGATCAGCCGCAGGTCTATCTGCGGCTGTTTCTGGTGGGTCCCGCCTGATGGGTCCCGCTGTCTCGAAGTACGTGCACTCCGACCAACGCAAGTCTACTTGAACCTTTATAACTTTTGATCCGGGAGTCCTATGGAGACGTGTCATATCATTCCGGAAAGCTCTTTCCGAGAGCTTCACAATGACATGAGACTTGACCTTTTTCAAATCTGAGAAGATTAGTCCATGACTGGATCTTCAAGTCTTCGTAGTCAGTCTGTTGAGCTGTCTAGTGTAGTTTTCACTCAAGATTTGTTGTGCTGGTTCTGTATAACCTTTTTCATGGTAATTTGATATGATTTGACGTTGAATTGGCAAAATTACTCTTTTACCCTTCCCATTTGGTTCTGGGCTTGACGCAGCTGTAGCTGTCTTCTCTCACGGTTATCTCCGACGTTTGACTGATGTTGACTCTGTTCTTCCTCAGGGTTATCTCCGGGGATTGATTTGATTTTCTGAGATTTGATTTGATGATTTTCCAGGGCTGTCTCCGGGGTTGGAAAAAGACATTTTTGCCTTCCTATATGGTTAGTAACAGGAAAATAAAATTTCGAGTGTCTACACTTCACATCTCAATAAAATCAAATCAAGCGGAATATAGAATAAAATTGGAAGTATCAAAGGGCTTCAATTCCTATGCGAGCGCAAAGGTTTGAAAACAACTTTTCAAAATTTCACTTTCATATGCTTATTTAAAAATGAACTTTTCAATAAGTCAAACCCTTTCGTATATAAGTTCAATGAGGCACAACACTACTTTCAAATAAAGCACTCGAGCACATTTATCTGCAACACACACACAAAATCAATGCATAGGGAATGAAAAGATGCGGTAACCGCGTTTCAAGGAAGTCGGGGGTGCCTAACACCTTCTCCTCGCTTAAGCAAGCTCTTGAACTTTATGAATCTCGGTTTTCAAACTAATTAAACAGAGTCACATATTGGGCCATATTGCAAAAACTTTCAAAATTCGATTGAGTTGGTATAACCATTTAAACTCATACCAACTGGCGGCTCTGTCTAATTCGGCCCAATCTTTAAAATCAATATTTTCAAATCGTCGACATTGTATGTCGGTCTTTCTTAAAATCTCACCCTTTAAAGAAAGATAAAATCAACATAGCGAAATCTAAAAGGTAGAGAAAGCGATAGAAAAATTCCCGGCGTCAACAAATAGGATGCCTTAATTTCAAGATAATAATTAGTTTACTGGTGTAATTTAAAAAATTAAAAATTTAATGGTATAATCAGTAAAACGTGTCAACTACAGTGGGTAATTCATTAGTTTTGTCGATAAAAAATTAACGTCCGTTTAATTTTTTTAACGTAATGACCCAATTTTAAAATAATATTAATTTATTAGGGTAATTTAAAAAATTAAAAGTTTAATGTGTAATTAGTAAAGTGTGACAACTACAGTGACTAATTCATTAGTTTTACCATAAAATTTTTGTTATTTTATTTATAACTACACCATGTAGTTTGGTTCGACAATTGGTTAAAGTTACGAGAATGAAGTTTTGAGTTGGAATTTGCATTTTACTACTCCCTCCGTTCTTAAAAGATTGTTGTTTTAGGAAGTAATTTTTATTCTAAAAAAATTGTCGTTTTGAGTTTATCAATATACATTAGCTATTTTTTTCTTACTTTACTCTTATTTAAAGTTTTCTCCTATTTAAAGCTTTTTTTCCTTTCCAATGATTTTTATTCAATTCAATGTTATAATCCAAGTAGTAATTGGTTGAATTGAATAAGAAACATTGGGAAGAAAATAATTTGTTAAGACAATTAATAAGGGTAGTATAGTATTTTTGCTAAGTAGTACTACCTCCGTCCCATAATAAGTGCTTTTTAGCTTAAATCACACATACTAATACACAAGCTAAAATGACAAAAAATATCCTTAATATACTTTCTTTGTTTTGTTTGAAACTTTTTTTTATTGTCATTTGGTCTCTCTTTCTCTTTCTTCAATCTTTTAACTTCCCAATAAATACGCAATTAATACCATTGGTTGCACAAGGGCATATATGAAAAAATATTATAAAAATTGTATTGGAGTCCTAACACATCACTTATTTTAGGAAAAAATATCAAAGCTAAAAAAGTACTTATTATGGGACGAAAGTAGTAATTATATTTTTTAATCTGTGTACATTAATCTTAAACGACAATCTTTTAGGGATAGAGAGTAAGTTTTATGTATAGGTTATGTCCTACCAATAAAACTCCACCTCACGCGCGTTCTCTTTGCTACTCTAACTATAAGTATCCTACTTCTATACGTTATTTTCCTGAGTGGAGAGAAAACCTAGCGAAATTATTGTAGAAAATCTCTCGAACCTTTTCTTCAAAACACAGATATACCTGAATCTACAAAAACCAGTACAATTCCGTTCCCTCTTCGACTCTTTTTCAGTTTTACCGGTTTCGCCTGCCGGAGCTCTGGGGACCCATTTTAGGGCAACCTAGGGTCGAATCTCCTCTTGTTTTGGTAAGATTATCCCTATATATTCCCCAATTCGCTTGCGTTCGCTCATGGCAATGTCTCTTCAATTACTCATATGTATAAGAATTTTGTATTATCTGAAATCATCATGTTTTGTGTATTTATGCGGGATTTGTATCTGGTTTTTGTGATTTTGCGAGAACATCTTACTAGGGTTTGTAGAGGTTCAAAATTATACAGGGCAAATTTTTACAATGCATATATCTATACTATTTTTATTTTGCTCTTATTTTAAACTATCTATTTAAAATTATCTTTTATGAGTATGTTAATTTGCTTGTTTTTCTACAGAGGACGGGTAGCTTGGTGAATGGCAGCAATGGAAGAGACTAAGCACAAATCTAGGAGGGAAGGTTCAGAAAAGAGGGAGGAGTCGAAGAGGAGCCATCGGGATAGGGAGAGGAATGGAGAGAAGCACAGAGACAGGGAGAGGGAGAGGGACAAGGAGAAAGAACATCACCGATCTTCGTTCGACAAGAAGGACAAGGAAAGAGAGAAGAGTGTTGATGACAAGTATAGAGATAGGGAAAAGCACAAGGATAGGCATAGAGACAGGGAAAGGGAAAAGGAAAAGGAAAAGGACAAGGACAGGGTCAAAGAGGAGGAGAAGGAGAAGGAGAAGGAGAAAGTGAAGAGAGAGAGGGAAAGGGAGCGGACGAGGGAGAGAGAACGTGAGGACAGAGAGAGGGAGAAGGAAAGAGAAAGGGAAAAAGAAAGGGAGAAAGAAAGAGAGAGAGAAAGAGAGAGGAGGAGGGAGAGGGAGAAGGAGCGAGAAAGAGAAATAGAAAGGGAGAAAAGGGAAAGAGAGAGAGATGAGAGGGATAGGGAGAAGGAAAGAGAAAGGGAGAGGATTCGGGAGAGGGAGAAGCGTCGAGAAGTGGATAATAGTGATAGTGATGATATTAGAGACCGTGATCGAAAGCGGCGTAGGAGAGAGGAAGATTATAAGGACAAAGAGAGGGAGCGTGAGCGAAGCAGCAAGTCAAATAGGCACAGAGATGGTAGCATAGAGAGTAGCCCCAGAAAAAGGAGTGATGAAGACTCGTTAGATAAAAAAGATAAGAGAAGTCGGGAAGATGATATTGAGGAAGAACAGCGGAAGTTGGATGACGAGATGGAGAAGAGGAGGAGGAGAGTTCAGGAATGGCAAGAGTTGAAAAGAAAGACGGAGGAATCTGAAAGAGAGAAGCTTGGAGTAGATGCAGCTGCTGATGAACCGAAGTCTGGTAAGGCTTGGACCTTAGAAGGGGAGTCTGATGATGAAGAAGCTGCTCTGGAGGAGAAACCAGAAAAGGATATGAACATGGACGAAGATGCTAAGCCCATGGATAATGGTGGAGATAGTATGGAAGTTGAATCTGAAAATGGGGTTGCTGCTCCTGCTTTCCTAAATGGAGGTGATAGTGCTGGTGAGGATAAGGAAATTGATCCCTTAGATGCTTTCATGAATGCAATGGTGTTGCCTGAAGTTGAGAAGCTCACCAGTGCTGCGGCTCCTGTTACTGAGGAAAGTTATTCTGACTTGAAGAAGGATAAAAATGTTCAGAGTAATGGGGAAAAGCCTAGAAAGGGTCTTAATAAGTCTATGGGAAGAATCATTCCTGGCGAGGATTCTGATTCTGATTACGGTGATGTTAATAACGATGAGGATCCTTTGGAAGAAGAAGATGATGATGAATTCATGAAAAGAGTGAAGAAGACAAAAGTGGAGAAACTATCTATTGTCGACCATTCGAAGATTGATTATCCTGAATTCAGGAAAAATTTCTATATTGAAGTGAAAGAAATCTTAAGGATGACATCTGAAGAGGTTGCTGCTTATAGGGGGCAACTGGAATTGAAAATACATGGAAAGGATGTTCCAAAGCCTATTAAAACCTGGCACCAGACTGGACTGTCGACGAAAATTTTGGAGATGATAAAGAAACTCAACTATGAAAAGCCAATGTCTATTCAAGCTCAGGCGCTTCCAATTATTATGAGTGGTCGAGACTGCATTGGTGTAGCGAAGACGGGCTCTGGAAAGACCCTAGCATTTGTGTTGCCAATGTTGAGACATATTAAGGACCAGCCACCATTGATGCCTGGAGATGGTCCTATTGGGCTAATAATGGCACCTACCAGGGAACTTGTCCAGCAGATCCATAGTGACATCAAGAAATTTGCAAAGATAGTTGGTCTCAGCTGTGTGCCTGTTTATGGAGGTTCTGGTGTTGCGCAACAGATTAGTGAACTGAAACGAGGGGTAGAAATAGTGGTATGCACTCCAGGTAGGATGATTGACATACTTTGCACAAGTGGTGGAAAAATTACAAATCTGCGTAGGGTTACATATTTGGTCATGGATGAAGCTGATCGAATGTTTGATATGGGTTTTGAACCCCAGATCACCAGAATTGTCCAAAATACTCGACCAGACCGTCAAACAGTACTGTTCTCTGCTACTTTCCCTCGCCAGGTTGAAGTCTTGGCACGCAAGGTACTGAATAAGCCTGTTGAAATACAGGTTGGTGGGAGGAGTGTTGTGAACAAAGACATATCCCAGTTAGTTGAGATGCGATCAGAAAATGATAGGTTTCTTAGACTGTTGGAACTACTTGGAGAATGGTACGAGAAGGGAAAGATTTTGATATTTGTCCACACGCAGGAGAAATGTGATGCCCTTTTCAGGGATTTGCTCAAGCATGGTTATCCTTGCCTCTCACTTCATGGTGCTAAGGATCAGACAGATCGTGAATCCACCATTTCGGACTTTAAGAGTAATGTATGCAATTTGTTGATTGCAACAAGTATCGCTGCACGGGGTTTGGATGTCAAAGAGCTTGAACTGGTGATCAACTTTGATGTTCCAAACCATTATGAAGACTATGTCCACCGGGTTGGGCGGACAGGTCGAGCTGGTCGGAAAGGCTGTGCTATTACGTTCATAGCTGAAGAAGATGCAAGATATGCACCAGATCTTGTAAAAGCCTTGGAACTTTCTGAACAAGTCGTACCCAATGACCTGAAAGCTCTTGCTGATGGTTTTATGGCAAAGGTGAATCAGGGACTTGAACAAGCCCATGGGACTGGTTATGGTGGAAGTGGTTTTAAGTTTAATGAAGAGGAGGATGAAGTAAGAAGAGCAGCAAAGAAAGCACAGGCAAAAGAATATGGTTTTGAGGAGGATAAGTCGGATTCAGAAGATGAAGATGATGGGGTGCGAAAGGCAGGCGGAGACATCTCTCAGCAAGCCGTCCTTGCTCAGGCTGCTGCCTTTGTTGCTGCCTCTAAAGTGGGAATGGCTTCAGTGCCAACATCAATCTCATCTGGTCAATTGCTTTCAAATGGTGGATTACCTGTTTCACTGCCTGGTGTCCCTGGTCTAGCACTTCCTGGTGCAGCAGCAGTTGTGCCGACTACCATACTTTCAAATGCTGTTAATGAAGGGGCTGCTAGGGCAGCAGCATTAGCAGCTGCCATGAACTTGCAGCATAACCTAGCAAAGATTCAGGCTGATGCATTGCCTGAACATTATGAAGCAGAGTTGGAGATCAATGATTTTCCTCAAAATGCTCGGTGGAAGGTTACGCATAAGGAAACTCTGGGTCCAATCTCTGAATGGTATGGAGCTGCCATTACAACCAGGGGGCAATATTTTCCACCTGGTAAAATCCCAGGGCAAGGGGAAAGAAAGCTTTACTTATTCATTGAGGGCCCTTCTGAACAATCTGTTAAGAGGGCTAAAGCGGAATTGAAACGTACGCTAGAGGACATAACAACCCAAGCATCATCTCTTCCAGGTTCTGCACAACCAGGCCGATACTCGGTTGTGTAAGAACGCCGCCTGAACTTTTGATTCTGGACTTTTTCTTGCTTCATTATACCTAAGGTTGTTCATTTTATATCTAATTGCGAAATTATTTGTTTTAAAGAACTGTTTCCTTTTTATTTATAGCCTGTGGATTATAATTGAACTTGCACCAGATGCATGGTTTTTCCATATAAAAAGTAATCTAATTTATATTTGATGTATGTAGTGATGTTAGTTGTCCTTAAATGAAACAGGAAGTTCTCTTTTAGCTGTGCTGATATATATACATACATACATATATACATACATATTTATATATATTTATTTTAAATGTTGATCTAATTTTATCATCCTTGTGATAATTATTTACCCCACCTCTTTTCTTGGGTTTTTGATGAATATTTTGTGCATTTAGTCTTCTGTCCGTCACATCTCTGTTTTGTGCAATTAAATCGTTGAAAGAGATCAGAAAGGTCAAGTTTTCTATACATTGAAAAGTGTCAACGCTTTGGGATTTCATCAAGTTTGATTTTGTCATAATTTGAGATGCATTGTTAAACCTTCAAAAGGATTCATATTCTAAAGTTGCAATTTGTCAATACTGTTGTGCTTTTTTTAACATTTTAGGACCCCTCACAGAAGTTTATATATATATAGGAGGCTGGAATTGGTTGAGGGCAGAACAGGTAAAGCAAGGCTTCGTAGATGCTTTATAGTTAAATTATAAAGGTAAAGCTGTGCTTCCTGCGGGAGTGTTGGAGGCAGAGGAGACTATTGAACGTGATGTTTTGAAAGGCGTACTTAGTATGTTATGACCAACTTTCTTTTACATCAATGAGTATGATCAGCCACTGAACACGAATCATAGAGTATGGTTATATGGTTAGACTGAGGTACTCTTCTTTGATGCTCCTTGTATTAGATGCTTACATTACAAAATGATACACAGACATTGTTGTGTAATCATGTCTTGGGTGATTGCTGACTTTTATGTTGTGTTTTATACTCGATCCATGGTTTTTCTTATACAGGACAGACGTCAATATCTGTCTTTATAGTTAGTCTACGGTCAAGGACAATGTTTAGTTAATGGTTGTTTTGTTGCTTCTTTTTGTTTGCTAGTTTATTATCAGAGCTCTTCTGGGTCTAGATAGTATATATAATCAAGTATTGAAGTATGTCAACTCATGTTGAGCTAACATATTTAACAGAGTGGAGCTCACCGCGCGTGAGCCGGCTACCAAAAGAGGCTTCCTTTGAAGAAGTGCGTGAGCCGGCAACCAAAAGAGGCTCCCTTTGAAGAAGTGCTTAATATGTGCTACTACGAGCTAAAAAGCAGAACTAGTGCCCAGCTCTTCCGGATTTAAGTAAGGAAGAGAGTAAGGGGTGACTGTTTCTGTATAGAGTTTGTATTTGATAAAGCTCGAGCACCTCTTTGGTCCTTTAGGGGACTCCTTAATTTAAATTAGTTCATCTCTTTTCCATACTTTATTTTCCTCCATAAATTTTTTATTTGTCGTTTATTATGGTTCGGAGAAAGATATTACTGCCCTTTTGCTATCTATCAGCATAACTACACATTGGAGAGAAATCAGTTGAATTAAGTATTCAACATACACAAATGTTTGATTAAGAACATGTTGCAACTCCCTACTAGACTCTAAACTAGGCTCATTAGTCCACCACATCTTCTGTGTTATCGAGTGACTTGAACATTTACTTAATTTGTTTGCTTCATCTTCGTTTCATTGGATTATATTTTATTGGTTGTAATCTCCATATATTCAGTAAGATTTGTTGATTATCTCAGTCATTGGTTCACATGGTCTGAACTAATTATCTGTTAGTTAATTAAATGCAGGGACTCGTTTGTATTCATGTACTCCTGTAAGTTGAAAGGTCCGAAGTCTTATATATGTAATTCATATTTTGGTTCACATACTCCGTTTCTTTTTCACTCAGTTACTTACTGACACTCGATTTCTTTTTGCGCTGTTCATGAGTACCCTTTTGTTGGTACTACTACAAACCCTATGTTTGATTCATGCGCCATTGATTAAGGAACTAAGTTGGGAGCTAATACCTTTTTGTTGGTACTACTACAAACCCTATGCTTAATTCATGCTATTGATTAAGAAATTAAGTTGGGAGCTAAGGCTATGTTTGTAATTATGTTACATGGGTACTTTTTGTTATTATTGATTACTCCTAAGATTTGACAATTTAATGGTTTATTTTTTAGGTTGCAAGGTTGTTTATGAGAGATTATATAATCGGACTATATAATATCGAGGAGGAAGGTGAGATTAAATAACACCCTCTCAAGTGGCTTTAGGATATGAAGTGTTTAATACTAAGTGATATAAGTGACAAATTGTCCAATGCATAACAATAATCAGCCATCTTATCTCAGGACTTATTCAAGGATTATTTAATTGATCATTCTTAGGCTGGTTATTTTTAATAATCCGCCTCTATTTTTTCTCGAATTTTTTTTTGGATAGAGAAGTTTATCCTCTATTCTATCATCTTTGTAATTTGGATTCGTTCTTAATGATATTATTCTCTCTGCACGGGCTTTCACAAAAAAAAAATAGAGGTTATATCTAAGTGCCTATATATAATCCCAATGGAAAAAGTGGAATTAATTAATATCCCTTTTTGAGGTATCCAATGATTTTAAAGTAGAATAAACAATCCAATTTCATACGTCATTATTGAAAAACAAGCATAATTAGTTTAAGTGGTTTGGGATGGTGATAGTTGGAGGAACCCCTTCTCTCTGTTTTTTCTTTGCCAAAATTAGATGGTTTCTTATCTAGTTGTTTTTATTTATTTTTGCAAGTTTTCTGATGTTTGATTTTTACTGAATGATTATTTTTGTAATTAGTTCTGAAACTTATTTTATACATCTTTGTACAGGTGGTATATCTTTGTAATTATTTTATACATCTTCGACTCATGTAACTAGTTTTTTTTTTATATTTTCCAATCAATAAAAAGAAAAGCTCTTACATTTCCAGATTATAAAAATTAACTTTGAAACATTTTAAAACTTTGAAATTTTATGCCGTTAAAAAAGAATGAAATAACAAAACTTATAATTAGTTGTTTCATTTTATATAATTTATAATATTTATCATTTTATGGACTTAAATTATTGTCTTCAATATAATTTTTAAAATAAATTAGTAATGATCTTTTAAAACGAAGGGAGTATATTTTGATAAAATTTTAAGAGAATACACAAGTGGTTAATAAAAAATATTTGGATAGGGTCGCAAAAGACTTTCATTACATCCAAACATACAATTAATTTATTAGTCCAAGTCCCATATCTATCTCACACACTTTAGGGGTGCCAGACATCAAAATGAGTCTGTTACAGATAATTTTTTTATATTAAATATCGATACATACATAAGATACGAGAGACTTAATTTTTTATATTAATATATTATATCTTATCACTTATAAGTTCAACATTAGTCACAATTATTTTCTCATCAAAATTGTGCATACCATAGCTGTTGCAATAAATCCATGCGACTGTCTTTCACTTCAAAGAGCAAATCCTTGAATGTTGACCCAAAACATGTCAAAGTAAGTGGGACATGTGGGTCTGGAAAAGGAAATGAGGTGTTTAGAATTAGAAGGAAGCATTTGTTTATGTTTACCCTAAAAAATATTAAATGATTAGTTTTGTAGTCATAATATTATAATATGAAAATATTATTGTTGGGACATGATTATTTGGGTCGTGGTTCACGTGAAGGAATACTCCCCATGCAAAAGAATGAGCCCAGTGGATTCGGTGGTTTATAGTCCACGTGGAGGAAGTCTCCACACGTAAGAATCTTTTTGGGTAGGTGAAGAACTTTAAGAAATCTAAGATTTCTAATTATATTCGATCTCTAACTTCTAAGAAAAATGTCAAGATAGAATTCGACTTCCTTTCTTTAAGTAGATTCAGTTCAATCTCATTAAAGAATCTGACCTAATCAGGAATCTTATTTCCATACAGGGAAGGTTATGTAGAGGAGCTGTGATCACTGTATATACAAGACTATACCTTGGTTCTCAGGTACACATGATAAGTACAAGATATTCATTGCTTTTGATTCTTTTACGTTTAGTGTTATTGCATGTTTCTTGTATATACGTGCTTATTAAGATGTTTTATTAATTTCAGGGTACAACTAAGCTAAAAGGATGAAACATGATGAATTGGAGCTGATTAGATATAAAAGAAAGAAAAATTCTTAAATAGTCGAATTCACCCCGACGGATCCAAATGAACTGCACGAATTTGCCCCGATGAATCCCTTTCTCCAATCCACCCCGGCGAGCTCAACCAAGGCAAACGAATCTGCCTTGGCGAATTCGTCGGGAAATTTCAGAACTGAAAAGTTTTCAGGCTTGTTTTTGGCAGATTTCTAATTGGATTTGGATTGCAATTTCTAATAGTATTAGGACTTTGTTTAGCATTATAAATACCTTGTAATATTTAGTATTAATCATTCTATCATCTTAGCTACACAATTGTAATCCTATTTTTGGAGATTGAAGATTGAAGACATGAGCTAAGTTCTTTATTTTCAGTTCTAAAGGGGATGTGGAACCATATTTTCAGTTAGTGGTTAATTGAGTTTCATTATTGATTCCTTCGTGCATGAAATTTATTCTGATATTTTTTTTCAACTTCTTATATGTTATTCAGTTTACTAATTTGGTTTCTGCAGGATTAAATTAGTTACTTGATATCATCTGCTAGATTAAGGTATGATATTAAGCAAACGATGTTATACCTAATCACAAGTAGTACTTAGTGATACTTGATTGTGAACAAGCTTTCGAGTATTATTAAGATTATTAGAAAACAAGTTAAATAATCCCTGATAGTGTTATTGTTGCTTGGAACAACCTAATTCTCTAATTCTTAATGATTCTGTCATATTAAATCTAGACTGATATTTTTGAGTTGTATAATAGTTAGGTTATGCTTGTTTGTAAGGATTACACTCGAGATAAGACTATTAATCTCAAGTGTCTTGTTTGTTTTTAAATTTGGACTTGTGACTATTAGTCCAAGGATTATAAAATGACTTAATTAAAATGAGGGATTATTTAATACCATGTCTAGCTAGGTATTATAATCTCATCATGTGAGATTTAAAATTTATGGACAAAACTAACCTTTATTTCTTTTAATATGACTAGCGTATGCTACAAATAATAATTTAAATCTACTACAAGGATTGAAATATTGGAGTTTTATCCGCTACATTTCAGTTATGAGTTAGGATATCTGTTAATGGGGTTAAATGCTTTGTAAGTCACTATACTATAGGTCAACTTACAAATGGGTCACTACACTTTTTTTTTTCTTACAGTCAACTCATTGAACTACATTTTTCTAACAAAACGTTGGTAAATCCGTTAACTCAGTTGACTTTAGACGGAATTAAATAAAAAAGATTTTCACGTGTAAAATTATAATGATGTGGCACTGTTTAGTCCATGTGGCCAACATTAGGTGGATTGGGAGGGAAAATCTCCCACCAAACTACCAGATGATGGACCCACAAGGGGATTAAAAGCAATTCAGCATTCATTTTGTGTCCAAATTCGTTCCAAAACAGATTAAGGCAAGTGAGCCCTAAGCCAAACATTCAAAAGTAATTTCAACATTCAATTGATCGAGCATTTGAAAATCGAAACAAAATTGAATTTTTGGGGAGATCTTGGTGTGATTCACGTTGGTTAGAAGTGGTGACTTGCTCGATAACAATGTTCGACATGTATGTCCCAACCGATGGTCCCCTTTTGTATTATTCAATGTTCTTTCTTGTCTTTTTCATTACTGATTCTTGTTTTACACATAAAAATCATTCTTTACTAAATATTGGTCTTCTTTTGTCCCCACATGTATGCTCTGTAATTAGTTTCAACATTCCTTCAAATGTTGGTTATGCTATGCTCTGTTTTTCATCAAAATTTATTTATGGGTAAATATTGCTTATTTACCCATCATAAACAAGTTTCAATATTGGTCCTCTGCTAAATATTGCTTATGCATGTTACAGATGGATACTGTTGTTCAATTTAATGTACACCATGGCGGGAAGTTCATCTATGCTCCCTTATGTAAGTATGTGGGAGGTACAGTTTATCATATGCCACGTTTGGACGTTGATTATATTTGCATGGGTGCTATTAATGACTTAGCTACTAAACTTAGTTATCATCCTCAATCAAGTGTTTATTTTAAAACTGATGGAGTAGATATAAATAATGGGGTTAGACTTGTTTATGATGATGCTAGTATAAGAGATATGGTTAATATTTGTTTGCCACATGGTGTAATTGATGTCTATGTAGACCATGTATTACCATATAATCTTGATCAAACCTCTATATTAGATGAGCATAATAGTAACCATGTGACTGATAATGTATGTGATATTGTGGCTGAAATTGTGGCTGATAATGTGGCTGGTGGTGAGGGTGAGGCTAAGGGTCAGGGTGAAGGTGAGGGTCAGAGTGAGGCTGAGGTTGAGGGCCAGGGTGAGGCTCAGGGTGAGTGTGAGGGTGAGGGTAATGATGGGGATAATGAAGACAATGTGACAGTTGATAATGTTAGAGATTGAAAAATATCTAAACAAAATGAGAGTGTGAAAAGGAGGGGTCAGAGGAGGTCCAAAAGGGTAGTTGAGGATGATAGTGCTGAGGAAGGTGATAGTACTGATGATGACATCAATCATAAAGAGTGTAGTGATGATGAATTGGTAGAGGCTAGGAGGAAAGCTAGGGAATTTAAGATGGATATGAGAAAGAATGTGGATGAGGAAGGTGGAATTGAGGGAGAGGAAAGGGGTAATGATATAAAGCAAGGAGGAAATCAAGGAGACAATGTGGAAGATAAAACTACAAATGTGGTAGCTGTCGTCTAGCACTACAAAATTTACCTTACTTCTATTCCACTAACTCAAGAATTAGTATAGTAATAAGCAAGGATCGATCCCACAGAGAGTGAATTGTCTTATAATTATCCAAGTATTTCCAATGAATTGGGGGTTTTTAGTTTGAACAGATTAATTAACTAAAGTGAATTAAGAAAATATCAATGAGTAAAAGAGTTCAATTCCTCAGTTCAGTGTCCCCTTTTCAAAATTATGATTTAACCAAGTGTTTACACTATTTATCTTCCAATGAGATTAATAAGCCTAGATAACCGCGATCCCAAATTACCCGAAATTCTCCTTATGTGTAGATCTAATGCGACGATCGCCAACAAAAGATTCTAACTAATACACAACCTAGAACTATCAGTCTAGATTTAATATGATAGAAGCGTTAAGAATGAGAATTAGATTATTCCAAGCAATAATTACACAATCAGGAATTATTTAACTTGTCTTATGAAAACCTTAACAATATTTCGAAGCTTGACCACAATAAAATATCATTAATTGCTACTTAGATTAGACACACTTCGTTTGCTTAAAATATATCTTAATCTAGCAGATGATATCAATTTACTAATTTAATCCTGCAGAAACCAAATTAGTCAATTGAATAACATATATGAAAGTTTATATAGATAATCAGAATAAATCTCAATATGAAAGAATAAATAGAATAAAACTGATTAAACCATTAATTGATAATAAGGTTCAACATCCCTTCAGAATTGAATAAAAGAACTTAGCCTGATATGCTTTGATGAAATCAATAGCCTCCTTCTAGTTCCCAGAAGAGAGATAAAATATATGATCCAAGATGATTAAAACCTAAGAAAATAACTCATATAAATAGTCTATCAAAATCCTAGTACAATAAGGCAAGCCTGCCATCCTATTCCTAATCAACTTTGTATTTTAAAACATTAAATCTGGTCAATCCCGTTAGGTACGTGCGGTCAGCGCCTTAACTTTTCACAATATGGCGCGGTCTGCGCCTTGTATGCAGGGGCTTCGTCCCGATCCAGCGCGATCAGCGCTTTTTTTAATACCGATGATGCGCGGTCAACGCTTCTTTTAATACTGATGATGTGCGGTCAGCGCTAGGGTGTCAACAACTTTGGTCCGAACTCGCGCGCTCAGCGCTTGCTCTCTTCCTTAGGTAGCGCAATCAGCTCTTCTCCATCAGTGTTGTCCGAATTTCATTATTTTTCACTCTATTCCAATTCTAACCTTTATACCTGCATTACAAACAAAAAACACCAAAAGTAATACGAACAATACTTAAAAACTTACAATAAGACAAGCTAAATGAGATAGAATCATAGGTTTTCAACCTACTCATCAAATTCCCCCAAACTTGAACCATTGCTTGTCCTCAAGCAATCACAATGCTACTAATACTAAACTATGATGATTGCAACTATAGAGATCGAATAATAGCCATGTCAATTAGATGAATCATATGCCTCAAAAATCAACAACTATTATGACATCAATATCGCATCACGCATTAACTTATCTTTTCACATTCTCACCTTACAAACATAAGATTTGCATGTTTCTCTGTGTGTGTGTGTGTCCAACATGACTCCAATAACAACAATGAGCAATACATATAAATTCATACACATGTAGAACATCTAAAACCAGACTTGTATTTCTATCATAACATATACATAAATACGAGGGAAATCAACATTTTGAACCAAGCTCTTTATTCCTAGTGAGTGCATTTTAATGCTCCATCTCACTAATTATTTCTTATGTCTGACTTGTGCAATGCTCAATTTCCTTAGGCTTTTCAATGCTACCCGTGTAACGGACTTTCGGCCAACGACTCCCAAACCCGAAGGCTTTAGGGCGCTAGGTGTTAAGACATCCCCTAGGGTTTACTTGTCCTAGTAACAAAGGCCACGAAATTGAACTAAGTCATTTAAGATTTTATTCCAGAACTATTTTTTCTTTTTTCTGATTTTTTTTCTTTTCTTTTGAGTCACAATTCCCCCAAACTTATGTGTAAACCACTGTTTAATCTTAATCCGTGATCAAATGAATACATGCCCATGGTTTATCTTGCATCTATTTCCTCATTATTATTGAAAATCAGTTGGTGTGCATGATTTTTAGAACACACAAAACTCATGTTATGAAGTTCCTATAGTCAAAATTAGTCAACATATGATAATCAATTTAGGCATGCAAGTCATAAATCAAATTCCTCATTGACTTCCATCATAACTAACAAGGATTATTCGCTCAATCTCTATGCAACCTACACAATTCCTACTTGAATATAATTTTTTTAATGCATATGAACTAAATAAATTAACTTAATCTATATGCAACCTAGTATGCAAAAACACAAAAATATAAAATTCCCCCCCCCCCCCAACTTAATTCAGGTAATGTCCTCATTACTCGGCATAGAAAATATTGAAAACGTGGACTTCCCTTTGAGATGAGTCAATGCTCGTCTTGAGATCCTTCATCATCCGAGGGGGGTAGGCAGGTAGAATGGTAGGATTTGGAAGCTGGACTGGTTCATCCGGATTGAATTGGGAGAAGGCATCTGCCAATGCCGTGAACGCGCTAATGTTGTATGCATGCATTAAGTCTTGGCGTTGGGCAAGGCGAAACATCTACTTTTGACTCCTCGTTGTGGACGTCTTCGATGGTCCCGCTTCATCTGTGGCTGGAGGTGGTGGTGAAACTGGTATCATAATGTAACCCTCACCCCGAGGATGTGACGTTTTGCCCGACCATTCTCTGTAGGTTAAGATTATTTTGTGATCAATGGCTCCCGTGGGCTGCTGAACAGGCTCCGATGCATCCCACTGTACTCCTGCCTTTTGACATAAATCAGTGATCAAAAATCCGTGTAATAGGCCGCCTGTTGTTCTGCCGCGCAATGCCCTATCAATGGACTATTGGATACACATGCCGACATCCACGTGAGAGATTTCCACGACATTTGGCCTTTCACAATCCTGTAGAAGAGGCGTGCTCTTTCCATCGTGACGTCAGATTAATAGCGTGAAGGCATGAGCCTATCACATATGAAAGCGTACCATGCTTTGCCATATTTGCTCAATTTTGAAAGGGGAAACGTGACTTAATGTCTGTCCCAGGCTTAGTGACCCATTGTGTGCCGGGCTTGCATAGGCAAGCAATTACCTCGTCCAAGCTTGGGAGGTTGTCTTCATAGCGGTCCCCCATTGGTGTTTCTAACCCAAAATGATTGCCGCATGATGGAACAAAATTGATTTGCCTCTGACTTTCACAACTCGCCCTTCGTGTTCTATAGCGTTGGCATAGAACTCCTTTACTATATTGAGTACTGCGGGTCGTGGTTGTTCCACTAGCTGAAACCATTGCCTATCGACGATCATCAGCGCTATGTCACCATCCAAGTTAGCATCAGGTGTCAACCCTCGTTCCGGAACAAGAGTCTTTTCGGCGAGCACGGCGTGGTATCGAGTCGCTGCCGACTCTCTCACATACTTAGATTGGTCAAATGTTGGCCGAGTACCAGAGGTTGACGTTCTAGGCCTTTTTGATGCCATGATGGAAGAGTTTGCACTGAATTTTTGACTAGGACAATTCGTCAAACACTTGGCGTGCACCCTTCTTTCTCCCCCAAACCTAACTTCCTTGCTATCATAATCTAATCCACAATTTAGTAATAAAAGCCTTGGGTCTTCAGTAACCCAAGGTATCCCAATCACAGTTATAGCAAGAAAAACTAACAAAATTGAATAAGATGTGAATTCCAATAATTAAGAACACCAATTCGTTACCTTTGGATGCTTTGAACCTTATTGGTGATACTTCCCCTTTTGTGAAGATTAGATGGATAGGAAAAGTGTATGGTGATGTGTATATGGATTATAGAGGGGTTTTGAGGAGATAGTATGTGGATTGTGGAGTTTAGAGGATTTGGGTTTGTAGCTCAAGAATTTTTGGGAGAGAGAGTGTGGAAAAGATGAAGAATTTGATGTGTATGGCAATGGGTGTTGAGTTTGTAGAGGTTAAATAGGAAAGAAAGTGGAGATTTAGGGTAGAAATAGAATATGAGAGGGAATTTAGGAAGTTGAAGGAGAAACGGAAAGGGGGAAGAGTTTTGTTGTGCACGAATTCGGTCAAAATTCGAATTAAAAATTGATATTTGCCGCGTCGTGCGGTCAGCGCTCCAAGGGGCGCGCTCAGCACGTGATCGAGTAAAAATATGAGAATTTTCTGCATGTAATGCGCGGACAGTGCCTGTAGACTCGTGGTCAGCGCCTTCCTGGCCGGATTAGGTGATTTTTTTTTCTGCATGTGCTGCGCGTTCAGCGCCTTATGGAGTGCGGTCCGCGCCTTCTTGAATTACGTTCTCCTTTTGTTTTCCCTTGCTATCCTACACAATTAAACTGAAACTTTCAGCACATCATGGATTGAATATGCCAGACCTCTAAGAATGAACTACATATATATAAACTGAAATAATAAAAACTACTAAGGATTAAAAATTTGGGTTGTCTCCCAATAGCTGCCCTTGTTTAATGTCGTTAGCTCGACTGTAATCCATTCAATCATTTGGAGGTCGGATCCATCAGCGTTACTACTTCAACCTCCTTAAGTTGACTACTATCCAGAAATGGCTTCAATCTATGGCCATTCACTTTGAACACATTCCCTGTTTTTGGATTTTGGATATCCACTGCACCATGAGGAAATACATGAGTGATTTCAAATGGTCCTTCCCAACGAGAACGCAACTTACCAGGAAATAATTTCAATCGTGAATTAAATAGTAGAACTTTTTGGCCCACAGTGAAACTCTTTCTCAAAATCTGCTTATCATGGAAAGCTTTTGTCTTCGTCTTGTACAATTTAGAACTCTCGTATGCTTCAGTATGCAACTCCTCGAGTTCTTGTAACTGCAACTTCCTATTGACGCCAGATTGATCCATGTTCATATTGCACTGTTTGATCGCCCAGAAGGCCTTATGTTCTAGCTCCACAAGTAGGTGGCTTGGTTTCCCGAACACTAGCCGATAAGATCACATACCAATCAGAGTTTTGTATGCCGTCCTATATGCCCATAGTGCATCATCTAATCGAAGACTCCAATCCTTTCGGTTCTAGTTGACTACTTTCTCCAAAATGGATTTGATCTCTCGGTTGGATACCTCTGCTTGGCCATTGCTCTGCGGATGGTAGGATGTAGATACCTTGTGAAGAACATTGTACTTCTTTAACAAGGCTGCTAACACCCTATTACAGAAGTGAGTTCTGCGATCACTGATGATGGCCCGTGGTGCTCCAAACCCGACAAATATGTTAATCCTGATAAAATTTGCAACAACTTTAGAATTGTCAGTCCTAGTGGCTTTAGCTTCCACTATGACGCCCCCGAATTCGGGTCCCTAATATTACCTCGGATCCGGTGCAGTCACGATACTACTAGTCGAATATTTACATCTTTTATTCATAACTTTAAAGAATAAAACTTACTTTATTATAATTTAGAATATAAATTCTTTTCATTATCAGGATCTCATATAATGACTCCAAACTTTTACAAGTTACAATCTTGGTCATTTACCATTCCTGTCTTATATCATGTTCGATATTATAAAAATGCGGAATAACTTAAATTTTTTCAATCTTCTTTGAATAAAATCTTTTATTGATTTCATAACTTAAATCAATTACATATCCTTGAATCAAACTATATTACGATTCACTTTATTCGAATTACTGTATAAACGTTTACATCTCAACTTGATACCCTCTATGTATTAACTAATACATCTTTACAATACAACAAGTATTAAACATCGTAAATAACTATCAAGTACAACTCCTAAAACCTAAACATGGTTCAAGCAATAATCTAAATAGTACTCTTCGTTGTGATACTATTTAACTTTATCAATCAAGAAGCACATAGTCTTTGCCGTGAGTCCTTAACCTGCAAAAGTGGTTATTTGCAAGAGTGAGCTCGACAGCTCATCAAATCTAACAGTTTTCATGCATCACATAGCATATAACATCATACTTAGTTCATGCATTTATAATCAGTTTATATTTACTAAGCATGTTACTTCTCACATAACAAACACATCATCAAAGATCAACTTTTAATCTCATACATATCTCATATATAGTTCATATATAAGTTCACATCATCACAGCATAATATAATTCAACTAATAGTTATTGAATTCATATATCAAATAGGAACTGAAAGACTTGCCTGATTCGTAGTTTAACAACTACGACTTAACTGCTTAAAGATATCTGCACTTCGTGTAATCCTACACAGTTATATAATTGTGAATTTACACTCGTCAGTTATACACATCCATACATTCTCAATATAATAATAAGTATTACATTGTTTTCTATCTTGGTTCTTAGAACCTCGTTTTACTCTCTCATCGTATTCTTAGAATAATTATGTACGTATAGATATACCTTAACCATACATACTTACTACCATTCCTTCATATACATGTATCACACACTTAACTAAATGTACTCGATATATATTTAAAACTCATAGATACATGATCTATATTATTCTTACGTTTCTCAAACCTTATCGAAATTATAATTCCCGGGTTTCATATAACCAATACATTCAAACTTTCTAAGTTTCACCTTTCAAAATCCTTGTCACACTTAAATTAGTCATGCAAGGCTACTTTGTTCATCATGATACATGTGAGATGTCATAATAATGTTAATACGCATGCTTACAATTATCTTTATCATACATGCATATCTAGCATCCTTTGTTGCTTTAAAACATGTCTAGTTCATGCTTAACTAACTTTCATAGTGTTTATCAAGGCGTGTGCACATACTTGACGTCTAAGTGATGTTAAAAGCACCAGCATGTATGCTCAAAAATGTCAGAACACTAAAACACTATAATCATGCAACTTAGTTTGCAAAAAGTCCAAGTTTTACTTTTGAAATCATTTTCAATGTAAACAATGTGTTCTAGTGTATCCTCAATACCTTAGACTCACATATCATGCATATCTAAACCATATATCATGTTCGAAAAGGTCAGAATATAAACATCATATATATATATATATATATATATATATATGTCAAAAACTCTAAATTTATCCCTTTTGTAAGACCCCAAATTTTATGAATAAGATTTAACTTTTTTTATATATTATTTTGAAATAGTAAGGTGTTGATTTGATAAATGTGATAAGTTATGGGTGAAATATGCAAAGTTTACAAAGTAAGCAAGTGATTATAAAATATTCGTTTGGTCGAGAAATATTCTTTTTGTCAGAGAATATTCGTACGGCGGCGCAGTCATTGGTGGACCCCACAACAGAATGAATGTCGGATATAGAAAGTGACAGAAATAACTTTTTTATAAAAATAACGGCAAAACTGTTATCGTTAGTACTGTTAAAATACCCGGTGGTTAAAATACAGTAATACGCGGTGTTGCACGGTAGCACACGGTATTGCACAGTATTTCGAATTATTGATTCTTACGTAGGAAGACACTTACTCAATTATTGTTACAGTAATTACTGTTCAATATTTTATATTATTGATTCAATAATTGTATAATATTTTATTGGTTCAATATTTGCTACGTTGATTATTTTATATCAATAAGTGCTACTTTGCTATTTTATATTATTGATTCAATAATTGTCATTGCACATTACTTCAAATTATCAAATCAATAATTCATATTATTTGAATAATATTATTATATATCATTATTGGCAATGTCTAAGGAAGTTCTGTCTAGGAAAGGGGTTGATTAATTGCGCGCCAGTAAGGAGAAATCCTTATCGGAAGGCCCCCTCTTTCCTGGGAACGACCTAGTTGTCAATATTGTAGTTCTGTAATATTATTTGTGAATAATTAATTTTTGATACATATGATAAGGAAATATTTGTTCAATGTGGATTTAAACGAAGAAATTTTTAACATGTGACATTTGTTGAAAGTTGGTATTTTATCTTGTCCGATAAAATAATTCATTCAAATATATTATTATAATATTAGATTATAGTAGTATGATGTGATTATATAATAGTATGATTTTTATAATTTGAATGGTAACATAATTATAGTAAATTCATGGTATAAAAGTTAAACGAGATGGAAGCGTGCAAATTGAATTTGAACTCTTATGATGCAAACAATGATGTCATCGGAGCGATGAGGTAAGCAATGATGTCATTGGAGCGATGAGGTAAGCAATGATGTCATATATCGATGATGTAAGCGATGATGTCATAAATTATGGCGAAAAGACTATTTTACCCTTACTCTGCCAAGCCTATAAATAGAAGCTCATTTCTTCATTATTTCTCACCAATTCACTAAAAGCTATAGAGAGAGAAAGTATAGAGAGAATAAGAGAGAAAGAAGAAGAGTATTCTGCTATTACGCTAGTGCAGTATCCAAATTTTAACGTAAGGGGTATTATTTCTTTCGTATTCATGAAGAGAGTTATTTTCTTTCAATACTCGTAAGGGTTGTTATTCCATTCTTTATTATTCTGTTGGAATAACCTGTCTACGCGGACTACCGCATGCATGGTGAAATTCTGTTGTTATTCTATTCTTTATTATTCTATGAGAATAACCTGTCTACGCGGACTACCGCATGCCTAGTGAATAACCCTTCGTATTCAGTTGTTATTAAATTATGAAAATAATCTGTCTGAGCGGACTACCGCCAGACGGGTGATAATCCAATTGCAGTGTTGTATATTGTTTCATTTCAGATTCCTAACTCTAAAATTACTACGGTAAGTATTGCTTCTATAATTCCTGAAATGATCAGATATTACTTGAGTTTTGCACTTCATCTAATATTATTTCACTGAAATATTGGTCTGAACTTTCTTGTGAAATTTTTATCTTTTCATGTCGAGTTACTATTCACGAGTTACTATTCATGTGATACTATTTATGGTAAAAAAGATATTTTTTTTTCTTCTAAATCTTCTTTGATTGGATCTAGGTTTTGATCTTCATTCTTGAACTCTGGATAAATTCTCTAATATTTGTCCTTTATCTCACTGGATCCGTTATTCGTATTATTTTTCATCATCCTCAGTTTTAAATGGTGATATAATTGAATATCTTTGGCCTGTAGTGCAAATATGAATAATTACGTGATGAATATCTTTGGCCTATAGTGCAAAGATGAATGATTACCTGATGAATATCTTTGGCCCGTAGTGTAAAGATGGACAGGTGTTGAGATGAACATGACCAACTGATGATACAAATGAATATCTTTAGCCCGTAGTGTAAAGATGGATATTTGATTCAAGATGTATATTGATTGATGTTACAGGGATAAAATATTGATGATGGACTTTTAAATCAAAGAAGATAGTAGACATCATTCTCACTTAACTCTTCTAATGAATTGTTATTTCCGCTGCGAATATTGATCTAAAACTTATTGTCCATAATATTTTATCTGATTTATTGAAGGCTAACGATAATTTATTTTTCATTATCTTAGTCATAATATTTTTTACTGGGCTAGTTGAGCTCACCCTTTTCTTTCATTGTTCTCTTCAGGAAATGGGAATATCGCGGGTACTAGTCGGGGAATGGAGTGATGGTCCGAGTTAGAGCTGTAGAAGTCCTCACTATTTTTTATTTAAAATAGTGTGATAATAAATGTAATGAGGAATTAGTTTGAATGTTAATATTTTCTACATGTTTGTATTGACACTCACAGTTGTGTGGTCGTATTTTGCACGACCATGTGATATGAAAGATTGTGTTTGAATTTTGTTGAGTGTATTTGGTGACTCAAAATGAGTTGAGTATTGAACCTATTTTGGTGGTGTCACAGTTGGTATCAGAGCTTAGGGATATGATCTCTGGTGGAGATCTGGGAATAGAACTAGGAGGGGAGAGACGAGTAAAACCTTTGCTAGTGTGTCCTACCTAACCTTAATTATTATTTAATTGGTCGGTTGGAATATAGGGTTAATATGTGATATATTAATTTGTTTGATTAACCCTTGTTTTGTGGCAGTATTTGAGAATGGCAGCTGAAAATTTAAACAATGGAGTGAATGAGACCGTTGAGACACCTTTAATCACTAACGAGGAGAACGTGCAACAGGAAGGCTATATTCCTCCTGTAAACAACCCTACCGAAGAAATGATAAATGACGGGATGTTTAAAAGCTTTTTGCAGTTCATGCAAAACCAGACGAGGGAGACTCGTGTTCATAATACTGGTGGAAATAACAACTCGCGGCTTGTCACTGCCAAGAAGTTTAAAGAGTTGGGACCACCAGAGTTTCAGGGAAAGCCAGATCCAATCAAGGTCGAAAATTGGATTAAGCAAATTACCAAGATATTTGATTTCTTGGGATGCACGGAGGAACAGAAGGTTCCATTTTCCACCTTTATGTTCCGTGGAGAAGCAGATTACTGGTGGGAATCTGTGAAACATACCCAGCCTGCCACACTCAAGATGACTTGGGGGGCGTTCCAGAAACTGTTCAATGACAAGTACTTTTCAGAAAGTATTCGTCACATAAAAGAGGTAGAGTTCATCAGACTGGAACAGAATAACATGACTGTGTCCCAGTACGAGGCTAAATTCGCGGAGTTATCCCGGTTTGCACCTCATTTGGTGGAGAATGAGGAACGTATGACGCGGATGTTTCTGAGAGGTTTGAAACCCGAGATTCGTTAATACCTCATTTCTCACAAATTTTCTCTATATTCGGATGTAGTGAACAGGGCCCAGTTATTAGAATGAGATAACGATTATGTTCAACCAAGGGACAACAACCAAGGTCGTACCGGCGGCAGCAGTCATCGGAACGATGACGACCAGCAGGGAGGAAAGTATCATGCCAGAAGCGGTAACCACTCCGGTGGTAATCGTGGCTATGATAATAGAAGAAGTGAGTCGGGGGGAGATTTCAAGAAGAGAAGGTACAACAATGAGAACGTGAAAGCATCGACAGCAGGACCAACATCAACTGTTTCTAGGGGAGGAGAACGACTGCCGGTCGTATGCTATAAATGTGGACAAGAGGGACACATCAGCCCCAACTGCACACAACAGTCCAAGTTGTGTTATAACTGTGGAAAGGAAGGGCACATAGCTCGAGTGTGTCCTGTAGCGAAACCAAGTCCAGCAGGGATGGTGACTCCAAAGGCTATCCCTGACAAGTCAAAGTCAGTGGTTCCTGGAAGAGCTTTTATCGTGACTTCCCAACAAGTAAGGAACCCGAACGAGGTTATTACGGGTAAGCTGATAATAAACTCTTGCGAAGTTTACACTTTATTAGATACAGGTGCTACCCATTCTTTTATTTCACCTGCTTGTGCTCAACGTTTGAACTTGACACCTGAGAAATTAGACTTTGACTTATCTGTTGAAACTCCGTTGGGAGAAACCTTCGTTACATCTACAGTTTACAAATCTTGCTCGATTCAAATTGGTACCCTCACCCTACCTGTTGATCTTATATCGTTGAAAATACTTACATTTGATGTAATTTTAGGAATTGACTGGTTGACCACTTATCATGCCAAAATTAATTGTTTTTGTAAGGTTGTTAGTTTTCGTATTCCTAACCAACCTATTGTGCTAATTCAAACAACCAAACCACTAAAATCAATCAATGTTATTTCAAGTCATAAAGCTATTCGTTTATTGAAAAACGGATGTCAAGCTTTCTTAGCCCATGTCACTGATCTAAACCAGAATACGTCAGGTTTGAATGATATTTCTGTTGTTAATGAGTTTCCTGAGGTATTTCCCAAAGAACTTCCCGGTCTACCCCCGGAACGTGAAGTTGAATTCTTTATTGACCTTGAACCCGGTACAAAACCCATTTCTAAAACCCCATATCGAATGGCTCCTATAGAACTTCAGGAGTTAAAGGTCCAACTACAGGAGTTGTTAGACATCGGTTTTATACGTCCTAGTACATCTCCTTGGGGTGCTCCTATTTTATTCGTAAAGAAGAAAGACGGGAGTATGCGAATTTGTATTAACTATCGGGAGTTGAACCATGTCACAATCAAGAATAGGTATCCGTTACCTCGTATTGATGACCTGTTCGACCAGTTGCAAGGTGCACAATTCTTTTCAAAGATCGATCTTCATTCTGGATATCATCAGTTAAAGATTAAAACTGAGGATATTCCGAAGACTGCTTTCAGAACTCGATATGGGCATTATGAATTCTTAGTCATGTCTTTTGGATTGACTAATGCTCTTGCTGCTTTCATGGATATGATGAACCATGTATTCAAGGAATATTTGGATCAGTTCGTGGTTGTCTTTATTGATGACATCCTCATCTATTCTAAAAGTCGTGAAGATCATGAGCACCACTTGAAGCTAGTACTTCAAAGGCTTCGTGAAAACAAGTTATATGCCAAGCTGAAGAAATGTGAGTTCTGGCTTGAGGAGGTAGCATTCCTAGGGCATGTAGTATCAAAACGTGGAGTATCTGTGGACCCGGCAAAGATTAAAGCAATACAAAGTTGGAAGCAACCAAAGTCGGTGACCGAACTACGTAGCTTTCTGGGCTTAGCTGGTTATTATCGGAGATTCGTGGAAGGATTTTCTCGAATCGCTACTCCATTAACTCAGCTGACTCGAAAAGATACAAAATTCGTATGGAACGAGGAATGCGAGAAGAGCTTTCAAGAGCTCAAGAGGAGACTCATTTTGGCACCTGTTCTGACGATACCATCTGGTTCGGATGGATTTGTCATTTACAGCGATGCTTCGGGCAAAGGGTTAGGATGTGTTCTCATGCGACATGGGAAAGTCATAGCCTATGCCTCGCGACAACTCAAGGAATATGAGAGAAATTATCCTACTCATGATCTAGAGTTGGCAGCAGTCATTTTTGCGTTGAAGATCTGGAGACACTACCTGTATGGGGAGAAAGTGGAGATCTATACGGATCATAAGAGCCTCAAGTATTTCTTCAACCAGAAGGAACTTAACATGCGGTAACGACGTTGGCTTGAGCTGTTGAAAGATTACGATCATACCATCTAATACCATCCTGGAAAAGCGCACGTGGTTGCTGACGCATTGAGTAGAAGATCATATGCGGGAACAAATGCAATGCTTTCAAGGTCTATTTTGTGTGATTTACAAAAGATGGAGATAGAGTTCAAGACTACGGGGACCCATGTGATGATATCAAGTATACGCGTAGAACCAGCTTTGATTGATAAAGTTAAAGCTGCTCAAGCTACAGACCCGGAGCTGATGAATATGAGAAAGAAGGTGCAAGAAGGTGCTATTCCAGAAGCAAGGATTGATGAAGAAGGAATACTTCGAGTCAACTCCAGACTTTGTGTTCCTGACGATTCTGATTTGAAGTATAGAATCATGATGGAGGCACACAATACACCGTTTGCAATCCATCCTGGAAGTACCAAAATATATCGTGATCTTTGACATACATTTTGGTGGAGCAATATGAAGAGAGAGATCGCGGAGTTTATCTCGAGGTGTTTAACTTGTCAACGTGTCAAGGCGGAGCATCAAGTGCCAAAGGGTCCATTGCAACCACTTGAGATTCTAAAGTGGAAGTGGGAACATATTACCATGGATTTCGTTACGGGTCTTCCCAAGGTTTCTCAAGGCATAGATGCGATTTGGGTTATTGTTGATAGATTAACCAAGTCTGCTCATTTCTTGCCGATACGAGAGACTTATTCCCTTGAACGTCTTGCTCGTATGTACGTGAATGAGATTGTGAGATTACATGGCATGCCAGTATCTATAGTTTCGGATCGTGACCCAAGATTCACTTCACAATTTTGGGTCAGCTTGCAGAAAGCTATGGGCATGGATTTACGATTTAGTTCAGCATATCATCCACAAACGGACGGGCAATCGGAAAGGACTATCCAAACTCTTGAAGATCTATTGAGACTCTGTGTTCTAGACTTCAAAGGGAGTTTGGATAAGTACCTACCATTGGTGGAATTCTCCAATAACAACAGTTATCAGGAAAGTATAGGCATGGCTCCATTCAAGGCGTTGTATGGACGAAAATGTCGTTCTCCAGTATGCTGGGACGAGGTGGGTGAAGCAATATTGTTGGGACCAGAGTTAGTACGTATGACTACGGAAAAGATTCAAATGATCCGGCAACGTATACAAATTGCACAAGATCGACAAAAGAGTTATACTGATCTTCATCGAAGAGACGTGGAGTTTAATGTCGGAGATCATGTATTATTACGTGTTGCTCCATGGAAAGGAGTTACGAGATTCAAAAAGAGAGGAACGCTCAACCCACGATTCATTGATCCATTTGAAATCCTTGACCGAGTAGTAAATGTGGCCTATAGACTCGCTTTACCTTCAAGCAGGTCTTGTGTTCATAACGTTTTTCACATATCTGTGCTTCGTAAATATGTGAAAGATCCAAACCACATTATTGAGTTAGAACCAGACGAGATAGCCGAAGATTTAACATACGAGAAAGTACCTATTAAGATCTTGGATAGGAAGGAACATGTCCTATGCTCAAAGATTATACCTCAAGTTAAAGTTTTGTGGAAGAACCATGATATCGAGGAAATGACCTGGGAGTTAGAATCGGAAATAAAAATGAGGTATCCTCACCTTTTCGACATACCAGGTATGTACGTCAATTTCGAGGACGAAATTTCATAAGTAGGGGAGGTTGTAAGACCCCAAATTTTATCAATAAGATTTAATTTTCTTTATATATTATTTTGAAATAGTAAGGTGTTGATTTGATAAATGTGATAAGTTATGGGTGAACTGTGCAAAGTTTACAAAGTAAGCACGTGGTTATAAAATATTCGTTTGGTCGAGGAATATTTTTTTTGTCAGAAAATATTCGTACGACGGCGCAGTCATTAGTGGACCCCACAACGGAATGAATGTCGGATATTGAAAGCGACATAAATAACCTTTTTATAAAAATAACGGCAAAACTGTTACCGTTAGTACTGTTGAAATACCCGGTGGTTAAAATACAGTAATACGCGGTGTTGCACGGTAGCACACGGTATTGCACAGTATTTCGAATTATTGATTCTTACGTAGGAAGGCACTTACTCAATTATTGTTACAGTAATTACTGTTCAATATTTTATATTATTGATTCAATAATTGCATAATATTTTATTGGTTCAATATTTGCTACGTTGATATTTTATATCAATAAGTGCTACTTTGCTATTTTATATTATTGATTCAATAATTGTCATTGCACATTATTTCAAATTATCAAATCAATAATTCATATTATTTGAATAATATTATTAGATATCATTATTGGCAATGTCTAAGTAAGTTCTGTCTAGGAAAGTGGTTGATTAATTGCGCACCAGTAAGGAGAAATCCTTATCGGAAGGCCCCCTCTTTCCTGGGAACGACCTAGTTGTCAATATTGTAGTTCTGTAATATTATTTGTGAATAATTAATTTTTGATACATATGATAAGGAAATATTTGTTCAATGTGGATTTAAACGAAGAAATTTTTAACATGTGACATTTGTTGAAAGTTGGTATTTTATCTTGTCCGATAAAATAATTCATTCAAATATATTATTATAATATTAGATTATAGTAGTATGATGTGATTATATAATAGTATGATTTTTATAATTTGAATGGTAACATTATTATAGTAAATTCATGGTATAAAAGTTAAACGAGGTGGAAGAGTGCAAATTGAATTTGAACTCTTATGATGCAAACAATGATGTCATCGGAGCGATGAGGTAAGCAATGATGTCATTGGAGCGATGAGGTAAGCAGTGATGTCATATATCGATGATGTAAGTGATGATGTCATAAATTATAGCGAAAAGACTATTTTACCCTTACTTTGTCGAGCCTATAAATAGAAGCTCATTTCTTCATTATTTCTCACCAATTCACTAAAGCTATAGAGAGAGAAAGTATAGAGAGAATAAGAGAGAAAGAAGAAGAGTATTCTGCTATTATGCTAGTGCAGTCTCCAAATTTTAAGGTAAGGGGTATTATTTCTTTCGTATTCTTGAAGAGAGTTATTTTCTTTCAATACTCGTTAGGGTTGTTATTCCATTCTTTATTATTTTGTTGGAATAACCTGTCTACGCGGACTACCGCATGCATGGTGAAATCCTGTTGTTATTCTATTCTTTATTATTATATGGGAATAACCTGTCTACGCGGACTACCGCATGCCTGGTGAATAACCCTTCGTATTCAGTTGTTATTAAATTGTGAAAATAATCTGTCTGAGCGGACTACCGCCAGACGGGTGAAAATCCAATTGCAGTTTTGTATATTGTTTCATTTCAGATTCTTAACTCTAAACTTACTACGGTAAGTATTGCTTCTATAATTCCTGAAATGATCAAATATTACTTGAGTTTTGCGCTTCATCTAATATTATTTCACTGGAATATTGGTCTGAACTTTCTTGTGAAATTTTTATCTTTTCATTTCGAGTTACTATTCATGAGTTACTATTCACGGGATACTATTTATGGTAAAAAAATATTTTTTTTTCTTCCAAATCATCTTTGATTGGATCCAGGTTTTGATCTTCATTCTTGAACTCTGGATAAATTCTCTAATATTTGTCCTTTATCTCACTGGATCCATTATTCGTATTATTTTTCATCATCCTCAGTTTTAAATGGTGATATAATTGAATATCTTTGGCCTGTAGTGCAAAGATGAATAATTACGTGATGAATATCTTTGGCCTGTAGTGCAAAGATGAATGATTACCTGATGAATATCTTTGGCCCGTAGTGCAAAGATGGACAGGTGTTGAGATGAACATGACCAAGTGATGATACAAATGAATATCTTTGGCCCGTAGTGTAAAGATGGATATTTGATTCGAGATGTATATTGATTGATGTTACAGGGATAAAATATTGATGATGGACTTTTAAATCAAAAAAGATAGTAGACATCATTCTCTACTTAACTCTTCTAATGAATTGTTATTTCCGCTGCGAATATTGATCTAAAACTTGTTGTCCATAATATTTTATCTGATTTATTAAAGGCTAACGATAATTTATTTTTCATTATCTTAGTCATAATATTTTTTACTGGGCTAGTTGAGCTCACCTTTTTCTTCCATTGTTCTCTTTAGGAAATGAGAATATCGCGGGTACTAGTCGGGGAATGGAGTGATGGTCCGAGTTAGAGCTGTAGAAGTCCTCACTATTTTTTATTTAAAATAGTGTGATAATAAATGTAATGAGGACTTAGTTTGAATGTTAATATTTTTTACATATCTGTATTGACACTCACAGTTGTGTGGTCGTATTTTGCACGACCGTGTAATATGAAAGATTGTATTTGAATTTTGTTGAGTGTATTTGGCGACTCAAAATGGGTTGAGTATTGAACCTATTTTGGGGGCGTCACACCTTTGAAATCAACGTAGTCTTCAATCATGTATACTAGTGTGTGTTCAACACTTTAAACATGTATTTCATGTCAATATAAACCATACAATCATGCTTTCAAAATCAGAATGTACACGTCTCACGTATATATCAACGTTCATATTTAAAACTATAAGTTTTATTTTAAAACTATATGTTTTTCTTTAAAACATACGCTTTCCATTTCATGATATACATTCTAACATGGCTAAAATCATGCATGTAGTACCAAGAAACATGTAATATGAGTTACCACCAACTTTTATGTTTGATCAAAGTGGTATCAACTAATTAGCACCATCAGATTTGAAGCAGGAAACAAAAAACGAGAAATTGGGACCGGCGAAGCTGTGCCGCTAGCCAGTATACAACTGGCGTAGTTGCGCAGGGCTCCGGCCAGAGGCAGAAACAGCCTGCTTCGGCAGAACTGCAAACCCAACTCTCATATTTGACAGCTAATTCGATTCTTAACTGCTATAATATAGTTCTAACATGCTTGTCAACTTAAATAACACTTGACATCATAACCCAAATCAACTTATCATATGATCATGCATAATTAAGAGGTTAGAATTTCAAGAGTGAAGAACAAAATGCTACCTCTGCTAATTGTGATATAAACTTGCTGCTTCAATCTTCCTCAATCTCAGACTCTCACTACTATGATACATATATACTTACTCTCATGTCTTAGCTAACTGAAAATCTCAGCAATGAAAAGAAGAAGGGAAAAACTTTATTTATAGAGGATTGATTACACAGATAATGCCATTCTCCACCAATTCAAACCAACGGATAGCAATATTGTATAATGGTTAAGGAATGGTAGGTGAGAGTTGGTAAATCTCATCATGATCTCCACTCCTCCCATGATCATTGGCTCTATATTGCTGAAATTGAGAAGAGAGTAGCTAGCTAGGGAGTTCACGTGTGGCAGAAATAAGAGGGACTCTCATTTTGGGACAAGCAATTAACCCAGCAACTTGCAAAGTGTAATACAATACTAAGGTTATATATATAGTCTATCACTTACTAAGACTATATCCCATTTCATTTTATACACACATAGGTTATAAAATATATATTCACATTCATTTCATATAGCTTAGGTCATGAATGAATTATAAAAGAAATTTCTAATTACAATGTATCAAGTATGGTACATATATATATACCAACATATACTCTATGTATATTTTATTAACACCGAATATAATTTAATTGGGCATTATTATTACTTACCATCATCACTGTTATTATTATAATAACTTATTGCATACATTATCAATTAACACTGGTTATTGATATTACTATACATCAATGTTTACCCATACACTTATTGTCACATAAACACTTACTATTATGTAACTCACATAATGCAATTAATCTTACTATATAGTTTATATATATAATATAGTTATATTAATGTTGCACTACACTTTATATAACATATGCGTAACTACTATATGTTATACTCCTAATAATCACATCCTTTGCACATATCAACTGGTTGAGCAATTATAATCATATTAATAATCTTCTTGTTTATATATTATTATACTCAATGACAGTTAATTAATTAATAAAATATTAATTAATTCATTCCTCATCAATCAATGTAATTATTAATCTCCATAACAATTAATTAACATTTATATGGTTAATTATCACATTAAATAAATATAAATCTTATTATATTTATAACCAATTTACTTATTATCCTGCTATCACTCGCAATAATAATAATTCAACATACCATTCTAATAAAAATTAACAATTAATATAGATTAATTATTTAATTAATAATTCCTCCATCCTTAAAAATTTTAATTCATCACCGAATTTATTATCGTGCCACACAAGGCATTTCTCATAAGCTCAATATTAAACTTATTATTTCCACCACACTTAATATCTTTTATTGTAAGGTTTGTGTGACTCAAGCATTTTAATGCTAAGCTACCTCAATTAATTATACACTTATAATATGTATAACCTTAGAATAATTAAGAGTTACTCTATTAATTATTTAAACAATAATATCTACGATAAACTAATAACTTAGTTTTCTTTTATTAATTAACTCTCTTAAAAATACATTAGAAATTATGTATTTTGCCATAAAATATTATGTTTTCTCCAAATAAAAACATTGATTATTAGAAAATAATTTACTTATTGTCTCAATATATTATTCTTAATATAATATCTATTAAAATAATTACATATACGACACATGTAAATATATTATATATAGAAAATAGATAATAAGTTTATTTTCTATTATAATAAATTGTTTCTATCAATTTATTTACATATAGCAAATATATTTTAATATATTTATCATATTAATTAATCATACTTATTACCTCATACAAAAACATATAAGGTAATATTATTATTCAAAAATAACATTTTCTCCTTTTATTAAAATAATTCAATATTAGAAATTATTTTAATATCCTTTATTAGAAATATATAATAACCATTTCTCTTTCCTTTCTATAAATTGCCCAACACAACTTCTTTAATCTATACATTTAATCATATCTCAAATATTAGTTAATTTTTTAATCAATATTTATTAATGTTATTCGCACATTAGACTCTCTCACATATTACCATCTAAGTAATATATAGAAAGTACTAACTATAATTATATTTTCAACACCTATATTAATTCACCCCTTTACTCAAGTAAATTAAACCCTGTACTATATTATCATAGTTAATTATATTATTTCATAATATAACTTTCAACTTAAATTAACCAATATTTATTCTTATTAGTTAATTCCCTTAACTAACTCATACTTCACTATCCAAATCCATCCATGGATAGCTTAAGTACTAACAATAACCTATATTGCATCACACTAGTCACTAGTACATATATTATTCAAGAAAAGGTGATTATTCATTAAAAATATTTAATATCACCAACTTACTATGATAAAATAATTCTAGAAATCATTTAATATCGATAGAAAATTTTACCAACCTTCTTCACCTCAACTAAATTGTCTTTACGATGATTAACAAATATATATTAATAATATCTTTATTAATCATAAAATCACATATTACATAGTTCATATTACCCTATGTAACACAATACTTCCTTCCTCATAACACACACATATATATACGAACCCAATACATGCCTTAAGAATTTTATTTATTAAATTCTTATTTAATAATTTTTGAAAATTCGGGTTCTTACATCCATCCATTTTGAAACATAATCTACTACCAATAAGATGTAAATATTTCCAAAAGAAACAGGAAAAGGTCCCATAAAATCAATACCCACACATCAAAGATTTCAACAATTAGGATAGGGTTTTGTGGCATTTGATTTCTATGAGATATATTACCAGTTCTTTAACAATTTTCACATAATTTACAGAATGAGTACGAGTCTTTGAAAATAGAGGGCCAAAAGAAACAACATCTAACACCTTACGTGATGTTCTCTTAGGCCCAAAATGACCTCCACAAGCATATGAATGACAGAAAGTTAGAATAGATTGAAACTCATTATTAGGTACACAACGTCTAACTATTTGATTAGCACAAAATTTCCACAAGTATGGGTCATCCCACACATAATATTTTGCATCACGCCTAAGCTTTTCTTTCTGGGATTTAGAAAATTCACTCGGTAAATATGTACTTACCAAATAATTCACAATGTCGACATACCAGGGAGTTGTATTGCCAATGGAAAGTAGATGTTCATCTGGAAACATGTCCTGTAATGGTAGTGCTTCTTTATCCTTAAGAATTCTGCTCAAGTGATCCACCACCAAGTTATCTGCACCCTTTTTATCTTTAATCTCCAAGTTGAATTCTTGCAGCATCAAGATTCACCTTATGATTCGAGGTTTGGACTCCTTCTTGGTCAGCAAGTACCTGAGAGCAGCATGGTCAGAATAGACTATTACTTTAGTACCAAGTAAATATGATCTAAACTTTTCTAAAGCAAATACAACAGATAAAAGTTTTTTTTCGTTGTTTAGTAGTTTATCTGAGCCGCATTCAACGTCCTAGAGGCATAGTAGATGGCATGAACAACTTTGTCAATCTTTTGGCCCAAGATGACGCCGATAGCATAGTTGCTTGTATCACACATTATCTCGAACGGGAGCTTCCAATTTGGTGGTTGAATGATAGGGGTTGACGTTAATAACTTCTTTAAGGTATCAAAAGCCACCTTGTATTCATCATTAAAATGGAATTCCTCATCTTTCTAAAGCAACTTGCATAAGGGCAATTCTATCTTGGCGAAATCTTTGATAAACCTGCGATAAAATCCTGCATGTCCAAGAAATGAGCGTATCTCCCGTACGCTGACGGGGTAAGGCAATGCAGATATAATATCAATCTTAGCTTTATCGACTTCTAAACCATTAACTGACACTACATGACCAAGTACAATTCCTTGTTCTACCATAAAGTGACATTTTTCCCTATTTAGCACAAGATTTGTTTCTAAACATCTATCCAATACACGTGTCAGATTATCTAAGCAAGCAACTAATGAATCACCATGAACTGTGAAATCATGCATAAAGACTTCGATGCATTCTTCTAAGAGATCGAAAAAATACTCACCATGCATCTTTGAAAAGTACCCGGGGCATTACAGAGTCCAAATGACATTCGCCGATAGGCAAAGGTACCAAAAGAACATGTAAATGTGGTCTTTTCTTGATCTTTGGGGGCGATCACAATCTGGTTATAACCTAAAAAACTATCTAAAAATCAATAATAAGAATGCCCAGCTAATCGTTCTAACATTTGATCAATAAAAGGAAGGGGAAAGTGGTCTTTTCTAGTTACAACATTTAATCTTTTATAGTCAATACACACTCTCCACCTTGTTTGCATCTGTGTGGGCACTAACTCATTATTGTCATTCTTGACAACCGTGATACCGAATTTCTTAGGAACCACCAGCACTGGACTTACCCATTGACTGTCAAAGATGGGGTAGATGATTCCTTCATCTAGTAATTTAATTACCTCTTTCTTCACTACCTCCATCATCAGTGGGTTCAACCGTCTTTGTGCATCTCTCGTCGGTTTAGCTCCTTCTTCCAACAAAATTCGATGCATGCACATCGCGGGACTAATACCCTTGATGTCTGCTATAGTCCACCTAAACACTGTGATACTAAGGACTCTCAACAATTTTTCTTCCTACACTTTGGTTAGATTACTAGCAATTATCATAGGTAAAGTTTCATTAGTCCCTAAATATGCATATTTCAAGTGTGCAGGTAATTGTTTCAATTCAAGTGTTGGAGCTTGCTCCACAGATGGTAATAATTTTTGGTGAGACACATGCAATTGAATTAACTGAACTGCATGCTTATCTGTGAGTTTAGGCAATGACTGTAGAGCAGCTACAGTTTCCTTCAATTCCTGAATGTGCTCAAGTTCATACTTCCCATCCATGTCCAAACTGCTAGATATAGCAACCTCCAAACTGTCTCTCTGAATTTGTTCAAAAGTTTCTTGCACTAAAGAGTCACACACATCAATTATAAAAACCTGACAAATATCACTAGGGTACCTCATGGCATCATAGATGTTGAATTGGATCTTCTCGCCATCAAACTCCATTGTCAAGGTCCTGTTGTGAACATCAATCATAGTCCTTGCTGTCTTTAGGAAGGGTCATCCTAGCAAGATGTGTGATGGGTTCGGAGATGTATCATCTTCCATATCCACTATGTAAAAATCTGCAGGAAAGATTAGTTCGTTCACCTGCACCAAGACATCTTCAACTACTACTCGGGGGTAGGTGTTAGTACGATCTGCCAATTGAATAATTACACCAGTAATTTTCAAAGGTCCAAGATTCAGAAACTTATAAATAGATAATGGCATCACATTAATTGAAGCACCTAAGTCTAGCATGGCCTTCTCAAATCTAGTGTTTCCTATTTTACATTGGATCGTGAACATGCCTGGATCTTTACATTTAGGTGGCATTTTTCTTTGAAGAACAGCTGATACATTCTCCCTAATTGTGACTTTTTCATCATTTTCCAATTTATGTTTATTAGTGCACAATTCTTTTAAAAATTTCGCATATCGTGGCACTTATTTAATTGCATCAAGTAATGGTATATTCACTTCTACTTTCCTAAATGTTTCCAGAATTTCTTTTTCCTGTTCATCTTTCTTTGATTTTCTAGAATTTCTATGAGGAAAGGGAAGTGGAATATCTTTAATCTAACAAGGAGGGTTATGATGTACCTTAGATTTTTCTGGTTCCTCCTTTTCTTGCTATTTCTCAAACTCAACTGTAGTTGTAGGTGTATCCATCTGTTTTCCACTCCGCAAGGTGATGGCACTGGCATTCTCCTTTGGATTCACAACAGTTTGTGATGGAAGCTTCCCTGAACCTTGAGAGTCCAACCGACCTACAGTAGTGGCTAATTGGCTCATTTGACTCTCCAAACCATGGATGGACGACTTTGTCTCTTGTTGGAACTGTTGTGTCTGTTGCATAAACGCCTTGAACATGTCCTCCAAGGATGTTCTAGGATTGGCCGGTGCTGCTGGTCTGGGTTGGTACTGTGGCTAATTTGACTAAAATTACAATTTAACTGGGTAAAACCCTTGTGCCTGAGGCCTAGCACCCCCATAACTCAAGTTGGGATGATCCCTCCATCCTGGATTGTATGTATTGGAAAAAGGGTCATATTTCCTCTGCGGCGGTGCTTGGTAATTCCCCACTGCATTAGCTTGCTGTGTACTATCTTCCTCTTATAAAGTCGGACATGCATCTGTAGGGTGCCCCGCCATTAATCAGATTTGGCAAGCTTGTGCAACCGGTACGTTCCTGTAGCTAATTATTTCACCAAAGCAATTAAGTCAGAAATCTGTTGCACTACATTAGTCGTGCTTACCTCACTTACCCTTTGCGCTGGATGATCATTCAGTGTTCTATATTGTTGTGCATTGGCTGCCATGTTTGCAATCAGGTTCTTTGCAGCCTCTGGTGTTTTATCCACTAATGCTCCTCCACTAGCAGCGTCGATCATACTCCTATCCATCGGTACGAGTCCTTCATAAAAAAATATAATAAGGTGTTTATCGTCAATCTGGTGGGGTGGACAGCTGGAGCAAAGCATCTTGAATCTCTCCTAGTACTCATACAGTGTTTCACCACTGAATTGTCAGACTCCGCAAATTTCCTTCAGTATGTTGGACACTCTTGAAGCAGGAAAGAACTTTAAAAAAAAAAAGTCTTTTCATATCGTTCCATGATTGTATTGATCTCGAGGGAAGATAATACAACCAATCCTTTGCTAGATCCCCCAGTGAGAATGGGAAAGCTCTCCGCTTTATCTGCTCCTCCGTAACATTGTGTGGCTTCATGGTGGAGCACATAACTTGGAATTCCTTTAAATGCTTGTACGAATCTTCATCTATAAGACCACGAAAAGTAGGCAAAAGGTGAATTAGTCCAGATTTTAGTTCAAACACAGCATTCAACGCAAGATATTCCATACAAAGTGGTTGTTGAGTAAGATTAGGAGTTGACAACTCCTTTAAAGTCCTGTTATTTGGCACCACCATCTCCTCTTACGATTCTCTTGAAGAAGATTGGTCTGAAAGTAGTGTGAGTGCGATGTTGAGGCCTGGTGATGGAGCTTCTTCGAAATCTACAAGTGGACCTTCGGTTTTTCGAACTTCCTTCCTAAGCCTTCGTGCGGTTCTCTCTATTTCTGGATCTAATTTTAATTCAAGAGAGTGAGAGGATCGAGGCATAAAAAAAATGAAAACAATTGAATAAATAAAAACAAATAACACTCCCCAACAACGGTGCCAAAATTTAGTAGCTGTTGTCTAGCACTACAAAATTTACCTTACTTCTATTCCATTAACTCAAGAATTAGTATAGTAATAAGCAAGGATAGATCCCATAGAGAGTGAATTGTCTTATAATTATCCAAGTATTTCCAATGAATTGGGGGTTTTTAGTTTGAACAGATTAATTAAATAAAGTGAATTAAGAAAATATCAATGAGTAAAAGAGTTCAATTCCTCAGTTCAGTATCTCCTTTTCACAATTATGATTTAACTAGGTGTTTACACTATTTATCTTCCAATGAGATTAATAACCCTAGATAACCGCGATCGCAAATTACCCAAAATTCTCCTTATGTGTAAATCTAATGCGACGATCACCAACAAAAGATTCTAACTAACATACAACCTAGAACTATAAGTCTAGATTTAATATGATAAAAGCGTTAAGAATGAGAATTAGATTATTTCAAGCAATAATTATACAATCAGGAATTATTTAACTTGTCTTCTGAAAACCTTAACAATATTTCAAAGCTTGACCACAATAAAATATCATTAATTGCTACTTACATTAGACACACTTCGTTTGCTTAAAATATATCTTAATCTAGCAGATGATATCAATTTACTAATTTAATCCTGTAGAAACCAAATTAGTCAATTGAATAACATACATGAAAGTTTATATAGATAATCAGAAAAAAATCTCAATATGAAAGAATAAATAGAATAAAACTGATTAAACCATTAATTGATAATAAAGTTCAACATCCCTTCAGAATTGAATAAAAGAACTTAGTTTGACATGCTTTGATGAAATCAATAGCCTCCTTCTAGTTCCCAGATGAGAGATGAAATATATAATCCAAGATGATTAAAACCTAAGAAAAAAACTCATATAAATAGTCTATCAAAACCCTAGTACAATAAGACAAGTCTGCCATCCTATTCCTAATCAACTTTGTATTTTAAAACATTAAATCTGGTCAATCCCGTCAGGTACGCGCGGTCAGTGCCTTGACTCTTCACAATATGGCGCTGTCCGTACCTTGTATGCAGGGCTTGGTCCTGATCCAGCGTGGTCAGCGCTCCTTTTAATACTGATGATGCGCTATCAGCGCTTTTTTTAATACTGATGATGCGTAGTCAGCGCTAGAGTGGCATCAACTTTGGTCTGAACTCGCACGCTCAGCGCTTGCTCCCTTCCTTAGGCAGCGCAGTCAGCGCTTCTCCATCAGTGTTGTCCGAATTTCATTCTTTTTTGCTCTATTCCAATTCTAACCTTCATACATGCATTACAAACACAAAACACAAAAAGTAATACAAATAATACTTAAAAACTTATAATAAGACAAGCTAAATGAGATACAATCATAGGTTTTCAACCTACTCATCAAGATGCAGAGGATGTGGGAACAGATAATGCTAGGGGAAATGAAAGGTAGGTGCAGTAGGGTGAGGGTGATGGGAACCAACTTGCAGAAGGAAGAACCACTTTAGACAGTGAGGAAGATGAGAAAGAATGGCATAGTGAGTATGATAATAGTGATGTCCTCAGGTCACTTTCTGAAGGCAGTGAAGAAGAAGAAGATGTGTGCTATGTAGGGCCTCTTCCTAGAAAGAAAAAGAGAAAATAGTTGAGGCTTTCAATTCTAAGATAAAAAAGAAGTTGATTTAGTTCAAGCAGTACATGACATTTTGCAGCATTAGGGAGTTTAAAGATGCCATAAGAGACTACTCTACTGCTAATGGGAGGAAGTTATGGTATCCAGTTAATGACTCCATAAGATGTTAAGTGAGGTGGAGAAAGGATGTCCTTGGAGGTTGTGGGCTAGTTACATGCAAGGGACTGATACATGGCAAGTGAAGTCTATTTTGGACACTCACAATTGCTGCAGGAACTTCACAAACAAGCTGGCTACAATGAAGTACTTGGCAGAGTACTATGGCAATAGGATTAGGAGGAATCCCAGTTGGAAACTAAGGGAAATGCAAGAAGAAATCAAACTTAAACTAAAGTTGGATGTAACAGAGGTTAAGTGTGTGAGGGTTAGACAGTTGGCATTACAAGGGATTCAACAGGTGATGAAGGACCATTATGCAATGGTGTGGGATTTTGGTAGTGAGATAGTAAAGAGTAACAAAAATAATACAGTTGATATCAGACAACTCGATTGAATCCAAAAGATGTGCCTAGACTTAAAAGGTTTTATGTCTGTTATGATGCATTGAAAAAGGCTTGGAAAGAAGGATGTAGACCAGTGCTTGGATTGGATGGTTTCTTTTTAAAAATAGTTTGTGGTGGTCACCTCTTGTCTGCAGTTGGTAGGGATGGAAACAATCAAATGTTTCCAATAGCTATGGGGGTGGTGGAATCTGAAAATTTGGATAGCTGGAATTGGTTCCTCAGTTTGTTGGTGACTGACTTGGATTTGGGGGATGGGTATGGGATCACTCTCATATCTGATCAACAAAAGGTGACTGTTAACATTTTTAACTTGCATTCATTTTTTGTTTTAACAAGCCGTGCATATTTTAACTAGTTCAATGATGACTGTTGCAGGGACTGAAGGCAGTTATTCAGGACCTTCTTCCTCATGCAGAGCATAGAAACTACGCAAGGCACATCTATGCAAATCGGAGGAAAAAGTATCCCTCACAAGCACTGAAACAAGCATTCTGGGAGGCAACCATGGCTACACACCCTATGGCTTATAAAAGGGCAATGATGGAGGTAAAAAGGTTGTCTCCTCCTGCACATGACAAGCTAGCTGAGCAAGATCCAAAGGTATGGTCCAAAGCATTTTTCGAGACTCATTCAAAAGCTGACAGTGTAGAGAACAACATGAATGAGTGCTTTAATGCATGGATAATTAAGGCAAGATATATTCCAGTTCTTCAAATGATAGCAGAAATTCATGACCAACTTATGGTGAGGTTGCACCAAAAGAGAGATGCAATGCTAAAGACTGAGGAGTTGATATGCCCAAGGATTAAAAAGAAGTTAGATGCAAACATTTTAGAATCTGCACATTGTGATGCTCTATAGGATGGACAATCCAAGTTCCAAGTGAAGGAGAGAGGTAAGGGAGGGTACATTGTCAACCTAGAGCAGAGAAGTTGTGCATGTAGAGTGTGGGATTTAACAGGAATCCCTTGTGCTCATGCAGTTAGAGCCATTCATGCTATATATGGAAATCCTATAGAATATGTTGCTAAGTGGTACACTAAGGATACATATATTAAGACTTATTCTCACACCCTAGAAGTTCTAAATGGGGAAGACTTTTGGGATTTTACTGAGTGTGATATAATGCTGCCACCACCAATGAAGAAAACGTTGAAGGGAAGGCCACAAAGATTGAGAAGGAAGAAGAACTGGGAAGATGGGACTACTAGCAACACTATGGCTAGGGTGTCAAGGATAAGGAGGAAGATGCATTGTAGCTTGTGCAAGGAAGAGGGTCACAATCAAGTTAGATGTCCAAAGCACCCAACTCTTTCTGGACATAAAAAAAGGTAATTCACACTATATACCTATTATGTGTTTATCTTTTTCTACATATACCTATTATGATATACCTATTATATGTTGTTTTATAGGCTACTCCCATTAAAAAGGGAAAAGAGATGGTGGTCCAAAGCACTGATCCAAAGGAAGATGCAAGTGGCAATGTAAAGGTGGTTGGGACTGCTAAGGGAAAGGAAAAGGTGGTTAGGACTACTAAGGGAAATGAAAAGGTGGTTGACTCAGGAAAAGAAAAGGCAAAAAGCAATGTAAGTTTTTAAAAATGTATGCATAAATGCCATAATTTGATATAGCTATTAACTTTATTTTTGACATGTTGCTTTATATAGGCTACTGACATTGAAAAAGGAAAAGAGATGGTGGTTGGCACTGCTAAGGGAAAGGAGAAGGTGGTTGACTCAGGAAAAAAAGGAAAAATTTATATTTGTAAGTACAATTTGAAATGTTGCTTTATATAGGCTACTGACATTCGAAATGTTGTATTAATTTCACTTAGGGTAACTAATAATGAGTTGTATTGTAGATGCCAACTTTAAGACTTGTAAGGAAGAAGTAGTCTTCACAAACAACAGTCCAAGGATGCACTCCACCTGCTTCTACACCACCAACCAAGAAAAATACAAGGAAAAGGTAAGCAAGTAAACAAACTTCACATAATTCAACTAGTAGGCCATTCAAGGCACCAAGGAAGAAAGGTGGAACCCCTGCTAAATAAAATCAAGATAGTTATTATATAACCCACTAGTAGTTCATGGCATGGTAGTTTAGTAGGTATGTGGTATAGCCCTATTTTGGTATAGGTATTTGGTATAGCCCTGTTTTGGTATATGTATGTGGTACAACCCTGTTTTGGTATAGGTATGTGGTATAGCCCTGTTTTGGTGAACCTTGACTGCTGGAATGTGGGGAATACTTTTGGGGGAAAAATTTGTATAGTTTTGATATTATTATGGGCTAGTTAATGTGGCAAGAAGTACATGAAGTTTGTAAAAAGCACTTGTTATTGATTGAAGATGTGTTATAACAAGAATGATTAGCTTTTTGGGTAAAATAATTATGCTTTAATGTGTTGTTGTTGGTTGCCTTTTATTGTTGTATGGTTATGGTTGAGAAAGGACTTGATATTGTTATAACATCATTTGATATAGTTCCTTTAACAACAAAACAGAGCTAAAAAAATAAAAACAAGAGTCTGTTCCATACATGAGTCTGTTTTTAAGAATAAAACAGAGCTAAAACTACCCTCATACATGACTATTACTAAAACATACATACGATTAGACAATAACAAAAAGAGCTAACTGCTCTGCTTCTTCATTTACTTTCATCCATAAATACAATCATACATGACTTACAGTCATCCACTCGTAGACATCTCTGAATTCACAACACAAATAACAACACAACAAGTGTTTCCCCAATGTTGTTCTATATTACTATTAATAAAACATATAGAAAAATGAACCATGTACAAATTAAAATAATCCATATTTTCTTGAGTTTTCCAGTTGAATGAACATTTTCCATAATCAACTCTTTCACCACTTTTAACTCACTTCCATCTTCAATTAAGCTACACCTTTATACTTCTTCATTAGCAGCTATGAGATCATCCCTCAATTTTTTGATAACTTCCCTTGATCTTTCAGTGAATGGAGGATCACACCACTTGAAAAATCCACAATACCTATTTTTATCCTTGTCAACAAAATCCCAAAACAAAAATTATGAAGGAAAATGAGCTAAAACAAACGACTCTGGTAAAGGAAAATTAGCTACAACACAATAAAATCAAGAGGGAAAATTTCTTGCTCATTGACTTACCTTGTATCTGCTACAACAAACGAATCTTCTTCCTGGATCTAGGGTTCCTTCTTTCCAAGCTTCCCACATGGGTGCAACAATTCCACAATGACAAACGATTGGAGAAGAAAATGTAGACTCGCGCTCAGAATCTGAAGATTTACTCACCGATTTCCTTTTGTAAGAAGTGTCTACTCCACTTGAGGTAGCCATCTCAAGAAATGCAAGCTTGATTGTTAGTAGCAGCTGATTTTGTGTTCGACTGAATGCAAGAACAACCATGAACCCTTAATTTGGCCCCCTTCTGAAACTAGTCGTTATATCTCTAGAGTGATTTGTTGGGATGGATCAGATCTTTATTGGGTGGGTCGTATCTTTCTTGGGTAGGTTAGTTTTCCATGGGTGGGTTATAGGTTAGGTGTTAAAATCATTTACAGGTAGGCTCCAGCTAGGATTAAGTGGGACACTTTAATTTACACGTCACTTTTCCATTCAATTACTTAACATCTGTTACAAAAATTCAAATTGTTGTTAGAAAAATGTAGTTCAATGAGTTGACTGTAAGAAAAAAAGTTTAGTGACCCAGTTGTAAGTTGACATATAGTTTAGTGACTTAGAAAGCATTTAACCCTCTGTTAATGTGATCATATGGTTTTTGTGAAAAAACACCAGTGAAAGGCTATCCAGTAATAGATTATTCTAGTAGAAATCCACCTAAAGGACTCAACTCTAGTGAATACATAAATACATATAGCTTATGTTTCCTAATTAAAAGTCAGGCTTATTAAGGGTAAGATGGTTAAATTAATTAGAATTTAGTTCATAGTTTTGGTAAACTAATAAACCATGCTTGTAAAATTTTAAATTGCCACCGTCCAAACATGAATGGGTTAAAATAGAATCAAATTGAGTACTAGTATTTCTCTTCCAGTAAAGTGCTGCAACGTATATGTTTTAGAATTTTGGACAAAAAGGAAAATAGTAAATTTTTTAAATCAAGAAAAAAAATAGAAAATTTGGAAGTTTTATGTTATTGATTTAATATTTTTATGTTGTTGATTTAATTATGAATTTTATTTTATTTATTAATTAATTAATTTGTATGTAATCAATTTGTATTAATTTTATTTTTTTATATGACTTTCAGGATTTTTGAGATAAATGATTCAATTTGTACCGAGCTCTAAAAAATTTTTAAGCTTCAAAATAATATTTAAAGTTTATGGTTAATAATAGTATTTATTTAGAGTAAAAAAGTTTTTTTATGAGAATAAAAACTTTTTTGGAAAATACATCCACATTTACTATTAAAAAGTTTATCATTTATTTTTCTTAAAATAATTTTTTCATGACGAGCTTCATCATACTGTTTTTAGTACGTACAAGTGATATGTTTAAATAATTTTTTATTTATTTATAGGTGCCTTTTTGATGTATAAACAAGTTTAAATTATAGTTTAAATTATTGGTAAGGGTATAATAGTAAAAATGATATTTTTTATCTAATCCTTTAATTGATCATGGAAAACATAAACATAACATGTGTGATTATTTTATGTTATCACATGAATAATCTCATAAAAAAACATATGACTAGGACTATTTAATCCTAGGATTAATAGTCTTGGGATTATAATCATTGAAAACAAACATAGCCTTAGGGTCTATTGAGGCGAACGTCACCTTGGATTTAAAACTTAAGGATGATTTCAGATAATTAGCGATTGCGGTTATCTATGAAAGTAGTATGCCCTCAAGCCAATTACATTGGATGTAATAAGCATTTACTTTGTAATCTTATTCATTTATTAATAAGAGAGTTTATATAATAAAAGACATTTATTATCCATGTTAATTAGTTGAATTAATAAATGTGATAAACTCATAGTTATTGAGCAATGCTTTTAGAATTATGATATTGATCATGCTAATGAGATCTAAATTCTATGATAGCTCAAAACTAAAATGTTCATAATCGTTGGATTACTAATGTGGGATTACTAATTCCGGATAGATTAGAACATACTATGCTTGCTCTGCTGAAGAGAATGATTGTCGACGTCGGAAAAAAATCTTATCTTTGGACAGATCTTCCTCTCCCTAAATTTTGTTATTTTCGACCCTTATTTATCTTATCTGTTTATAAATGGTGAAATTTTTAGGAAAATGCCAACATGTATCATGTCGACGATTTTGAAAGGTTTACAGAGTCACCAGTTGGTATATTTTGAAATGGTTGTACCAACTCAATCGAGTTTTGTTTGATTTTTTCAAGTAGGTCCAATTACTAGACGCTGTCAAAACTTGGCCTTGGAAACCGAGATTCTAAAAGTTCGGGGGCTTGGTTAAGCGAGGGGAAGGTGTTAGGCACCCCCCGACTTCCGTGAAACATGGTTACCGCATCTTTTCAATATTTTCCATTTTTATTTGCAATGTATGTGTGTATGCTGGAAGTAATTGAGCTTACGTTTGATTTGAAAGTAGTGTCGTGTTTCGTTGGACCTATATACGAAGGGTTTGATTTGTTTGAAAAGTCCACTTTTAGACAAGATATGAAAATGATATTTTTGAAAGATGGTTTTCAAACCCTTTGGCTCGAATAGGAATTGAAGCCTGTTGATACTTTTATTTTTATTTTATTCCGCATTCGGCTTGATTTGGATGTTTATTGTCAGGATGCGAAGCATCCTCGACCACGGAATGTATATACAAGTACCGGTCTTTGTAGACACTCAAAATTTTCTTCAGTCCTGTTCTAGACACACGAATTTTTGCATCCCTGTTGCTAACCCTATAGGAGGGCAAAATTGTCTATTTTAACTCAGCCCTGGTCTCAACCCGGGAAGTACAACTTAGCCTCGGTTTTAACCCGGGAGGTACATGTCAGCCCCGGTCTCAATCCGAAAGTACAGGTCAACCCCGGTCTCAACCCGAGAGGTACAGGTTATCCCCAGTCTCAACTCGGGAGGTACAGGTCAGCCCCGGTCTTAACTCAGGAGGTATAGGTCAGCCCCGGTCTCAACCCGAGAGGTACCGGTCAATCTCGGTCTCAACCTGGGAGATACAGGTTAGCCTCGATCTCAACCCAGGAAGTACAGGTCAGCCCCGATCACAACCCGGGAAGTACAACTCAGCCCCGATCTCAACCCGGGAGGTACAGGTTAGCCCCGGTCTCAACCCGGGAGGTACAGGTCAGCTTCGGTCTCAACCCAGGAAGTACAGGTCAGCCCCAGTCTCAACCTAGGAAGTACAGGCCATGGTCATAACCCGGGAAGTATAACTCAGCCCCGATCTTAACCCGGGAGGTACAGGTTAGCCCCGGTCTCAACCCGGGAGGTACAGGTCAGCTTCGGTCTCAACCCAAGAAGTACAGGTCAACCTCAGTCTCAACCCGGGAGGTACAGGTCTGCCCCGGTCTTAACCTAGGAGGTACAGGTCAGCCCAGATCTTAGCCCAGGAGGTACAGGTCAGCCCCGGTCTCAACTCGGGAGGTACAGGTCAGCCCCGATCTCAACCCGAGAGGTACAGGTCAGCCTCGATCTTAACCTGGAAGGTACAAGTCAGCCGCAGTCTCAACCCGGGAGGTACAGGTCAACCCCAGTCTCAACCCGGGAGATACAGGTCAACGCCGGTCTCAACCCGGGAAGTATATTTTAACCCCGGTCTCAACCCGTAAAGTACAGGTCAGCCTCGGTCTCAACCGGGGAGGTACAGTTCATCCCCGGTCTTAACTTGGGAGGTACTGGTCTCAGCACCGATCTCAACCCGAGAGGCCAACTCAACTTCGGGGACAACCCCGAAGCCTCACATTATCTCTAGAGACAAACCTGGAAGAACCAAGTCGACCTCAGAGACAACCATGAGGACAAACAGAATCGGCTAGGATCCAAACCTCGGACAACCCCGGGAAGTCAGCCAAAGGCCATGCCAGCACTAAAGGCAACTCCAGGAGGGCAAAATGGTCATTTTACCAACTTAAAGCTGATTCGGTCAAACTTGAGTCGAATTGATGCCACCAAGGTCAGAAAGAACCATAACAATGATCCCGAGTGGAAACAGCGCAAGACAGCTTAGCGGACAAACTGCTAGGAATTGAAGACCAGGTTATGAACCCATCTTTTTGGACTCAGAAAAGGTTTACTCCCATGTCATTGTGACACTCTAGGTGAGGGCTTTCCGAAAAGGTATCGTACACCTCAAACGGATGCTCCAATTAAAAGTTAGAAAGTTTTGAATCTGACATCGTATTGCTCAGAGTGCACGTACTTCGATGCAATGGGACCCGCCACGTGGAGCCGCACCTCTAGCTGTGGCTGCCGTAGGTAGAGCCACTTCCATCGGGTCTATAAATAAACGTGCAACCCCAACTCGTTTTTATATCAAAAACGCTCTGAACCTCTGCCCGTTTGGTTTCTCAGCCCCATTCTTGTACTCCAAACCCAGATTTTATCACTAACACGTAGATATATTCATATACTACCACATATCAAAAATTAACCTATAGAAACGGACGTTTAGAGCCTACAATTTGGCAAAAAGCCCGTGTAGCAGTCCATTGTGAGTATTTTTACGATCAGAAAGTTTATATTACTTCATTGCACTTTTATACACTTGCACGTTAAATTTTACTTTCTGATTATGCCTGGAACTCTGTTCCGTGGCCGTTTTGCTTACGTTTTCGTACATTTTAGTACATAAACTCATTTTCTGGCATTTCTATAACTCGGATCGTCGATCCGTCGCTTCTAACAACTCTTATATATACCTTTATTTCTAGCAACTTCGCCGAACTGGGTTATCTTCCCAGTCCGGGTTTGGCTTTTTAATGTGTATATTTAACTGTATATATACTAACTTTTCAATTCTGTCAAACCCGGAAGTCAAATCCGAGGTAGTTTACTGCTTTTATATATATAACTATATATATAAAATTTTCTGACTTATTTGGTCCTGGATTTATACTTCGTGGCCTTTTTATTGCTTATATATATATATATATAAACTATATATATTATTATTTACATTCCAGTTTGGCCTGGATCATTTTGTGGCCTTTTTACTGCTTTTATAAATATATATATACTTATATTTTCTGTCCGGGCAAAGGAAAGAATGTCCGTCGCCCTTTACAACTTATATATATATATATATATATATATATTTACATTATGTCCAGCCTGTGTTACTCTGTGGCTTTTTACAGCTTATATATATATATATATATATATATATATATATCGACGTTGGAAAATTTAAGAAATATCGCGGGTTGGTTTATAACCCGAATTTCCTCAAATCGATCTTCCTAAGTTATCTCTACCCTTGTTCTTTTTATTGCAAAAAAGGTTTTAAAGGGTTTTTTAGGAAAGAGGCCAACATGTGTATATGTCGACGATTTTATTTGATTTAAACAGAGTCGCCAGTTGGTAGTTTTGAAAATGGTTGTACCAACTCAACCGAATTTGATTTGAAAAAAGGCCCAATTGCTGGACATTGTCAAAACTTGATCTTTGAAATTGGAGTTTTGAGTTTGGAGGCTTGGTTAAGTGTGGGGAAGGTGTTAGGCACCCCACGACTACCGTGTAAACACGGTACCGCAATCTTTTCAATATTTCTCTTAAAACTGGAATGCGTGAGTGAATGTTGTTTGAAAATTGGGCCTTTGGATTGATTGAAAGCTTTGACAGGCTTCGTTGAGCCTATATACGAAGGGTTTGATTTGATTTGAAAATTAATCTTTGATTTGATTTGCAAAAAGCATCATTTAATTTGATTTGCAAAAGCTTTTGAATTGAATTGACAGTGATGTTTGAAAGCTGGTTTTATTAAATCCTTATGCTGACATAGGAATTGAAGCATATTGCTACTCTCAATTTTATCTTTATAGCCTTAAGGCTGCATGAAAATGGTGATTTGTCGGGCTGCGAAGCATCCTCGATCACAAAAATATAAGGTGTCGGTCTCCTCATGGGTATGAAAACCATCGGAGGGACGCTGACACGACAATCTATATTTTCACTATGTTGAGACCTTAAATCCGGATAACCATTTTAAGGTCTGTGCATGTACATTTTATAGAAAAAACTGATAGGGTAAATCTGTAAATCGGAGTTTGTCCATCGTGGGAATCAGATTCTGATCAGTTTGATCATGAATCCCACGATTCCTAGGCTCACATATGAGTAGCTAGAAAACCTGCACAGTTCAAATTTGTACAGAAGCAGATAAATATCCCAAGATAGCCAGAACCAGGGATTCATTCAGTAAATCCCGGCCCGCACGGCCGATGCGTCTCGTTCCCACTAGATAGCGATCTAAGAGATGCAAGGTTGCTTTTGAAGCTGAAACTATAAAAATAACTAGATTTAAAGAAATCTCAGCCATTATAGCTTCCAGGTTCTGTCGGGAACTGTTTGAACCGTTAAAAGCTAGAAGTGGTGGGATTTGGATAAATCTAGTTTGCCCGCAGATATGTCAGTGCAAATTTATATACAAATAAATGTTAAATGCAACAGTTGAATAAATTGAACAAAGCAATATATATAGTTAGATATATATAAAAGCTGTAAAGGGCGATGGGTTTTCACTCGCAAGCCCGGACTGGAGTTGAAATATATATGTAGATATATATTGACAAAAACGTAGTCAACCAAGACTGGAAAGATGACCAGTGATGATGAAGGCTGCTTATATATGCATAAATATATATAAAAGCAGTAAAAAGGCCACAAAATGATCCAGGCTGAACTAAAATATAAATTGCAGAAAAGTAGTCAACCAGTGACTGGGGAGAGCACCCAGTATGGCGAAGTGTGTAAAAATCATAAAAAGGGCGATGGCTTTTCACGCCTGTGCCCAGACTGAATTAAAATATATATATATATATATATATATATATATATATATTGACAGGAATGTAGTCAACCAATACTGGTACGAAGACCAGTTATGGTGAAAATCGCTTAGATATGCCTAAATATATATAAAAGCGGTAACCTACCTCGGATTTGAAATTCGGGCTTGATAGAATTGAAATGTTAGTACATAAACAGTTAAATATATACAGAAAAAGGCCAAACCCAGACTGGGAAGACAACCCAGTCCGGCGAAGTTACCAAAACGGTTTGTGCTAGTGCATTGAAGATACTGGAGCGGACGGATCGTCAATCCGAGTTGTAGAAATATTGAAAACGGAGTTTATGTACAAAAATATATTAATTTTTGATGAAAACGTCCACGGAACTAAGTTACGGGCATATTTAGAAGATAAAACTTGATGTGCAGGTGTAAAACAATGCAAAGTAGTAGTATTGACTTGCTGATCGTAAAAATAATTATAATGCGCTGCACTACTAGCTTTTTGCCAAATCGTAGGCCTTTAACGTCCAAATCTATCGGTGGCTTTTTGATATGTAGTAGTATATGGGTATATCTATGTGTTGGAGTGAAAATATTTGGGTTTGGAAGAGGTGTAAAAGTCAAAAAATCAGTCGGGCAAGGCTTCGCTGCGCTTCTTGCTTATAAAAATGAGAGGGGGCTGCCCCTCTATTTATAGATAGGGGAGCCGCACCTCTATATGCGGTTGCCACAAGTAGAGGTGCGGCCACTCGCGGTGGGTCCCGCGTTCTAGGCTTGGTCATCTCGAAGTACGTGCACTCTGAGCAATGTGATGTCCGGTCGGAAACTTTCTAACTTTTGATTAGAGCGTCCGTTTGAGGCGTGCGATACCTTTCCGGAAAGCTCTCGTCGAGAGTGTTGCAATGACATGGGAAAAAAAATATTTTTTAGGTCCAAGAAGACGGGTTCATAACCAGGTCTTTGATTTCTCGCAGTTTATTCGTTGAACTGTCTTGCGTTGTTGCCACTCTGGATCGTCGTTAGGGTTCATTCTGACTTTGGCGGCATTGATTTGGCTTGAGTTTGACCAAGTCGGTTGAAAGTTGGTAAAATAACCATTGTACCCCTCTCGGGGCTTCCTGTAGTGTCGACATGGTCACTGGTCGACTTCTAGGAGCTGATTCCAAGACTTGGATCCCAGTCTAGTCTTTTGACCTCAGGGTTGTCTCTGAGGCTGACGTGGTCATTCTAGGTTTTGCTATGGAGTTGTTATGATGCTTCAGGCTAATGTCTAAAGTTAGCCTGACATCTTGGGTTGAAACCGGGGATGACATGCACTTCCCGGGTTGAGACCGGGGTTGATTGGTACCTCCCGGGTTGAGACTGGGGTTGATTTGATTTCCCGGGTTGAGATCGGGGTTAATTGATACCTCCTAGGTTGTTGCTGGGGCTGATTAGTACCTCTCGAGTTGAGATCGGGGTTGATTTGATTTCTCGGGTTGAGACCGGGGTTGATTGACACCTCCCGGGTTGCTGCCGGGGCTGATTGGTACCTCCCGGGTTGATACCGGGGTTGAACTTGATGATCCGATTGACTGTCAGAGCTTGATTGATGGTCCGATTGACTGTCTAAACTTGATTGATGGTCCAATTGACTGTCAGAACTTGATTAATGGTCCGATTGACTGTCGAAACTTGATTGATGGTCCGATTGACTGTCGGAGCTTGATTGATGGTCCGATTGACTGTCGAAACTTGATTGATGGTTTGATTGACTGTTCGAACTTGATTGATGGTCCGATTGACTGTCAAAACTTGATTGATGGTCCAATTGACTGTCAAAGCTTGATTGATGGTCCGATTGACTGTCAGAACTTGATTGATGGTCCGATTGACTGTCGAAACTTGATTGATGGTCCGATTGACCGTCGGAGCTTGATTGATGGTCCGATTGACTATCAGAACTTGATTGATGGTCCGATTGACTGTCAAAACTTGATTGATGGTCCGATTAACTGTCGGAGCTTGATTGATGGTTTGATTGACTGTCAGAGCTTGATTGATGGTCCGATTCACTGTCAAAACTTTATTACTGATATTGGGAATCATATTTGACTGGAGCACCGATATTGTGGATCAGATTTGGGTTGATTGACAGTTTTACCTATCTACTGGATGAGTATCGGGGCAAGGAAAATCTTGAGTGTCTATAGATGCCCCTCTTTATTATGTCCATGTAACATAGTAGAATGGATAGGATAAAGATTAGTAGACACTGGGAATAGAAAATGCCAAAGTAATTTCAAATGCTGGGAGTCTTGAAGTAGAATGGGGCTACTTTTTACTACGTGCGTTATCACTTGGCTGGGGATGCCGCCGTCTTATATAGCCCTTGATGGTATTACGGAGTTACCGTGAACTACCTTTGTCATTTTCTATTGGGGATGACATTATTAACGATAACTGGTTTGACTCTGATGAGATTGGTGAAGTTAAGCTGTCATAGATTTTTTCGTCTTGATCTGTGAAGGATGACGTCGTTTGCAATAGCTTTGCAGATTCTGATTGATACTAACTCAATGATCCCCTTTGAGGATGTGTATAACAGATTCCATCAGTTGTGATGGATTGTTATAATTGTTTCCGTTGTCAGATCCCTTCTATTGCTTGGCTGGGGTTAAGCCGTTAGTTGAAGCATCATTGGGGTTGAGCCAATGATTGGACTGTATTTCGATCTGTACTCGAACTTTACTGGGGCTGAGCCAACGGCTGAAACTGCTTCGGTTGGAACCCGAACTTCGCTGGGGCTGAGCCAAAGGCTCAAATTAACTTTGGTCAAAACCCGAACTTCGCTGGGGCTGAGCCAACGGCTGAAACTGCTTCGGTCAGTACCCGAACTTCGCTGGGGTTGAGCCAACGGCTGAAACTGCTTCGGTCAGTACTTGAACTTCAAAAAACTGTACTTTTTGGCAGTTTCGCGCAATTCTTGCGTAGTTTTTTGTAGTTTGATCTTTTGATCCCCGGACATGGCTCCAGGATGAATATCAAGGGTCTTCAGGTAATTTTCCTTTCCGTTAGGATTACGCTGCTTAAACGCAGGATTTCTGGACAAATCGCTCAATCGCGTAGCGATTTCTCTTCAGATTTGACTTGGCAGCCCGTTTAAATTTTGTTTTGAATCGAACCGGGCCGGGGGGGGGGGGGGAGTGGGACCCACCCGGCTTCCACAGGTAGAGGTACGGCAGTCGTAGGTGGAGCTGCGACTTCCCAGCTTATTTAATGTACTGCGGGATTTTTCCTTTTGCAAGTTTTCCGTTTGAGCAGCGAAAGGATTTTCGATCTTCTTTTTCAGATCTACGGAGTTCTGGCAGCCGGATTCTAAATCCGTCAGTTCCTACGCATTTAGCGCAACGTATGTAACATTTTACATCCTTCTTTCACAGTTTTTGACCGTTAAAAGCATGTGAATCACCTAGGGTGCTTTTAAACGTAATGTATGAAAAATGTATGTCTAAATGACCTGTGAAATTTTTTTTGTTTACATATGTATGCATATTTTACTGTAATGCACATTTGGATATAAGAAAATTCAGGTTCTAAGATAGTACTATTTTGAGCTTTTTGGTCAGTCTAATAATCCCTTTTTGAGGCCTAGCGAGCTTGGATTTTCAACTAAAAATGCCTATGGTATTTTGGAGACCATGTGAGGCTGGTTTTTGATTTTGTTTCAGTAACTATGAACTATTTTTGTTTTTGGGTAGGTGTGCTACTGAATGGCCACCTAGGCATGCCTGTGTGCATGTGGATAGTTCATTTTACAAAGGAGACTCTGGTGAAATTTTTCCAAAATCTTAGGTTTTGAAAAGCATGCATTTTTGACTCTGTGGGGAGTTTTTTACTGACCCAATGCAGGTTTTGAGCTTTTGGGATTTTGAAAACATGTAGTTTTGACTGTACGGGGTATTTTTGATGGACCCATGCATGTTTTAGGACTTAGATATGTATGCTGGATTGATTGATAAATAAGCCACAGGTTTTAGGCTTACCACACCCTGTCTGAGGTGATTTTGGAGTACTAGTGTATGAGATGGATCACGATAGACCCGACAGCTCTACCAGGGTTTCATCAGGCGTTATACGAAGGAGGGCTTTTGCCGTCCCACAGCCCCGTCCAGCTAGGGCACCTCGTAGATTGGTAGAGAGTAGGATACGTCTAGCACAGGATGAGCAACCCATTAACATTGATGACGAGGAGGCTGCTTTTGTTGCTCCTGTTCCAGCTAAGGTTCCATGTGCGGAGGTCCCGGGCATTGCTGTGCAGACACAGGAGTTGCTGGGCGACTTGAGTCGCCATCCTTCGAGATATTTTCAGGCCAATAAGGTGACTTAAAGTCTTTCTTTCCTCTGGATTCTTTTCCCATCTTTTGGCCATTCTCGAGGCACAGGTTTTTGACATGGGTTGATTTTTGATGCAGGTCCCTAGCTTGACACAGCCTCGAGGGAACTGGTTTAGTGTGCACTCCCTCTATCAGACTCTGCACGAGGATTATAGGGAGATCGTAGATGGCTGGGGATTTCAGGCCTTCTTCTCGATCTTGCCCCGCCGTTGCCCTTGGGGGTATATGAGGGCTTTGTCTGAGCGCTGGTTCCACCAGACTTAGTCCCTTCATCTACTTGATTGCAAGGTGATGATGACTCCTATGGACTGGATATTTATCACCGGTATTGAGTTTGAGGGCGAGACAGTGCCTGTCGTGTCTGACATTTCACCCACCGTAGTTAGATCCCTGTTAGGAGTCCCTCAGTCAGCATTCAAGGGTCAGGCAATTCGATCTGGTCCCTTGAGTATAGATGCCCAGGATGGGACTTTGCAGTTGCCTTCGCCTGATGATCGGAGGGCTAGAGATCGCATTCTGAGGCGATTGTTTTTGTCGATCATCATGGGTTATTTTGTGGCGGACAACTCATCGACGGTGTCCTTTTCTTTGATCAGCGCCACTCAGCATGTAGAGCGCCTCAGTGACTTTGATTGGGGCTCCTATACCTTTGCCTATTTTCTCCTGGGCATGCGCCTGCTTTCAGAGGGTGTGACGGAGGCTTGGTTAGGATTCCATCAGTTTTTGTTGGTGAGTACATCTTTCTATACCTTTTTAATTTCTATACTTATTTTTGGCAGTCTTGGTCACTGAGGACTTTTGATATTTGCATGGATAGCTTTGGGCATTTGAGAGGCTTCCTTGCCTATGGCCCGTTTCAGCATTAGGTCTGGAGACCTATCCACGTGGACGGAGATGGCATCACTCCATTTTGATGGAGGTCCCTATTACTGAGGGATTCACTCATGCCCGTCTGCAATTGGAGCTTTTGACCTCGGGCTCGATCACCTGGATGCCGTACACATCCGAGCACTTGACCGTCGGATTTGATGGAGGTTTCCCCACTGGTCGGGAGTTTAATTTATCGTCCCGCAGAGTCCCTATATTTACGGAGGGAGGCTGGGAGCTCTATCTTGTTGAGCGTGCCATTCTGAGCGTCACAGGGGAGATCCATATTCCCATTGCTCCTATTGCTTGGAATCACTAGCCATTATCCGTGCCTTTGACAGACATCCCATTGGAGGGTATAGACGGATTTGATCTATTAGAGGGCCCATACAGCCAGGCAACCTTTTACAGTTGGTGGAGTCCTCGCACTATTGGGGCTCAGACTTGTGCCACCCATTTTATGGCAGACATGGTGCCGGGGTTCGTGATGATGACGGACTGGATAGCTTGTATTAGAGAGCCTACTCATGCAGAACAGATAGCACATCTGACCAGGGAGTTGGACCAGGTTCGTTTCTTTATCAAGAACCTTGGCTGAGATCCATCAGAGGCATCTTCAATTGAGCCATCCAGCTCTGGAGCAGGCCCCTATTCAGGTCCATTCAGTAGCAGTTATACAGGGGCAGATCCTCCTTTATACCGCCCAGATATACCTGATCCCAATAGCTTTGTGCAGATAGAGGATCTGGAGCAGGTCGATCGGTTTGATACCGAGGTCTTTGACTTCCTGTGATAGCTATGGCAGCTATATTTTTGGTCCGCCACTATTTTGGCTATTCAGCGTCTGTGCCATCATTTTGATAGACCAATGTATTAGCTGGGTGGTGGTGCCCCATTTCTCTGTATTCTTCCTTTCACTTTGTACCAGGATATAGGGATGATGTATGTAGTAGATAGCTTTTTATAGATATTTCTGTTATCTTTATCTGCTGCATCATATTTATATCATTGTCATCATTCATGTATTATGTGTATGCATTTAGACTGCTGCGATTTGACTTGACCTCTGGACGGTCTTGTGAGACGGTGCTACAGATGACGACGTCTGCAGTTAGCCGTATAGAGCATTTGCCACTGTCAAAGGTGGCGGCATCGTTGCGGTCATGGTATGATAGTCTGCCCTTTCCAGCTAGGGGAACAGTTGACCAGATACTGGGGCATTTGATGGCCCTTATAGATTTTAGGGTTCTAGATGGCTTTATTGATGGCGTCCTACCCTTATGGGTACCAGAGAGACAGGTATTCCGCATTGGGCGGTGTGAGCTTTCGCCTACTCTGGAGGAGTACTAGAAATTTACTGGCTTGGATTTAGAGTCGCCGTGTGCTCGGACGGCTATCAGTGATATGCGGAGACCGTTTAATCGGCTGTCCGGTCTTCGACAGAGAATAGTTATGGATGAGATCATTTCAGGGTATGTGATCTCCATTGACTTCTTGATAGAGCGCTATGGTGAGCTTGACAGCTATGACTGTCACGTCGAAGATTTCGTCATTTTCGCAAAGGAGTGGCGACAGCCAGGATAGCCATGTTGCTAATGTGCATTGTGGCGTATGTTTACATGCCATTGCGTTTATATCACCTTGATGTGGGATTGTTTGTCGTAGTTAGAGCCCTTAAGCAGAGGAGTACCATTATCCCTATGATCTTGGCGGAGACTCTGAGGTCGCTCACTTATTGCAGTACCCATCCAGCGGGGTTTTTTTTGGGGTAGCTCGGTCGTGCTGTATATATGGTTGATGTCACATATACGATAGATTGGATCCTTTAGACCTCATGCCTATTGTTTTAGCCACGAGATATCCTCAATTTACTCCTTTAGTCCGCCTAATTGCCTCGACTCAGAGTCCTGGTTAGCATTTTTATCGGATATTGAGCATCCGTTCGTAGTTTTGTTATGCTCAGGGATGGCGACCCCGTTCAGCTTCATTACTCATGCATCTGGCATGGATTATTTGCTTTTGGCAGGATTGAGGGGTCTGACTACTTATCATCCCTTGTTAGTTATGGAGCAATTTGGTCAGTGGCAGAGTATGCACCATTTTGAGGATTCTGCTGATCAGAAGATGTCGGCTCCATCTATGTCACCGACCGACTTGGTTAGAGTCTATGAGTGTTGGACTCACAGGGAGAGGGCTGAGTTCTCCAGTAGACATCCGGGTCGTTCTGCAGAATATTCTGCATGGTTAAAGGCAGAGACCGCAGTTGCAGTAGCAAAGCTTCATTTACCTTCGCTTGCGGATTCTGACGAGGAGGAGCCCATGGAGGATCCCGATTCTCCTACTGAGGATGAGCTGTTTGCAGATTTGGTGGTAGTTTTGATTAGTGATCCCCTGGTTATTCCCACAGGGACAGATCCAGCTTTGTCAGATTCTCTATTGAGGATGACCTTTGAGAGAGATTCAGCTAAATAGCTTTTGCTGAGAGGGATGGTCTCAGGACCGCTTTGGATATTGGATTAATTGAGCGGGAGGAGCTTTGCTCTGCTTTAGATACTGCCATTGTGGAGCGAGATGAGGTTTGCTCAGCCAGAGATGCATCATATGTTGAGATTGAGGAGACTTTGATTTCTCGGGATGCAGCTTTTACAGAGAGGGATGAGGCTATAGCTTCCCATGATTTTCACATTACTGATAGTACTGCTCTCCGATCTTACACCTATGGTTTGGTTACCGAGATGAGTGCTTACATTGATGACCACAGTGCCACCTTGCAGATGACTGTGGATGTTTTGAGCCGTATGGAGGCTGAGTGGACTACTCTTACAGATGCTCCTCCATCTTCAGAGAGAGATTCCATGCTGGCATTACTGACCCGCTTGTCCTTGGGTCCATAGACTAGCTTTATTTTTTCTGCACAGACTAGCTCAGCCATTTTTGTCATGTACAGGGCACTATGTATATAAAGCAGTTTATATATCAGAGAAATATATTTTTGAGATACTTTCCTTGCTTAGATATTTATTGTCATCGCTGAGTAATTACCACTTCCGTCATGACTCGTAGTTATTGATGCATTTTGAGCTTCTCCTTGATGGACTGACAGTTGAGGTGTCAAGGGAGTTCCTCAAATGGGTCTGGTAACCAAACAGCTTGACAACATTTAGCTTTTATTTATCTTCGGTGTCTTGGAACTGGTCTTCTATTTTTTTGTTTTTTCTTAAAGGTCAAACCGCGCCGTAAAGAACTGCCTACGTACTCCCGGGTTGAGGGAGATCAGGTCATTCGTAGTTCATCTTATTTAATTGAAGAGGTTGGCAAAGAGTTTATCTGGGGTTTGATTTTGGTTCGATGAGCTTTGGAATTTGATGCTGGGATTTGCAAGTTCTTTGGATTTTTGCTTGGTTTGACCGCACCATAAATGGTTGCCTACGTACTCCCGGGTTGAGGGAGATCAGGTCATTCGTAGTTTATGCTTCTCTAGTGAAAAACCAAACCTGATTCAATTTATAGGACCCAGATGCGGGTATGCATGTGCTTCAGACGTATTACTTTTTCACTGTATTTGAATTAATGAGTTAGGGAAATTCATTTCTGTCCATTTCTTGGAGCCTGATGGCTCCCTCTATCAGCACTTCTTTGACAATGAAAGGGCCTTCCCAGTTTGGGGTAAATTTTTCTTTGGCTTCATCCTGATTGGACAGGATTTTCTTTAGCACCAAATCATTTTCTTTGAATTACTGGATTCGGACTTTCTTGTTGTAGGACCTGGCGATCCTTTGCTGGTATAACCGTCCGTGAAAAATGGCCGTGGCCCTTTTTTCGTCTATCAGGGACAGTTGATGATATCGGTCTTGCAACCATTGATCTTCGTCTATCTGAGCATCTATTAATACTCGTAAAGACTCCATCTCTACTTCTATGGGGAGGACTGCTTCCAAGCCATAGACCAATGAATAGGGGGTAGCCTCAATAGAGGTGTGCATTGACGTCCTGTAGGCTAACAGGGTGAGAGGTAGCAGGTCAGGCCAGTCTTTGTGATTGGCAAACATTTTCTGCATGATCTTCTTGATATTTTTGTTGGCCGATTCGACAGCACCGTTCATCTTGGGCCGCTAGATGACGGAGTTGAGATGCTTGATGTGGAACTTGCCGCACAGTTCTACCATCATTTGATTGTTCAGGTTTTTGGCGCTGTCTTATATGATCACCTCCGGTTATCCATATCGACAGACTACATTATTTCTGATAAAATTGATGATAACCTCTTTTGTGACTTTAGGAAAAGATGCTGCTTCAACCCATTTGGTGAAGTAGTCGATCATGGTGAAGATGAACCAATGACCGTTGCTGGCTTTGGGTTCGACTGGACCTATCACGTCCATTCTCCACATAGAAAAAGGCCATGGTGCACTCATGTTGTGCAGCTCATTTGGAGGAGCGTGGATGGCATTTCCATGTGTTTGGCATTGAAAGCATCTCTTGACGTGATCATCGCAATCAGCTTTGAGCGAGATCCAGTAATGTCATGTTCTAATTATCTCCTTGGCCAACAGATGGCCACTCATGTGTGGACCATATACTCCTCCATGGACTTCATCCATTAGTCTTTGGGCTTGCTCCTTGTCAAAGCATCTTAACAGGCCTATTCCAGCATCCTTTTTGTAGAGTGCATCTCCACTTAGATAGAACTTCATAGCCATTCTAAGAATCTGTTTCCGCTCTGATTGGCATGCACCAGCGGGTGTAGATCCATCACGGAGATATTCCTTGATGTCTTGAAACCAAGGTTGCTTGTTAGGAGGTATTTCGTCTGATACTTCTCCAATGTAATTCCCGTATGTTGGGGCTTTTTGATTTGTGAACTGGATGTTGGGAAACCCGCTCCTGTTGGATATGCGGATTAATGAAGCCAACGTTGCCAGTGCATCGACAAAGTCATTTTGACCCCGAGGAATGTGGACGAAGGTTATTGCTTCGAACTCCTGAGACATTTTGAGGACCTGCCGATGATATGGCAGCAGATGCAGTTCTTTTCTGAGATACTTGCCAGTGGTTTATCTGATGACCAACTCAGAATCTCCAAAGACCAATAAGTGTTTGATATCCATGGATTGGGCTAGTTTCAACCCCAGTATACAGCCTTCATACTCGGCCATGTTGTTGGTGTTGCCAAATTAAAGTTTGGTAGCCACAGGATATTGATCACCTGTACCAGAGATAAGGACTGCCCCAGCTCTGGAACTTTGCATGTTTACCGCTCTGTCAAAATAAATTTTCCATGGTTGGACTGTATTCCCTGACTAGAGTTGTTGAATTGTCATGATCCCATCATCTGGAAAATATGTCTCCAGGGGCTCGAACCCTCCTAAAGGTGCTTCTGCTAAAGGTGCTTCTGCTAATTGATCTACAATGCCTTGGCCTTTGATAGACTTCTGAGTCACGTAGACAATGTTGAACTGCTGCAGAATCAACTGCCATTTAGACAGCCGGCAATTTAACATTGGTTTGTTGAAGACATATTTGAGTGGATCCATGTAGAATATGAGATACGTGGTGTGCCCATGCAACTAGTGTTGCAACCTCATGGCAGCCCATGCTAATGCACAACATGTCTTCTCGATCAGGGTATACTTCTGTTCCCCACTGCTGAATCTTTTGCTGATGTAGTAGATAGATCTTTCTTTGCTACTATCATCCTTCTGTCCTACCATACAGCCCATGGCATTGGCATTGATGGATAGGTACATGAATAAGGGGACTCTATCCCTTGGAAGTGCCAAAATAAGTGCTTCGACAAGCTGCTTTTTGATGGCAAGGAAGTCTTGTTGACAATCCTCATTCCATTTGATGGAGGAATTCTTCCTTAACAGCTTGAAGATGGGCTCACAGGTTGCTGTGAGCTGTGAAATGAATCGACTTATGAAGTTGATCCTTCCTAGGAATCCTTGTATCTCCTTCTCTGTACGAGGCATGAGCATTTCAGAAATGGCTTTGATCTTGGCAGGGTCTAACTCAATGCCCCGATTGCTCACCAGGAATCCTAGCAGTTTGCCTGCCTGAACGCCAAAAGTGCATTTGGCGGGATTTAGCTTGAGGTTGTACTTGCGCAACCTATTGAACAGCTTCCTGAGATGGTCTATGTGATCATCCTCCCTCCGGGACTTGATGATGATGTCGTCAACATAAACTTCTATTTCTTTGTGCATCATATCATGAAAGAGGGCCATCATGGCTCGCTGATACGTTGCTCCGGCATTGATGAGGCTGAAGGATAGTCGTCGATAGCAAAAAGTTTCCCAGGGAGTGATAAAAGCTATTTTCTCCCGGTCTTCTTCAGCAACCGTAATTTGATGGTAACCAGCAAAGCAGTCTACGAAGGAATACATGCCGTACTGCGCTGTATTGTCAATCAGGATGTGGATAAAAGGTACCTAAAAATTATCCTTGAGGCAGGCTTTATTTAGATCCCGGTAATCCACGCAGACTCGTACCTTCCCTCCTGGTTTAGGCACGGGGACTATGTTTGATAGCCATTCAGGATATGTTGATACCATGATGATCCCGGCTTTGAATTGTTTAACAACTTCTTCTTTGACTTTTAAACTCCACTCAGGTTTCAATCGCCTGAGCTTTTGTTTGACTGGTTTGAACCCTTCTTTGATGGGCATTCGATGGATGATAATGTCTGTGGATAGACCGATCATGTCTTCATGCAACCATGCAAATACATCCTGGTACTGTGTCAGGAGCGCGATCAGGTCGACTTTTTGATCCGATGTGAGGTTTAAACCTATTTAGATTTATTTGATGGTTTCGGAGGTTCTTATGTTGATGGTGGAGGTTTGGTCAAGGTTTGGTTTGAGTTTGTCTTTGACCCATTCCTTGATCTCCTCTGGCACCTCATAGTCATCTTCTTCCTCTTGATCAAGATATGTCAAGTCGAAGCTCAATCTTGCATCATAGTTGGAGTTATGTTGATAGGTTGGCATCTCATCAGCAGAGACACACACATCCAATGCTTGGGTCCTGAAAACAAAAATGCTTTCATTAATATACACAACTTCTTAAATACACATAGCATTTGTAAAGCATGAAAATCCCAATCATGCTCTTCCCATCTGACTTGGGATTTGGATTGGCATCTTAATGCCGTGATTGTTTTTTCCTAACCCTTCTCCATGTTGGAAACCCACAGTTACCATTTCTTGGCCCACTATCATTACTTCAGTGGAAATTTTAGGCTTCAGGGATGGTTTCCCAATCGGTAGATATTGAATATCGCTCACCTCGAGAGCTTGAAAACTTGCAGGCTCAACCCCGGCGTCTAGGCTAATCACTGGCATGGACCCATGTATGTAGGTAGGGTATTCCAGTTCAGCATTCACTATGATGAGGCTGTCGTTGATAATGTACTTGAGTTGCTGATGGAGGGTGGATGGAACAGCCCCGGCCATATGGATCCATGGCCTGCCCAACAACAAATTGTACCCAGCGTCAATATTGAGCACTTGGAAGGATACGTAGAAGGTGTGTGGACCAATTTCTATTGGAAGCTCGATTTCCCCATAGCCTAGCGGCGAGATCCATCGAAAGCCTGGATAACCATGTGACTGGCTTTGATCCGGTTTGGATTTATCTTTATCCTTTCCAACGTGTCGTATGGAAAAATATTGAGGGAAGATCCTCCATCAATAATCACTCCTCCGATCACGTATTCGGAGGACATAACGGCTATATGGAGGGACTTGTGGTGGCCCCTTCCCTCAGCCGAGATATCATCGTCTGTAAAGGAAATCACATTGTTGTTGAAAATATGTTCTATCACGTGACAGAATTTCTATGTGTCTACCGTGTGTGGCAGATTGTCTTCTTCTAGTACCTTCACTAGGATGTTACGGTGATCCTCTGATGATAGGACCAAGTCCAGGATGGATATTTGCTTGGGTGCGTCTTTCAAGCTTTGCACTATCTTGATTTCATTGTGTCCCATCTTTTTGAGGAACTCTTTTATCTTTTCTTCAGCCACCCTTTATTTTTCTTTGGTAACTGGTTTAATCACCCGCTGAGGCAGGAACAATGGATTATCCTTTGACAGGATGGAAATGTTGTTTGAAGTAGAGCTTTCAATGTCCCCATAGTTCCATGGGACCTTCTTCAGATTGAGGATTGGATACTGAGGTCTGAAGGGCAAGAATAGAGGCTGAAGTGCAGCCACCTTCACAGAATTTTGGACTTCTTGGACACCTTTACATGTTAGTATCAGGGGTGTGATGATTGATTCTTTATCGCAGGATATGACAGCCACTGTGTCCTGATACCATGCATTGGGGATCCAGAGGCTATTTTTATCTATCATGTCGAGGATTTGATCTCCTCTTATTAGGTCACCTTTCTCAATCAGGTCTTGAATTAGGTTACGAATTGCCCAGCATTCTTCTGTATCATGGCCGGGAGAGTTGGAATGGTACTGATATATTTGGTCAGGTTTGAATTTTTTGGATTGAGGGGTCAGCGGAGGTAGCAAGTTTTCAAACATTCCCTTGTTGATCATCATTTGCAGGATTTCTTCCATTGACTGGTTCAAATTGGTGAAATTCCTTTGAAATAGGAACTTTCTACCTGCTTGGACACTTGCTTCTTCGATCCCCTTGGCAGTCCAGGGTGTAAGCTCACATGTTCGGCTATGATCTTGATTGGAATTGACTTCCGCTGAAGGAGAGCGACTGCCAATAGATTGATGGATTTGCTTCAACATCTTTTTGGTGAGTTGATGTTGGTAGACGACCAGTTCAGCCAACTGCTCGATTTGTTCCTTGATAGACTTTATTTTTTGCTCTATCAGGAATTGTTTTCAAAAGCTTCCCAACTCATTGGGCTGATGTTGTTGGATTGAGTTGATTCTTCAACATAGCAGAGGTATTTGGATCCTTCTCCACTTGAAGTGTTGATCGTGTTGACACTCTCCTCCTTGTGCCGTGGGAGAGGGTTATCTTGGACATGCGGTTGATCGGGCTTTGTGACCACAATTTCTCTATTATCAATCAAATCTTGGATTTTGTGCTTGAGGGACCAACAATCTTGGGTGTCATGGCTCGGTGATCCGGAATGATAAGAACACTTCTTGCTAGGGTCAAAGTTCCTTGAATTAGTGTTAGTTGGCGGAAGGAGTTGGCTAATCTTCTTCTGAGCTGACAGAAGTTTGAAGATGTTCTCAAGTGAATCCCCTAGTGGGGTGAAAGTCCTTCTGCGTCTGACCTCCATATTTTTCTGGAATGAAGGATTTGAAGGCCGTGTTGCAGCTTGGGAAGGGGTATAGTTCCTCCTTTGAATGGGTGTATTGTTTGAATTACCGCTTAAATTTTGTCCTTGTAACTCTAAGGAAACTTCTTCATCTTTCTTTTTGTGGACCCTCCGGGGATTACTCCCGTAATTTTCGGATTGGATATGCTCAGCAACAGCTTCGAGTGCCGTTAGGTCTTTTATTTTCCCGGACTTGAGTCCCATTTCGGCCATTTCGCCATGTTTAATCATTTCAGAGAAAGGTTTTCCTATGCCTGCTAGGACCTTTTTATAATAAGGCGCTTCTTGAATATCGATGAAAGTCATGACTATTTTAGATTCAGTTATGGCTGGGGTGACTTGTGCTGCGACCCGTCTCCATCGCTGGGCATATTCTCTGAAGGATTCAGTGTTATTCTTCTTGATTTTGGTAATTTGATACCTATCTGGAGCTAGCTGAGATTGGAAACTGTACTGGCTGAGGAAGGCATGGGCCAATTCTTCCCAACTGTAGATTTTGGAGTTGTCTAGACGAGCATACCAGGCTCTGGCTTCTCCAGTTAAACTCTTCTGAAATAGCTACATTCGAAGTTTCTCGTCCTCAGCATAGGATCTGAGTTCTCCAATGAAAACTTTCAGGTGTGTATAAGGATCCCCTAATCAGTCATATTTCTCAAAATCAGGGACTTGAAATTTTTTGGGATACCGACCGCCGGGAAATATGCATAGATCTGAGTAGTTGACATTGCCAAATACCCCAGTTCCTTTGATGGACTGGAGGGTTTTTTCCATTTGTTGCATTTTCTTGAGAATGTCACCAGCTTCCTGTTCTTTGCTTAGGATGGTGATTTTCGGAGTTTTGTTGATTGTATCCTGGTTCTGGGGTCCAGGGATCTGAGTTTTGGCCTTTTCTGTATCTTGACCGCCAGCACCACTACCAGATGCTCCTGGTTCTGGATGAGTTTGAGATTATTTCTCTGTGAAGGCCTTTCCTTGCTCTCGAAGGAAACCAGCTAGCTCGGCTATCTGATTTTTCAATCCTTCGAATTCTTCCCTAGACACAGGGGTGGATTTTGGTGGAGCACTTGAAGCCATGTCCTTAGATGGACTGGGTGCTTTTCTAGCCTTTGATCTAGTGATATGACCAATTTTTTCCTACCTACACCAAAACGTATGCGTGTCTGTTCCCTGTGGTAGGTAATGACTGGATGCATTTATGATGTGTGTTTTTTAAGTTTATCTTGCAAAACCGAGGTTAGTTGTTTTGATGACAGGATGACAGGATATTTGATAGGAAAGTAAATCTTTCATTATTGTCATTTACATTGTGCTCCTCAGTAATTGGAGACTTGACGTGGAATTGAAAGAGGAAGGCATGAAGAAGCATCTCGTCGGATTCGGTTGATCAGAAGCTGACCTATCCTAGGTTACTATCGCGGCTTTTGTTTTGGCTTGAAGGTTCCCAGATCATCGCAATCTACTAGAAGAGAAGTTAATCCGATCGTTCAATCGGAGCAAATCTGGGTGGTGCATTTTCAGGAGGCAGCCCCGGAGACTTAGTCATCCCCAGAGTCCTTGCTTATCACCGATCGAGTTAGCCTCCTGGTGGAGGGACTCACAGTATACATTCACATACATCGGCCTTACCTCTTATGCATGCAATGACAGTTCGTGCGAAGCACTAATATGGGTGCGAAGCATTAAAGCATTCATTCTCATTCATTCAATGTAAAGGCATAGCATTCATACATTCAATGAAAGATGCAGCATTCACTCATCCATTGACTATGGAGACGCAGGATTTCACGCATTCAATAGTTTTGAAAGGAAAATATTTGAAAAGATTGAAAGCGGCCTAAGCCCTCTACTATCCCCAGCAGAATCGCCACCTGTCGACGTTGGAAAATTTAAGAAAATCGCGGGTTGGTTTATCACCCGATTTTCCTTAAATCGATCTTCCTAAGTTATCTCTACCCTTGTTCTTTTTATTGCAAAAAAGGTTTTAAAGGGTTTTTTAGGAAAGAGGCCAACATGTGTATATGTCGACGATTTGATTTGATTTAAATAGAGTCGCCAGTTGGTAGTTTTGAATATGGTTGTACCAACTCAACCGAATTTGATTTTAAAAGAGGCCCAATTGCTAGACACTATCGAAACTTGATCTTTGAAATAAGAGTTTTAAGTTCGGGGGCTTGGTTAAGTGTGGGGAAGGTGTTAGGCACCCCATGACTCCCGTGTAAACACGGTATCACAATCTTTTCAATATTTCCCTTAAAACTGGAATGCGTGAGTGAATGCTGTTTGAAAATTGGGCCTTTGGATTGATTGAAAGCTTTAACAGGCTTCGTTGAGCATATATACGAAGGGTTTAATTTGATTTGAAAATCAATCTTTGATTTGATTTGCAAAAAGCATCATTTAATTTGATTTGCAAAAGATTTTGAATTGAATTGACAGTGATGTTTGAAAGCTGGTTTTATCAAACCCTTATGCTGACATAGGAATTGAAGTTTATCTTTACTCTCAATTTTATCTTTATAGCCTTAAGGCTGCATGTAAATGGTGATTTGTCGGGCTGCAAAGCATCCTCGACCACAGAAATATGAAGTGTCAGTCTCCTTATGGGTATGAAAACCATCGGAGGGACGCTAACACGACAATCCATATTTTCACTATGTTGAGACCTTAAATCCGGATAACCATTTTAAGGTCTGTGCATGTAAATTTTACAGAAAAAATTGATAGGGTACATCTGTAAATCAGAGTTTGTCTATCGTGGGAATCAGATTCTGATCAGTTTGATCATGAATCCCACGATTCCTAGGCTCACATATGAGTAGCTAGAAAACCTGCACAGTTCAAATTTGTACAGACGCAGATAAATATTCCAAGATAGCCAGAACCAGGGATTCATTCAGTAAATCCTGGTCCACACGACCGAAGCGTCTCGTTCCCACTAGATAGCGATCTAAGGGACGCGAGGTTGCTTTTGAAGTTGAAACTATAAAAATAACTAGATTTAAAGAAATCTCAGCCATTATAGCTTCCAGGTTCTGTCGGGACCTATTTGAACCGTTGAAAGCTAGAAGTGGCGAGATTTGGATAAATCTAGTTCGCCCGCAGATATGTTAGTGCAAATTCATATACCAATGAACGTTAAATGCAACAGTTGAATAAATTGAACAAAGCAATATATATAGTTAGATATATATAAAAGCTGTAAAGGGCGATGAGTTTTCACTCGTAAGCCCGGACTGGAATTGAAATATATATGTAGATATATATTGACAGAAACCTAGTCAACCAAGACTGGAAAGATGACCAGTTATGATGAAGGCTGCTTATATATGCATAATATATATAAAAGTAGTAAAAAGGCCACAGAATGATCCAGGCCGAACTGAAATGTAAATTACAGAAAAGTAGTCAACCAGTGACTGGGGAGAGCACCCAGTATGGCGAAGTGTGCAAAAATAGTAAAAAGGGCGATGGGTTTTTACGCCTGTGCCCGGACTGAATTAAAATATATATATATATATATATATATATATATATATATATATATTGACAGGAATGTAGTCAACCAATACTGGTACGAAGACCAGTTATGGTGAAAATCGCTTAGATATGCGTAAATATATATAAAAGCTGCAAACTACCTCGGATTTGAAATTCGGGATTGACAGAATTGAAATGTTAGTACATAAACAGTTAAATATATACAAAAAAAGGCCAAACCCTGACTGGGAAGACAACCCACTCTGGTGAAGTTGCCAAAACGGTGTGTGCTAGTGCATTGAAGATACTGGAACGGACGGATCGTCAATTCGAGTTGTAAAAATGTTAAATACGGAGTTTATGTACAAAAATGTATCAATTTTTGGCGAAAACGGCCACGAAACTAAGTTCGGGCATATTTAGAAGATAAAACTTGATGTGCAGGTGTAAAACAGTGCAAAGTAGTAGTATTGACTTGCTGATCTTAAAAATACTTACAATGGGCTGTACTACGGGTTTTTTATCGAATCGTAGGCCTTAAACGTCCAAATCTACCGTTGGTTTTTTGATATGTGGTAGTATATGGGTATATCTATGTGTTGGAGTGAAAATATTTGGGTTTGGAAGAGGTGTAAAAGTCAAAAAATTAGTCGGGCAGGGCTTCGCTTATGAAAATGAGAGGGGGCTGCCCCTCTATTTATAGAGGGGGGAGCCACACCTCTACATGCGGCTACCATAGGTAGAGGTGCGGCCACTCGAGGTGGGTCCCTTATGCTTAGCTTGGTCATCTCAAAGTACGTGCACTCCAAGTAATGCGATGTCCGGTCAAAAACTTTCTAACTTTTAATCGGAGCAACCGTTTGAGGCGTGCGATACCTTTTCAAAAACTCTCGCCAAGAGTGTTGCAATGACATGAGAAAAAACATTTTTCAGGTCCAGGAAGACGGGTTCATAACCAGGTCTTCGATTCCCCGCAGTTTGTCTGTTGAACTGTCTTGCGTTGTTGCCACTCGGGATCGTTGTTAGGGTTCATTCTAACTTTGGCGGCATCGATTTGGCTTGAGTTTGACTAAGTCGGTTGAAAGTTGGTAAAATGACCGTTGTACCCCTCGCGGGGCTGCCTGTAGTGTCGGTATGGTCGCTGGTTGACTTCCGAGAGCTGATTCCAAGACTTGGATCCCAGTTGAGTCTTTTGACCTCAGGGTTGTCTCTGAGGCTGACGTGGTCGTTCCAGGTTTTGCTATGGAGTTATTACGATGCTTCAGGCTGATGTCTGAAGTTGTCCTGACATCCCGGGTTAAGACCGGGGATGACCTGCACTTCTCGGGTTAAGACCGGGGTTGATTGGTACCTCCCAGGTTGAGACCGGGGTTGATTTAATTTCCCATGTTGAAATCGGGATTGATTGATACCTCCAGAGTTGCTATCGGGGCTGATTGGTACCTCCCTGGTTGAGACTGGGGTTGATTTGATTTTTCAGGTTTAGACCAGGGTTGATTGATACCTCCCGGGTTGCTGATGGGGCTGATTGGTACCTCCCGGGTTGAGACCGGGGGTGAGCTTGATGAATCGATTAACTGTCGGAGCTTGATTGATGGTCCGATTGACTGTCGGAGTTTGATTGATGGTCCTGATTGACTGTCGAAACTTGATTGATGGTCCGATTGACTGTTAGAACTTGATTGATGGTCCGATTGACTGTCGGTGCTTGATTGATGGTCCGATTGACTCGGAACTTGATTTATGGTCCGATTGACTGTCGAAACTTGATTGATGGTCCGATTGACTGTCGGAACTTGATTGATGGTTCGATTGACTGTCGGAGCTTGATTGATGGTTCGATTGACTGTCGGAACTTGATTGATGGTCCGATTGACTGTCAGAACTTGATTGATGGTCCGATTGACTGTCAGAGCTTGATTGATGGTCCGATTGACTGTCGGAACTTGATTGATGGTCCGATTGACTGTCGGAGCTTGATTGATAGTCCGATTGACTGTCAGAACTTGATTGATGGTCCGATTGACTGTCAGAACTTAATTGATGGTCCGATTGACTGTCGGAGCTTGATTGATGGTCCGATTGACTGTCCGAGCTTGATTGATGGTCCGATTGACTGTCGGATCTTGATTACAGATATTGAGAATCGAATTTGACTGGAGCACCGATATTGTGGATCAGATTTGGGTTGATTGACGGTTTTACCCTTCTACTGGATGAGTATCGGGGCTAGGAAAATCTCGAGTGTTTACAATATATATATTTACACTCCAGTCCGGGTCTCGGAGTGAAAACGCATCGCCCTTTACAGCTTTTATATATATATTTCCATTTTGTCAAGCCTGGATTACTCCGTGGCTTTTTACAGCTCTTATATATATATATATATATATATATATTTATATGTATATATACATTCTAGTCCGGGCATCAGAGTGAAAACCCATCGCCCTTTACAGCTTTCGTATATATATAATTATATATATATATATATATATATATATATTTCTTTACTCATTTATGATTAAATTGCTACTTTAAATATTCATTTGATATGAATCGGCACTAACATTTTTGCGGACGAACTATATTTCTTTAAATCTTGCCAACTCTAGCTTTCAAATGGTTCAAAATAGGTCCAGACGGAACCGAGAAGCTAGAATGACTGAGATTTACTTATATCTAGCATTTTTCTAATTACAGTTCTGAAAGCAACCTCGCGGCCCATAGATCGCTATCTAGTGGGAACGAGACGCTTTGGATATGTGCGAGCCAGGATTTACTAATGAATCCTTGGTTCTGGCGACATCTGGATGTAAATATATATTTTTTGTTCATATTTGAGATGTGCAGGTTTTATCGGCTTCCATATGTGAGTCTAGGAATCGTGGGATTCATGATCAAACTGATCAGAATCTGATTCCCACGATAGACAAACTCTACTTTATAGATGCACCCTTCCATTTTTTTTGTAAAATGTACAACCGAAAGACCTTAAAACGGTTATCCGAGTTGAAGGTCTCACATAATGAAAATAATGGTTTGTCGTGTCAGAGTCACTCCGATGGCTGTTATGCCCATGAGAAGACCGACACTTGTATATATTCTATGGTCAAGGATGCTTCACAGTCCGACAATCACCATTCAAATTGAGCCCAAAGGCTGAAAAGATAAAACTGAAGTATCGATATGTTTCAATTCCTATGTTAGCGTGAGGGTTTGAAAACCTGCTTTCAAAACATCATTTTAATAATCTTGTCTAAAAAAGAGACTTTTGCAAATCAAATCAAACCCTTCGTATATAGGTTCAACGAAGAATATCCATGCTTTCAAATCAATCAATCATAGGCCCAATTTCTTTTAGCATTCAAACACACACATTGCAGATTTAAAAGGAAAATATTGAAAAGATGCGGTATCGTGTTTACACGGGAGTTGTGGGGTGCCTAACACCTTCCCCACACTTAACCAAGCCCCCAAACTTAGAACTTCGGTTTCCAAGATTAAGTTTCGACAGTGTCCAACAATTGGGCCTCTTTTCAAACAAAACACGGTTGAGTTGGTACAACCATTTCAAAACTACCAACTGGCGACTCTGTAAAACGTTCAAATCGTCGACATGATACATGTTGGCCTTTTCCTAAAAAAACCCTTCAAAACCTTTTTCACAATAAAAAGAATAAGGGTAGACAAAACTTAGGAAGAGAGAAAGATTCGGGTCCAACTCGACTCGCAATTTTTTCCCGACTTCGATAGGTGGCGACTCCACTGGGGACAGTAGAGGGCTTAGGCCGCGTTCAAATCTTTTTAAAATTTCCCTTTCATATCTGCGTATGTGTGAATGCTGCGTCTTTACATTGAATGAATGCGTGAATGCTGCATCTTTACATTGAATGAATGCGAATGAATGCTTCCCAGCTTTATTAGTGCTTCGCACCAATGTCATCATATGTATACGGTGAGACGCGATGTATGTGAATGTATGTTGTGTGATTGCTCCACCAAGAGGCAAACCCGTCAATGACAGAGTAATGTCTTCGAGGACGGCTAAGTCTTAGGGGTTCATGAAAAAGCACCACTCAGATTCTCTTCAGTTGAAAGATCGGATTAATTTCCCCTATAGTAGATTGCAATGATCTGGGAACCTTCATGTCAAAAAAGTCGAGAGAGTAGCCTAAGATAGGTCAGCCTCTGATTAACCAAATTCGAAAGGGAAGCCTTTTCATGCCTTCCTCTTTCAATTCAATGTCTAATTTTTCAATTCCAATGTAAATAGCACAATGTAAATATCATAATGTAAATATACATTATGTATTTTTGTACATGTTATCCTATCGTCAATACAACTGACCTCGGTTTTGCAGGATAAGATTAAAAAACCATAAAAACACATCATGGAATGCATCCTATCCATACCTACCTCAGGAAATTGACACGCCTATGTTTTGTTGTAGGTAAAAAATTTGTCCTGTCACTAGATCCAAGTCTAGGAAAGCACTAAGTCCATCTCCGGACATGGCCAGTGCTCAGCCAGAATCCACTCCTGTCTCTAGGGAAGAGTTTGAAGGACTAAAGAACTAGATAGCCGAATTGGCCAGTTTCCTGAGAGAGCAAAGTAAAGCTCTTAAAGAGAAACAAGCACAGGGTCACATAGAACCAGGAACACCCGGTGGCAGTCAAGAGACCGAAAAAATAGATACTTAGATTCCTGGACCACAAAACTAGGATACTACCAACAAAACCCCAGAAGTGACCATCCTTAACAAAGAACAGGAAGATGGTGACATTCTGAAGAAAGTCTAACAGATAGAAGAAACCATCCGGTCCATTAAAGGGACTGGGGCATTTGGTAGTGTCAATTATCCAGACTTATTTATTTTTCCCTCGGCCCGTTATCCCGAAAAATTTCAAGTCCCTGATTTTGAGAATTACGATGGATTGGGAGACCCCTACACTCACTTAAAGGTGTTCATTGGAGAGCTCGGATCCTATGTAGAGGACGAGAAACTTCGAATGCAGTTATTCCAAAAAAAGTCTGACCGGAGAGGCTAGAGCCTGGTATGCCCGTCTGGACAACTCTTAAATTCACAGCTGGGAAGAGTTGGCACATGCCTTTCTCAATCAATATAGTTTCCAGTCTCAACTGGCTCCAGATAGATATCAAATAACCAAAATTAAGAAATAAAACACTGAGTCATTTAGAGAGTATGATCAACGCTGGAGACGAATGGTTGCACAGGTCACTCCACCTATGACTGAGTCTGAGATAGTCATGACCTTCATCGACATGCAAGAAGCCCTATATTATAAAAGGTTCCTAACAGGCATAGGAAAGCCATTCTCAGAAAAGATCAAACACGGTGCAATGGCAGAAATGAGGCTCAAATCTGGGAAGATAAAAGATCTGACCGCCTTGGAGGCCGTTGCCGAACATATCTAGTCTGGGAATTACGGGAGTAATCCCCGGAGAGTACACAAGAAGAAAGACGAAGAAGTATCCTTAATATTACAAGGACAGGATCAGAGGGGTGATTCAAGCAGCGTGCCCATTCAAAGGAGGAAGTATTCCCCTTTTTAAGCTTCAGCACAACCTTCAAACCCGCCATTCTAGAAAAATTTGGAGGCCAGGCGTCGAAGAACTTTCACCCCTCTAGGGGATTCACTCGAGATTGTGCTAAAACTGTTGACGGCACAGAAAAAGATCGTGCAACTCCTTCCACCCACCAATATCGGTGGACACAATTTTAACCCAAGCAAAAAGTGTGCTTACCATTCTGGATCCCCGGGCCACGATACACAAGACTGTTCGTCTCTCAAGCACAAAATCCAAGACTTGATTGACAATGGAGAGATTGTGGTGACCAAACCTGAGCAACCACACGTACAAGATAATCTCCTCCCTCAACACAAAGAGGAGGGTGTCAACATGATTAACACACAAAATGGAGAAGGATCTAAATACCTCCGATACGTCGAAGAATCAACTCAATCCAGCCCAGACAGTTGGGAGTTATCAGAAAGGCGATTCCTGATAGAATAAGAGATTAAGTCTATCAAGGAATAAATTAGACAGTTAGCAGAGCTCGTTGTATTTCAACATCAAATAACCAGGCAGCTGCTAAACCAATCCAACCAACAGGAGGTAAGTCCGCCTACCCCTGAGATTAGCCCCATTACTATGAGGGATCACTACTTGTCTCATGAACGTAGATCCTGGGCCGACAAGGTGGCTGAGGAGGAGAAGTTCTAGGCTGGTCGGGAATTCGCTTTTCAAAGGAACTTCACCAATTTGAATCAACCTATAAAAGAGATCCTCCAAATGTTAATCAATGAGGGAATGGTTGCAGACTTATTACCCCCGATAAATCCTCGATCCAAGAAATTCAAGCCTGACCAAATCTGTCAGTATCACTCTAATACGCCCGGTCATGTCACTTAAGATTTATGGGGACTTTGTAACCTTATTCAGAATATGATTGAAGGAGTTGAACTGATAGGAGGAAATCAAGATTATGGCCTTCCTGATGAAGAAACTCTGTTTATTCCCACTGCATGGAGTCAGGATACAGTGGCTGTTATTTCCTATAATAAGGAGCTAGCCGGAACACCTTTAGTACTACCTGGGAAAGGGGTCCAAGAAACATAAAATCCTGTGAAGTTGGCAGTGCCTAAACTTTTGCTATTACCATTCAGACCCCAGTATCGAGTGATCAGTCTGAAGAAAGTCCCATGGAACTACGAGAATGATGAAGGTTCCACCTCAAATAACATTACTATCGTACCAAAGGAGAATCCATTGTACCTGCCTCAGCGGGTGATCAAATCAGTCATCAAATTCAAAGGAAAGGTGGCTGAAGAGAAAATCAAAAAGTTCCTCATCAAAATAGGACACAATGAAATCAAAGTGGTGCAAAGCCTAAAAGATGCACCCAAGCAGATGTCCATCCTAGATCTGGTCTTATTATCGGGTGGATCATCGCAACATTTTGGTGAAAGTACTGGAAGAAGCCCATCTGCCAAAGACAGTGGATACCGAGAAATTTCGTCACGTGATAGAACACATCTTCAACAACAATGTGATATCTTTCACTGACGATGATATACTGATAGAAAGGATGGGCCATTAGAAGTCACTGCACATAGCGATGATGTCATCAGGGTATGTGATCGAAGGTGTGCTGATAGATAGAGGATCATCCCTGAACATCTATCCCTACGACACCTTGGAGAGAATGAAGATCAACCCGAACCGGATCAGAATCATTCATGTGGTCATTCGGGCTTTCAATGGATCTCGCCGAGAGGCTGTGGGAGAAATTGAGCTTCCTCTGGAGATTGGTCCACACACTTTCTATGTATATTTCCAGGTGCTTAGCATCACCACCGGATACAACTTATTGCTGGGCAGGCCATGGCTCCACGTGGCAAGAGCTATGCCATCCACCCTCCATCAACAACTCAAATACACATTAATGACAACCTAATCACGGTGAATGTTGAACCAAAATACCCTGTCTGCATACAGGGAGACATTCCAGTAATTAGTCTAGATGCAGGGATTGAACCTGCTAGTTTTCAAGCCTTGGAGGTAAGCGATACTCAGTACCTACCAGTTGGGGCACCAGCATTGAAGCCTAAAGTCTCCCCCGAAGTGATGATAGTGGGCCAGAAGATGGCATCTTTGGGTTTTCACCCTGGAAAAGGGATAGGGAAAAATCAGGAAGGAATCAAAAGTCTAGTGCAGATCCCAAGCCAGTCAGGGAGAGCCGGATTGGGCTATTCATTCGGGTCGAACCATCGGAACCCACATAAGCATCCTAAGGCTTATGCTTCCACCATACTGCTGCCAAACCTCATTGATGCTAGATTTGTGAAGCCAATAAGGAAGATCCCTGCTGTTGTATCAGCCATATTGTTTCCTCCAATCATACCGGTCGGTGAGAGAAAGAGCCCAAAGCCTGAAGGGGAGAGCAAAAAGGGAAAAGAAAAGTTCCTATACGAAGGACGAGACCCATTTACTAACATGCGTGTTATCATACACTACGAGGGGATGAATGATGATATCCCAGACAGTGATGATGATGATCAGATTCAAATTCCTAGTATCAAGAAAGAGAAGGGAGGCAGTTCAAAGAAAAACCCCAACACTATCTTGATGGATGTTTTAGTAATCATCCAACATAAGGCAGACGAGCACAATTCCTTGATCTTCCCTGTTCATGAGGATCTGACCCTGGATAACTAGAGCAGGGTCCCTTGCCTCATTTAAAAAGGGTAAAAGGGCAGAGAGTCTGTTTGCCCTGTAATATGGTTTTATTTACTGCTTATTTTGGTTGCACAACTATAGCAGTAACTTTTGTCATGCTTTGCCAAATGCTTTGTATGTTTAAATAGTTGCATATATTAAAGTGAAAGCATTTTGTTTTCAGGAGTCCAAGATTGAATTTGTTGGTCCCTGCTGATGAGATGCCGACTTGCCACAGTGACTACAACTTTGATGTAGAACTGGGCTTCGACTTGATGGAAGTTGATCATGAGGAAGATGACTATGAGGTGCTCGAGGAAATCAAAGAATGGGTCGAAGACTAACCCAAATCGAACCTTAACCAAACCACAACTATCAATATCGGAACCTCAGAAAACCTCAAAGAAATGCAGATAGGCATAAACCTCACAGAAGATCAAAAGGCCAACCTGATTGAACTCCTAACACAGTTTTAGGATGAGTTTGCATGGTCACATGAAGACATGATTGGCCTATCTACGAAAATTGTCATCCATCGAATGCCCATCAAAGATGAATTCAAGCCCGTCAAGCAAAAGCTCAGGCGATTGAAACCTGAATGGAGTCTAAAAGTCAAAGAAGAGGTTGTTAAACAATTTAAAGTCGGCATCATCATGTTATCAACATACCCGGAGTGGCTATCAAACATAGTTCCTGTGCCTAAGCCCGGAGGGAAAGTATGAGTATGTGTAGATTACAGGGATTTGAACAAAGCCTGCCTCAAGGATAATTTCCCGGTACCTTTCATCCACATCTTGATAGAAAACACGACGCAGTACGACATGTATTTCTTCATGGATTACTTTGTTGTTTACCATCAAATTATGGTTGCTGAAGAAGTCCGGGAGAAAACAGCTATTATCACTCCCTAGGGAACCTTCTGTTACAGACGATTGTCATTTGGCCTTATCAATGCTGGTGCCACATACCAGCGAGCTATGATGGCCCTATTTCATAATGTTAGGAATATGCATGAGAATGCTATTCCTATTTATAAAAGATTTGATTATGATCTTAACGAATGAATATGCAAATATGTCAACATTGATGAAAAGCTATAAGTCCTTAAATAGATAATAGGTATATATGTACAAGGACTTATAATGAAATGATCAAATGTGTTAGGTTGATCCTAAATGAACAAAACATCTTTGTAAAGTCCTTCAAAAGATTATGATGTACAAGGACTAAATATAGAAAGATCAAGCTTGTTAGGTTGATCTTATGTAATGTAATAGATAGGCCTGTCTAATCGTCGAGCACTGCACCAGCCTTCATAGTCTGCCAGGAGAGACAAGGAAATGACGTGAACATTCAATGATAACCCTAACCCCTCAAAGGCATCTAACATTCATCATATATCATGCCATGCATTTCCTTGCCTTTGCATTTTCATTTCTAGTGTCTAGCAAACTTTATCCTGTTCATTCCACTGCATTGCATGAACATGATAAAGAGGGGCATCTGTAGACACTCAAAATTTTCTTCAGTCCTGTTGTAAACACTCGAATTTTTGCATTCCTGTTACTAACCCTCCAAGAAGGCAAAATCGTCTATTTCAACTCAGCCCCGGTTTCAACCCGGGAGGTACAGGTCAGCACCGGTCTTACCCCGGGAAGTACAAGTCAACCCCGGTCTCAACCCGGAAGGTACAGGTCAACCCCAGTCTCAACCCAAAAAGTACAGGTAAACCCCGATCTCAACCCGGGAGGTACAGGTCAGCCCCGGTCTCAACTCGGGAGGTACAGGTCAACCTCAGTCTCAACCCGGGAGGTACAGGTAGGCCCCGGTCTCAACCCGAGAGGTACAGGTCAGCCCCGATCTAACCCTCGGGAGGTACAGGTCAGCCCTAGTCTCAACCTGGGAGGTACAAGTCAGCCCCGGTCTTAACCCGAGAGGTACAGGTCAGCCCCGGTCTCAACCCTAGAGGTACAGGTCAACCCTGGTCTCAACTCGGGAGATACAGCTCAACCCTGGTCACAACCCGGGAAATATAGGTCAGCCTCGATCTCAACTCGGGAATTATAACTCAGCCCCGATCTCAACCCGGGAGGTACAGGTCAGCCCCCGTCTCAACCCGCGAAGTACAGGTCAGCCCCGATCTCAACCTGGGAGGTATCGGTCAGCCCCGGTCTCAACCTGGGAAGTACAGGTCAACCCCGGTCTCAACCCGGGAGGTAAAGGTCAGCTTCGATCTCAACCCGGGAGGTACAGGTCAATCCCAGTCTTAACTCGGGAGGTACAGGTCAGCCCCAGTCTCAACTCGGGAGGTACAGGTCAGCCCCGGTCTCAACCCGGGTGGTACAGGTCAACCCCGGTCTCAACCCGAGAGGTACAGGTCAACCCCCGTCTCAACCCAAGAAGTACAGGTCAGCCCCGATCTCAACCCGAGAGGTACAGGTCAGCCTCGATCTTAACCCGGGAGGTACAGGTCAGCCCCGGTCTTAACCCGGGAGGTACAGGTCAGCCCCGGTCTCAACCCGGGAGTTCAACTCAACTTCAGAGATAATCCTAAAGCCTCACATCATCTTTAGAGACAAACCTGGAAGAACCAAGTTTTCCTCGGAGACAACCCTGAGGACAAACAGAATCAGCTGGGATCCAAACCTCGGAGACAACCTCGGGAAGTCAGCCAAAGGCCTTGCCAGCACTAAAGGTAACCCCGGGAGGGGCAAAATGGTCATTATACCAACTTAAATCTGATTTGATCAAGCTTGAGCCAAATTGATGCCACCAAGGTCAGAAAGAACAATAACAATGATCCCGAGTGGAAACAGAGCAAGACAGCTCAACGGACAAACTTCGAGGAATTGAAGACTAGGTTATGAACCCGTCTTTTTGGACTCAAAAAAGGTTTACTCCCATGTCATTGCGACACTCTTGGTGAAGGCTTTCCGAAAAAGTATCGTACTCCTCAAACGGACGCTCCGATCAAAAGTTAAAATTTTTTTAATCTGACATCGCATTGCTCGAAGTGCACGTACTTTGATGTAACGAGACCCGCCATGTGGGCCTCACCATGTGGAGCCGTACCTCTACCTGCGGCTTCCGCAGGTAGAGCTTCTTCCATCGGGTCTATAAATAAACGCGCAC